>JAQQZY010000013.1:15133501-15147442 GCA_030068375.1 Ostorhinchus rueppellii | reverse complement strand
CAGTGGAGTTGCCGTATCGGCAGTCACTTCCAGCCGGAACGATTTTGCACCCGGAACAATTATGTACCTACACCGGCCCTTGGAATGAATTAAGGACATGGAAAACATTTACACTGAAGATATTAAGAATCAAGGATGTTAAAATACTTTAGGTTGGTTCAACCTAAAATAGGTCAGACCAGTAAAATACTGTCATTATAACCTGTAAATAATGAAAACTGAGATTTTTTTTCTCTTTGTTTTAGTTTTGAAAAAGTTAAATTGCACAAAAATGTTTACATTTACAGACTATCCTTTTTGGATAAAAATGTGAATAATCTGAACAAATATGAGCAATCTGAAATGTCCTAAGTGAAGTATGTCTAGTTTTAACAATATTCTGCCTGTTACTGAATGTTTTGTGTATTTGTAAATCCACTGTAAGTGATCTGTAAGATGTAATGCTCATGTATGAATAATAAACTAGGCATAATATTCATTTTCAGGTTGTTCATATTTAAGTGTCAGTTCATGCATGTAATCATTTTCATTATGGAATTTGACTTTTTTCACTCAAAAACATAGAGAAAACTTTGGAGTTGATAGTATTTATAAGTGCGTATTCTATTATTTATATATGTTTTCTGGTCCGGCCCATTTTATATCATATTAGGCTGTATATGGCCCCTAAAATGAGTTTGACACCCCTGCTTTTGATCAAGACTAACTCATCCCTGCTTTGCACATTGCAGAGCTAAATGTGCTATAAACCAAAGTGGCCTCATTTCCTAAATTTAGGTAGAAGTTACTGAAATGTCCAACTTAACCCTTTAGAGGTCACTCATAGAAATACCCTGAAATTCAAATTTTTTAACCTTCGTGTGTTATTGGAGGGTCACGGGAGTGAGGATGAAACGGGTACAGCAGATAGACACATGGGTGTTATTGGAGGACTGAACAAAACCTTAGCAATTTTCTGCAATTTTTACAAAATTTTATTGTTATGTAGAAAATCAAGGTCTATGAAGTTACCACATTTGGTTCCTTTCCCTGTTACACTCACTGTTCATGCAGAAGTGGACCTTCCAGACTAGATCTGACCTGAGATTGCTGACTTGCTGTCCTCACTGCAACTGTTGATGTCGCTGTCCAGTAATGCAGGGTTCTCCCAAGAAATTTATAGTATCCTGGCACCGGACCCCGCAAGGTTGTTTTTGTGGCCGCTCCTCCTCGGCTACACGGGCTATGGTCACCGCCAAGGACACAACAAAAAATGAAGATATCGTCCTCTGATCATCAGGCTTTGTATAACGCTTGTCGTCTGGATGTAAACAGGAAGTGAGTTTACATGTGATTAGATCCAGACCAATAAGAGTGCTTGATTTAATGCATTACATCATATCCAACCGATTGGAAGAAAGTCTCGCGCTAAAACCATCGAGTTTGCAGGCACACTCGACGGATTTCGGTAGATTTGAGCAAAATTATTGGGTAAAATAGAAAAAAAACACGCTAAATTTGCAAATCAGTATAGCAGCGCTGAGCTAGCAGTATAATGGCGCTGCGCCGTTGTCCCATCATCTGGGGAGAACACTGTACATGGAAGTGACCAAAAATAGTCACTTGTCCGATAAAGGGTTAAGTAAACAGACATATCCTGGATACAGTATTTATCCCATTTCTCTGTGTTCCCTGTAAACACCATATGTCAAATACATTAAAAAATCTTCATAATGTACAAGCAGATCAACATTTTTATCCATATTCATATTAGTAAGATACAAGAATCACATTTCAATCAAATCATGACATCCTAATTGTATGCAATGATGAAGATACAGAATAAATAGAAATCTTTTTTCTTCTTTTCTATTTTTTGCTGGATATTCCCTTATTCATACATGTAATTTGAAAGCTGGCAGGTGCACGTCTGAGATTTTCCTTATCCTGTTTTATTTTAGTCAAAAACACAAGCTAAATGTCACCTTATCCACTGTGTGTGACAAAAACTTGGCAGTTGGCTTCCCGCTAACTTTTGCAGTATCATCCAGTGTTTTGTCTGGCGGTTAAGGCTGACTGTTTTGCTCAAGGACACCTCAGCTGAGCAGGCTTAAACTTAGGATTCTCTGGTTCAGTGACAGTCTCTTTAACCACAGGACCATCCTGCCATCTTTTCCCCCCTTGTATTTTTGGATTCCCTGCCACTAACCCGCTCCAGTGATTGCAGGCTGCTACATTGGACGGCCCCAAAATGTAAAGCGATACCTATCTTCATATCACAACCAGACTTAAGAGGCGATTTCGAGTGCGCTCTTGCGTCCGATACACGTCACGTCTTTTGTTATTTGTACGCGTGTCAGTCACTCAGTTGCTCAGTTTCTCTTTCTCTAAGACTATTGTGAAGTATGAGAGCCATTACAAAGAGTTGACATCAAATCCAAGCCTGTATCTCCGTCCTTTATCTTCTCAGAAAGCCTATATGTGTGCGTCAACTCCCATTACTGTGATCTCCTTTCATTTTGGCCTTTCGCTCAATCCACCACGACTGATACACACTAGACAAAATGCACGCACAGATACTAAGATGTACACTCACCCACCCACACCATTCCAGACGCTTCCAAATGAGAGGGACAGTAGTGATGCCACAGCCCGCAGGCCACCCAGCACTGCAAATGAATACTCTGCAGTACGTCGCACTTCATCTGTCTGTCCCCTCCTTCTACTGTGTGTGTTTTTGTGGCCTGTTTTGAGCGTGTATATATATTGCAATCACTCTTTTTTTTTTTTTTTTATTTTCTCCATTCATTGTTGATATAGTATTTAAAGATAATGCATGTTTGAACACGCACGCAAGCACAAAATGGGTGGGCTTACCGCAGCAGGACACTTCAAACAGTCACGGGTGATTTTTAAATTACAGAAAACTATTTTAAAAATGTCAGTAAAAATAGTCGCAGGGACAGTTTACTGCAGCGCTAGACATATCCACATGTGTCACACTGCCTGCTTGTAAAAAAATCTGACGATGATTCAATAGAAGGTGGATCAACAGTAGTGAAACGTCTATATCTAGCACGCTCTATATGTATTTATATACACTGCCTGGACCAATAAATAAAAAGGCAACTTGGGTTTAACCAAGCAGATAAGCCTTAAATTGAATATTTCCTGCATGTGATTAATATGTTTAAGCTGCAACAAGTTGTTTAACCCTTTAAACTCTGAGTCTGCCTCTGCTTTTTTTTTTTTAATTTTGACAAACTAAAAGGTTAGAAAACATGCTGGGAGTGAGTCCATTTGTCTATTTTTCCAGAGACCATAGAACTTTAAAAAACCAGCATTCATTTACAATTTAGTTTGTTATATTTCTGCTAAATTGGCTTTTTCTCCAGCTTCTAGTACAGGCATGAATGAAGTTACCGTAGTGGCCCAATAAAGCACAACATCCCAGGCTTCAGAAACCGTTGGAATTTTTCCAGTTACACAAAGAGTGAAAGAGTTACAGCCATCCAAACTGCAAATACACAGGGTGTGTCAGCGATGACACGTCAGGTTTTAAAGAGTTAACCTGCACTAGGGTTGGCAAACATCCCTTTGAAAACGGATTCGTCCTTATTTAGAAACAAAAGTACGCATCCTGTATTGAGCTGAGAAGGGATGCACTTTTTCACACACACACACAAAAAGGGTGAATGCAGTTGGGTTGGCCGCTTCTGCCAATGAGGTGTTTTTTTGTTTTGTTTTTTGGTTTTTTTTAGGGAGTTGACAACCCTAACCCAAAAAGACTTCTTAACCTTCTATCGGGCACTCATAGAAATATTCTGAAATTCAAATTTTCAACCTTTGTGTGTTATTGGAGGACCTAACAAGACTTTATTACTTCTGTGAAATTAAAAAAAAAAATACTATTATGAAGAAAATCAAGGTCAATGAAGTTACCATATTTAGTTCCTTAGCTGTTACACTCACTGTTGCTGCAGAGGTGGACCTACAGTAGCAGACTCTGCAGACCATATTTAACCTGAGATTGTTGACTCACTGTCCTCACTGCAACTGTCGATGTCACTGTCTTTTAATTTATATAGAAGTTACCAAAAATAGTCACTTGCCTGATAAAAGGTTGAACAACCATCAGTTTAATAGAGACTCTAAAGAATGAACTGTGTTTCAATGTAAAAAGGTCACGTGGTCTGATGAGTCTTGACTGACCGTATTTCAGTGATGGATGAAGGGATTACCCATCATGCTTAGCGCCTGCAGTACAAGCCAGTGGGGGTTGGTTGAGTTGGTCATCAGTTCAGCGACATTATCTATCCATAAAATGAATGTACCTGGTTATATTGAATGAACAGGTTATTCCAAGATTTTGGCACATATATTCATCGATCATAATCCCACAATTCATCAGGCTCAAACTACAAAAGAGTGGATCAGAGAGCACGAGACGTCATTTATTCCACGGAGAGTCTTTGGGATGTGGTGGATTTTACACAGCAGTCTGACTCTTCCATCATTAATACAAGATCTGAGCCAAAAACGAATGCAACTGTTAATTAAAATAAACATAATTGCATTTACTATGACATACGTAATGTAAAAGTGATGGCGTCCTATCATCAAAGCTAAACCCAGTCCAGTGTATGACATATTTTTTTGTCAAGGAGTTGTATATTTATGTGTATGAGTGTCTTTTTTTTTTTATACATCTATTTCCTATGTATATACAACATACATAATTCAACACATGTAGTAAATCACTATTTTAGAGGAATTGAGTGTACTTTGAAGCATCTTTGAAGCAAGTTTACAGCATTCTTTAAAATAATTTCAACACACACACACACACACACACACACACACACACTACACATACATTTGAGTGCAAATCTCATTCAGTAGTGCACATACCATGGCTGTCTACACACACCAGAGTGTAAACAACATCTCCCTTTACTGTATATATACATATTTGAGTCTGTACAGTTACATGACAGGACTAATATCATGTATTGAATTTTTGCGGCATTTTAGCGACCATAACTGCTTTTCCAGTTGGCAGCACAGCTCAGTGTAATTACCGTAAACAAACGGGTCCATGGTTGTGACAACTGGTAGCTTTTATCTTCAGTGCTTCTGCTAGTGTTTCCCAAAATTAAGACCATATTTCATAAACTGCCATCTTCTTTTGTTGCAATACGGATGTTGCTAATTGTTGTCACTCTTTTTTTGCTGTTACGCATGTTTGTGTTCTATTTCGCTGTACTCTTTAAAGACAACAACACAAGGTCGGATGTGTTTTTAATTCTTTTTTTTCTTTGATTTTAGTGCATTTTACCACATGCATCCTCAATCTCCTTTTTAATCCTCTAACTCCCTTTGTGTTTTTTCCCCTCTTAACTCATAAAAACCCAAACATCCACTGTCGACCAAAATCATTTATTGATCTAAAATGTTTAATACCACTAACCCCATCAATATGTGTCAATAAAAATGCAGTTTGCAATCTTTTCATGGTCATTAGATGGTCATCAGGCTCCGTACTGAACGTGGAAACATCTTCTCAACATTGATTCACCAGTAAAATCCCTGTAGTGTGATAAATGACAGTGTTTATACTCTCACTTATTCATATCTTCACTGTAAAAGTCTTTTTTTCATTATTTTTCTCTGTTTCTGATATAATAACCCTCAACTTTAATCTGAGCTTTTAGGAACATCTACATGATCAGTGAATTAAATATAGGAAAAGACATTTTACACTGAAAAAGCTCTAAATAAAGAAGATAATATTGCAATAAATGGTGATAAATCACTTCAGAAAGGTTAAATACAAACAAAAATTCATTTGGGAACTGCCGCAGAAGTAGCCTTGGGTGTTTATGGGTTAAATATCTGCTAGGATTTACTTCTCGCTGCAACAGGCTGGATGTCAGGGCACGGAGAGAGAGAGGAAAAAAAAAAAAATCAGCCGAAACAACCCAGGAATGTCATCCCACCAGCCAGTCAGCGAGGCCAGGGCAGGCGAAGTGCACAAGGGCCACAGCTCTTTGAAGTCTGCCTTGACAGTTGTGGACCCTGGACGCTCCCTGGCACAGCTCAGCGAAACCTGATCACGTTTCATTATTTTGATGGGAAAATCAGACAAACGGTTCACTTGAGGTTTATTTTAGTGCTGCTAACCCTTTGTCAAAGCACAGGGAACCTCACAATAGTGCACTAACACACACGGACACACTACAGTCTCCTGAATAACAGGAGAAATCATTTTAGATTAAGCAACAAAGAACACATTCATCTTTTCAGTGCCGGGCTGAAGTATGATGTGCTCTGGTCTGTTTTGTGTTTTGTTTTATTGTCCCGTTTCTTATATTGCACACACACACACACAGGCAGACACACACCCCTGCAACATCTGTATCGCTTGATTACATTAGTTTTGTCTTTGACTTAAATCAGAAACTTGTGCACTTAAAGGTTGGCATGATTTATGGACACGTCCTGTTGCCGCTAAATTAATTCTCTGGTCTTTATCTGCAGTTTATAATTCCATAAAACCTAAATGAAAACTGTATTTTATTGTCTCCGTGTGGATTCTCAGTCATTTAGGTCATGTAATCTGATGTGCTGATGAAGCGACTTTGGTTTTTGGGTTCTCAAAGATTAAGAACCAGACTTTTTCAAGAACCTAAAAGAAAGAAGTTCAAGTACCTGGTGCAGAAACATTTAGGGTGGATTTTATTTCTCTCATAAGCTGCTTTTATATAAACTTATTGAAGTAAATTTTGAGGATTTATATACAGTTTAACAATGTTCATGGAAAATTCTAAATTTGACAAACTTCTGTTTTGTTTTTTTTTTTTTTGGCATTTTGAAAAAAAGTCACAGCACTTAAATGAAAAGGAAAAACACTTTTACTCAAAAAATCTTCACTTAGAAGCAGGTGTGCCAACTGCAACATCCCTTATACATATATACATTTCAATATTTATGTCACTTAAAGGAAAAAAAAATAGTTGCTCATGTTTTTAGTTTATATTTCAGTTTATAATTCTCCTTTTATCACTTTTATCACAGATTCTCATGAATTCTTTAATTGTTTTAATCGAGGCTAGTTTATTTGTAGAGCATATTTCATGTACAGGACAATTCAAAGGGATTTACATAAAACATAAAAGCGTCATAAGAGAGGCGTAAAAAGAGAAAGTTAAGATATAAAATGTGAAACATAAAAAACATAAAGAAAAAATTTAGATTAAAACGATAAACGATGAACGATAAAATGTGATTTTAAAGTTCATTTGAAAGACATTTTTTCAGAGTTTAAGAGGAAGCTGCTGTAAATAATAATGTTTTCAGTCTAGTTTAACATATACTGATTTCAACTCTTTCAACTTCATTTCTTTAAGCTTTTGATTCAAGCTAAACATTTATGCTTCTGATTCTCAGATTTCTTTACACTAACAATGTTTTCAGCTCTTTCATATTTTATTTCAAATTTTACTTTACTGTTTTGTTATTGAAGCAATTTCAGCGTCTCCAGCTTTAAGTTTTCCTACTCTTCTACTTTAAACTATTTCTAGTTTGGCCTTCAGTTTGTTTGTTTTTTCCACTTTAACAATACTTTTGGCTTCTACCTTAAGCTATTTCAGCAGAAGCTCAGCCACGATTCAGCAGTGATTCAGCTGTTTCAGCAATTCCATGTGCTGTGATTGTGACTGCATCAGGCATGTGATTAAACATGGATGATGACAAAGACATTCTCAGTCATCAATTTTATTTTAAAGAGCAGTGTTTCTTTTACTTTAACATATTTTTTAGACCCACCTTGACCACATTGCATAGCCCAGTTAATATACAACAAGCAAATTTATAGAAATGCACATTTTTTTTACTTTTCTTTTATGTGACTTTTTGGAATTTGCATAAAATTTGCTTGATATTTTATGGAAAAATGAGCTCTTTGATATGTGTAGTCATAGTAGTGGAATACATTGTATAAGAAGGATCTCTCATGACACTTCACATCATGCAGAAAACGTTATTCTATTCAAAATGCTCAGACATTTTACATGATAAGTGACAGGTTTGTTTTTTTCTCTCGATGGTCAACATGACAGTAGTCTGGAGATTAGTAGTCATTTTGTCATAAAGAATGTCTGTCCCAAATTTCATGGAAAACCATCCAATAATAGTCAAGATTTCAGTCTAGACCAAAGTGGTGGACCAACTCCACCATACATTTTTTCCAGCATTTAAATCCCGGAAAAGCTGGGTTTTTTTTTTTTGTTTTTTTTTTTTTTTTCCTTCAGGCAGGCCCTATGCTGCCTCACCTATCCCTTCTTTTAGTGCAATGGTGTGTGAGGAAGAGGCAGTAAAGATGAAAAGATGAGCTCTTCTCCTGTGATTGACAGAGTACAAGGCCCCATTAGATGTTATATTTAAAGCGCCTGGTCCAATCAAAGTGTCATTCAGAGTATGAAAGGAGGCTGCGGTGTCATTTTCTCCCTGACTGACAGGTAACAAGCTCCTATTAGCTCTTGTGTCACTCACGCTGCTGCTCTCGGGTTGTGTTTTGCTGTTTATCCGTGATGTCAAATGTTTTCTGCTTAGCGACGGAAAGGTGAAAGGTTTCGGTGATTGTTTCATTTGCTCCGTCAAACGGAAATGGTGCAAAACAGCTGTTTAAACCCACTTGAATGGGTTCCTTTAGGATGTAATGAGATGCTGAGAGTGTGGTTAATCTCTATTCTTCTACCTAAGTCCACTGTTTAACCAGGGGCATGAATATATGGTGGGTAAATGGCTTCTCTCTCTGCCCTGGAAGCAATCTGTTCACTTCAGAGGTTAAGGAGGGAAAAATGCTGCGTTTAGCTTTCCCCGCCCTCCCTGCTAAATCCCCATCTTTATTTTTTTTTTCCTATTCAGGCTCATTCTCGGCTCATTTATGTCTTTTTTTTCCTTAACTATAAGGCTCCATTTCCCTCTTCTTGACCCGTAAAAACTCTCCATTTTATTTTGATGCAAAATTCAATCACTAAGCAAAGTTAAGAAATGTGATTATGTACAGTAACCCCTAAGCTTTTCTCCCGTATTTCTTTTTTCTCATTTCCCTTTCACTTTGTTTTAACCTGATCTACTGGTTGCAAACCCTGGGAATCCAGGTAAAGCAAGAAAAGGCTTTAGCCACTAAAGGGAAAAAGTTTATTTTTTTCTCAAAATGAAGGCAAAGTGCTGGATCAGAAAGGCAATGCTCGGACAAAAAAGGGATAATCCGTGAAATCTGTCCGGGTCAAGGGTCAACTTCCAGCCAGCCATGTGCGTCTGTGCATGTGTGTGTGTGGAGATTAACTTAAGGAGGCTGTGGAGGAAATGAGGGGAGAGTTAAAGGGGGTGTTTATCCCCTTTAAACTCACTTCACACCCAACACACTGGGGAGCCCCGAGTGAGGAAACACAGAAGCGTAGGGGGGTGGAGGGGGTATTGGGACTCGCTGCTCTGTCTGACTCACAAACACACACACATACACGCACAATGCATATGCTAATCACAGTGAATTTTAATTAAGTTTCACCCGTTTTGCAATCAAACAGAAAACACATACAGTAATTGTCCCTCTTTACATAACAGCTGCCTGATGTAGACATTTTCATTAAAGTCAGTGGCTGTGTTTTTGCGTAGTTGTTGGTTTGTATGCACTATGCATGTCAATGCCTGATTAGTTGATAAAGACCTTGATTTGCCTGAATGATACATAAACATGTCGGCAGTTGCTCATAACTCAAACAATCAATTTATGCTTTTGCTTTAATTGAGAAATTACTGTGAAGATAAAATGTAATGAACAATGTAAACCTTTCTGTGCTGTTCACATGCGTAAGCGATTATTTACTTTAAATACAAAAAAAAATTCCGAATAAAAATAAATGTAGCATTGGAATCTGTTATAGAATATGTGGGTCAGTTGTGCGATGCTAAAATTTTTATATTTATGTGTCCTCTTTTTAATTGAAAAGGTGTAAAAACAGAGAGAAGACTAATAAAATAAACAAATGACATCGTGCATCAACTTTTTGATTTCTTAATCTAGAGTTTATGATTTTATTGATAGAAATTTTGGAGAATGAGGACAAAAGTGCATGGCACAAAAATGTTTTCTATTATTCCAAACATAAAAATACCAGATTAAACTCAAAGTGACCAGTATAACTTGGTGTCTATCCATAAAGCTGTTCTAGTCTGTAGACTTACAAGTTGTGACGTAATAGAATAAATAGTAGCAATGAAATATAAACACTGAAAACAAAATATGAATGATGTGTGTGTATAAAACTCGCTTCTTGAATTAAGTCAATAAATTATCAGACTGGTGTAATATTTCTCATTGTCTTGTAATTAATCATTAGATATTAAAAAAAATGCAAGTTTGGACTTTATTGCTCGTTAAATAATTAGTGTAAATAAGCAAAAAGTAATCCAGGGATGAAGTAATTAAATGGACTAAACACTTAGATTATTGTACTATTTAAAGATAAAATGTAAACCATGCTCTATAAATGTTGTTATTAAAAACAATGTTTTTCAGGGGGTTAAAACAGCTGAACTTAAACACACTCTCCATCACATAATCAGTTCATTCGTTCAATAGTTTTTTCATCCATTGTTGTGTTTGGAGCCACAGGCCGACAGGTTCCACTTCACCTTGCAGTAGCACCGTGTCCACTGCAGGTGCCTCTGGGTAGAAGAAGGTCAAAGGTCAAATGTCAAGGGTTTAGGGGCTGAAAATGCCCCCACTGGGCCTGACACCTGTCACACATGTGGGAGGTAGGATAAGCTGTCAGTCTGTGTGTGTGTGTGTGTGTGTGTGAAGACGGAAACCGGCAGCAACTTGGGAAGGGGGGAAAAAATGACGGAAGGCATGTGTAGAATGTGTCTTAAGTGTGTGCGCATGTGTGTGTTTGTAGAGAGACACCTTGCATGCTGCACCTGTACGCAGGGCTAAAGTTACCACATATGGACATTTAGGGACAGAACTGGAATGCATGATTTGGACACACACACGCAAAGAGTTATTGTCACAAAAGATCAATGTAATTAATGAATTATTCTGTGTGTACATGACATAACTGACAAATAAAGACATGCAAAACACACACAGATCTTGAGCCACTCGTTTATTTTCACAGATGCTTAGCATTTATAAAGAACGACTCAAAATTTAAAAAAAAACCCAAAAACACATAAATCAATCAAATAAACTAAAAATCCAACAAGATAAAAAGGAAAGAATGTCACAAATACAATTACAGATAAAAACTATTAGAATATTTTTTATTTATGGACAGAAATATGGTGAAGTTACATGAAAAAGCGCAATTAAATATAAGAAAACATATGGGTAAAATGTCCAAATTTGTGTAAATTCTTGCATAAAAATATCACCACCCCCTTCTCCGTGTGCCACCCAGCAAATTAGACTCGACAACAGATGAAAATTGGTGCTCATCTTCCCAGCCAACTGTGTTCCTCCACTTCAGTAAAGCCATGATCCTGCCTTCAGTTCATTTTCATTTTCGCTCCTGTTTGTCGTCTGTGCCGTAGATTTGTTTACTGCCTGTTTTTTTTCCACCTTCCCAAATGACTTGAACCAAAGCCACCGTGCTCTGCCAAGTCCTCTGCATTTAAATGGATGCAGGCTCAGCGCATACATTGTCTTATTACATGTAGATTTGCTCTGAGTAGAGCCAGATTTAATGGAGGAGAAGAGACTGAGCCTTTTTGTGCTTCTAATTAAAATCGGTTAAAAAAAAAAAAGGAAAAAAAGAAGGATGAACTTTTGCATTTGAAAACAAAGCTTAGTCGGAGGAGGATGTGCATTGAATTAAACCCACTGTTTTACATGTTTAATATCTCATCTTCAGTTGTGTGTGTATGTGTGTGTTAACATGCAGAAGATTAACCTGACTCGATCGCATACCTGCCATTCAAACAGAACATAGAACCGTAAAAAGACGAGGCTTGAATTATTTTAAAGTTGTAATACTGCTGATGACCATAGGGTTGGATCAAGTACACTTCCACTGTAAAAAATACTGAGTCTGTATTTTTTCTGCTTTAATTTATTTTATTCAGGCCCTTCAATAAAAGATCCGTGGTCTATCTTTATATTTTTCCTGCCAAATAGAAGCTCATGTCGGAGTTTAATCGACAGATCTGATGGACGGCTTGCTGTTTTACTTAATAAAACATTTTTTTTCCTCGTTTATTTCTGATTTTTAACATTTTATTGAGAGTTTGCATTTAGCATTAGCTCATCTCCTCCTGTAGTTCTTTCCATTTTTAGCATAATATGGTCACTTATAACTCTGAATTACAGTCAAATCACAAACTTCAGAAACCAAAAAGGTGACGTCATGGCTCCTCTGTCCAATAATTATAAATAGTATATCTTTAAAATCCTCAGATACATTCAATAATCTAAATATTAGTGATAATAGAGTAGAGCTGTTCTGAATAATAAATCAGTCCAGTTTAGTTCAATACAAATTTGAATTCACTCACACAAAAAAATGCATCATTCAGCTTCAATAATGTTATAAGGTATACACTGCCACGTTTATTTACATGAATGTTTTCAGGACTTTTGAGCTTTATTGACCCTTTTAAATCATCAACTAGAAAAATCCCCCAGAAAGTTATCAAGTTTAATAAGTTGCATTAACTGTGAACTATTTAAAGCAATGACTTATTGCATTTTTTTTTTTACAAGTCTTACATGGTGTGGCCCTCAAACTGAACACCTATGGGATATGTTAGACAGTGTCCAGCAACATCACATGACCTTTTACCTTTTAAGGCTTGTATATTATCACCTGTCTGTAGTCCATATAGTCACTGTACTATTTGGGATGTGTGCATACTTCTATCCAAATGCACATACGGCTGCATCCATGAGTGTATCTGTGCACTAGGAATGCCTAAAGCCTTGTAATAAAGCGCTACTGGTAATTAATAAATCAGTAAAATGGCAAAAAGCGCCACTTTACATCACTCAGGGTTTGGAATAATGCCATTTTCCTCTGAATACACATTTGTATGTGTGTCAACAATATGTGTGTGTACAAGCCACGTACTAAGTGGGATAATAATACAGTGACCCCGGGAGGCAAAATGATTAAATTATAATCAGTGCAGATTAATTAATCTATAATATTTATTCCTATTATAGTGAGGGGAGAGGAGGCACAGAGCTTAGAAAAGGTTATGTGCGCACGCTCCCTGCTCTTTGTCTCTATGAAAGGCGACGCTCGGGGGCGGGAGAGGCGACAAGGCCCCCTTGACAACACAGGCAGAAGGTTATTGCTGATATCAAACACTCTGCATGCAATTATCTGTCACAACAAATAATTAAGAGGGCTGATAATGAGGAAATTAACATTTCCATTGTGGAGATGCTTTATTGTCTGCTTGGGTCACTGCAGAGGAGGCTTTGAGAGCTGCTGAATAAATTATCTTTCCAGGGTAAATGCGTGTATGAGTGTGTGTGTAGTCGTTAGAGAATGATAAGCAGACAAGCGCAGGGAAAGTGTGTGTAGGCATTTTTGTGGAAAACGCCACAGTGCAGCATGGAGATCTCAGGGAAAGAAAGATGGGAGGCAAGAGGGTAGAAATGTGATCAATACTGATGTGAGTGCTCGGTGGCTGCCCCTGAAAGAAAACGCCCCTCGAAGAGGCAAGGAGAGGGTGGATGAGTTTGACAATTAAGCTGAAACACAGTATGAAGCTGTGGTCTCCAAGGCAACCATGTGTTTAGTCACATCAGAGCGTAGAGATAAAACGAGGACAGAAACGGCAGAGATCTGGCTCGATGTGTGTGTGTGTGTGTGTGTGTGTGTGTGTGTCTGGAGGTGGTGGGGTGGGTGGGTGGGCAGGTTGGGGGATCTCTGGGTGGGAGTGGTGTTT
>JAQQZY010000013.1:15086748-15101885 GCA_030068375.1 Ostorhinchus rueppellii | reverse complement strand
GTACTTTCCTCCACTAGATGGCAGTGAATGACCTCATGCAGCTCTGTGCCACCATATCTCACAATGATAAAGAATCCAATAAAAAGTTCCTGGATCCAGACGGTGATTCAAAACACCTCCAAAATTTAATCATCTCTTCCTTGACCCAGAGTGGGGATACCCTGAAAATTTCATCAAAATCCGTCCATAACTTTTTGAGTTATGTTGCTAACAAACAAAGTCAGATGATAACAAACAAACAAACACACAATAAAACAAAACATAACCTCCTTGGCGGAGGTAATAAGTTCTTTTTATACTATATTTCCAGACTTAATTTTATTATTACACTGACTCTAGTTATTCATATGTTTAACCCATAAAGACCCCCAGAGCTATACTTTTGAGAAATTTTCTCTTTATCTAACTTTTCTTAAGTGATTCATCAGAATTTATTCCAATATTATCTGTATTTTGCAATTTTTCAGTGAAAATCATATATCTTCCTTTATTTAATTTGCTGATGTTCATAAAAAGTTCAAATTAAAGTTGAGTGTTATTATATCAGAAACAGAAAACTGAAGAACAACTGAGTTTTCTGGCAAATCTATCATTCACTGAACATAAACCAAGTGTGTCCATCCACTGTCATTTTCATTTCATTTCATTTTTATTCTTTATTTCATTCATTGTAAAATATAAAACAATTCAATAGAAATACAAACATTCTCCGAACTAGAATGAAAGGGAGCAGAAAGAAGACTAGTCTTATTTTATCTGCCCCTTTTATCCCCAGAAATCAATTTACAAAGAACGACTTAAAAAGCAACAACAAAAAACACATACATAAAACGATAAAATAAAAGAGCTGCCGGCCGGCCGGCCGCACAGACAGTCACATATCTTTTTACTTCTCAGCTACCATTAAGTTAATACTATTCACGACAACAAAAATAACAATATGACAATAAACAAAACATAACTAACAAATTTCATTATATTTCTTTTTTTTTTGTCATATCATCATTCTTGGCCTGATCTAGAATATCCTTTATTGTCATTATATAGTTATTACAATGAAATTATGCAGCATCCCCATAATGCAGTAAAATGCATTAAACAGCTTAATGCAGCAGTAAAAATGAATCAAAAACATCGTTCTGTCTCTTCTCAAACTGTGTCTTGTGAGCTGATTCATTTGTACATTTATGTTAAATTTATTGTATTTCGTTACTTTTTCTGTGATTATTGACCATTGATGGGTGCTTCTGTTTTTTTAGTCGTTTTCTTTTTACTTCAGAGTTTGACACAAACTAAACAAACATTTTTTAAAAATTTTTTTTAGAATATACATCATCCTTCCACTTTCCTTAAAAACAACAGTTTTGGACATAAGAGGTTTCCACGTGACAGCGACAATATGCACCATATGTTGTGAGAACCAAGTATCTACAAAAAGTCATAACAACAATCCTGTTTTCAGGTCTGTAACAATACACTCTAAAAAGTAAAACATTGAATCAACTTTAAAAAAAATTTTCTTCAGTCAGTCACACAAAAAAAAAAATAGTTGAGTGAACCAAATAAATGACATTAAATATAATTTACTGCAATTTATTTGGTTCACTCAACTAATTTTTTTGTGTGATCGATTGAAGAAAAATTAAGTTGATTCGATGTTTACTTTTTACAGTGTAGATTTTCCAGTTAAAGCTGCAGCGCTTGATAATTTTTCACCATCACTTTGGCAAAAATCTATCATATCATACTTTGTAAAAGTACATTATGTGTTTGTATCATTACTGATCAGTGGGAATAATCTATTTCAAGTCGACTTAACATGAATTCATAAAAAATAGGCCTGTTTTCAGCTGTAAAAGGGTTTTTAAATTGCTTATTTTGGTTTCAGAAGTAGAATAAGGAACAAATCATCCTTTAGTTTAGCACAAACATGAAGAATCAGTACATGTGTAAATATATAGTTTTGATTTTGACAGGAAACATGAGGATATGAATAATATTTGCATCAGTTGCATTTGTCATTCAAACTTGTACTTTTTTCCCCCTTCTTCCTTCTGCTCAAAACAAATAAATGAATGAATGAATCAGAGCAGTACTTCCTAAAACTCCCCTTTTCATGCGTTGTTTATTGAATTCATTCTGACTTCCTAGATCCATGGAGGTATTGAATGCATTAATGAGAAACACCTTCTGCACATCAGCTCCACTCCTGATTGGTTGTTTCTTGTAGTCTATATATGCCTCTAAAAGTAGATGATCTGTCAGGGAATCGTTTATTCTTTATTCACTTTTTATTTTGTCCTCAGACTGTGAGATTTCAGCACAGTCTGACACATGCATGTGATGAACAAGGAGGTGACACGCATGCAGACTATGCAATAATAAAATACCGGATCTCACCATCAGTGTATGTTGCTCTCTGTGCTGCTATAGTTAAAAAAAAAAACAATGAAGCAAAGCTAATGGTGACTGCTGCAATAGTGGTATTTACATATAAAGAGGAAAAATCCAAAATCAATAGGAAGGAGGAGAATGCGGACCTGGTTGTGACTCAGGAAATGATTTTACAAAGAAATGTTTGCACTTGTAGCACGTATCTATTGCACGGATCAGCATGTATGTTCCTATTGGTTAAATAGAAATAAATACACTTTTGTCTTCAGTCTTAACCCATAAAGACCCAGTGCTACATTTGTGCCAGTTCCCACATTAATTAAGTAGTTTATCACCATTTATTATAATATTAGTCTCTGTATTTTGCATTTTTTTCAGTGTAAATCATTTAGTTTCCTATATTTAATTCGCTAATCATGTAGATGTTCATCAAAGCTCAGATTAGAGTTGATGGTTGATATACCAGAAACAAAGTGAAGAAAAAGTGACTCTTTTTTTTTAGCAAAAATATTAACAACTGAACACAAAAACATGTGTGCCCATCCACTGTCACTGATCCAACTCCATGGGTTTTACTGGTGAATCAATGTTGTAGAAGATGATGGTGTTTCCACGGAAACTAAGGAGCCTCTGAACATCCAAATGGGTCATATCTGATGACCATGAAAAAGATGAATAAGGACAAAAACAGGAATATTCTTTGCATGTACTGTAGGTGGACAGATTTATTTCCATACAAGCTCAGGAGCTATTAACCCTTAAAGAGCCAGTGATACTTTTATGGCAGTTCCCAAATGACTTTTTCTTTACATTCAACCTTTTTTTTTTTAATGTGATTTATCACCATATATGGTAAGATTATCTTTATTTATATTTTTTTCAAAGTAAACCATGTACTTTCTTATGTTTGATTGACTGATCATGTAGGTGTTCATAAAACCTCAGAGTAAATTCAAAGGTTATTATATCAAAATAGAGAAAACTGAAGAAAAAGCGACTGTTCAGTAAAATATATCATTAAGTGAATGTCAAAACAAGTGTGTCCATCCACTGTCATTTATTAAACTCTATGGGTTTTGCTGGTGAATCAATGTTGTAGAAGATGACAGTGTTTCCATGGTAACTACAGAGCCTCTGAACATCCAAATGGGTCATATCTGATGACCACCTGTATTTTACACCAATTATTGACGTGTATTAATTAGGGGTGTTAGAAAATATCGTTGTTGCAATATATCGCAATATTTCATTTCGCAATACTGTATTGGTATTAAAAAGTAGTGTATTGATATTTTTAGATATTTATTCAAATGCAGATATAGCAGGAGTTCATTTTTGTTTTTTGTTTTTCTTTATTACTTATATTTTATTTATTATTATAATTTAACACTGTTTTATTAAATAATAGTTATTTGAATCATCCTTAAAGCACGTTTTACTGTTCCTCTGTTGGGATCGAACCAAAATAATGTAATGAACTAATAGATTATGAACATTTAAGCAGGATATTAAATTGTAAATGTCTGTAAAAATAATTAAAATTTTAACACTGGAACATTTTGTGATATCGCATTAGATCCTGTTGCGGTAAAAATCCGTTTAGTATTCGTGCATATTTCTGGTGAAATTCAATTCTTCAAGGAAATAACCATTTTTAAAAGAGAAAGAAACAAAAAATTTTAAAAATTGCCTTTTTAACAGTATCATGATGTATCGTGATATTTGGTATCGTGATCCTAATATCGTGATTTGTATCGTATCACCAGATTCTTGCCGATACACAGCCCTAGTATTAATAGCATTAGTGGATCAACAGGTTTAGATCAGTAGATATTTTTGGTCACCGTGGCTGTTTGGGTCTTTATGGGTTAAGACAACCACCTCTGAACCTCACTAACCATGCACAACATTTTTCTGCAATCAAAGATATCACTATGATGTCTCATCTTTTGTCTCAGTTGGCTGAAAATTGCAGTCTATACCCAGCTGCAAGCACCACTTCCTTTCTTCTGATCCTGGAATGTAACAGCTGATTTTGTAAGCACACACCTCTCATTGAATTTTCATAATAGTGTAACCGAGAGCCCTTTTTCTTACTCTTGACCTTTATTAATATTGCACATCAAACAATGGAAACCTCCTCTGAGAATACTGGTTGTTTCATGTTGCATCTAGCGTTGTATAGTTCATGGTTGGATTCATAAGGCAATGAGCTGCTTCATTTTACAGCATAAATAAAAAAAGTATTGTCTCTGTTTCGGGCAATGAAAAGTGGTTCGTACAGAGATTGCATCATCTTGTTTGTAAGCTAGCATTTATGAGAAATGTGGTCTTAATGATAACAAATAACTAACAGTATCCCTGACATCGATCATCTCAGCCATGATCTCATTTGTTTTTTACTATCCCCAGATGTTTCAGGTAATTTGACAATGATCTATCGATGTTTAGGATTTAAGGCACAGCAGCAATAAAATCCGACCTCTTGAACATGCAACACTTTCATCAGACAGTAACAAATTATGTCTTATTTGTCATAAATCCAGTGAAGATCACCGTCTGGGCCAGGTAGGATTGTCTGACTGCAGGACAGCGTAGCATGAGCTCTTATGTCAAAGCTTCATTAAGACCCGGTCCGCGATGATTGTTACCATCTGTCCACCGAGATACGGCCTAGTGTGTCGGCTCCGAGTCTGCAGAGGTTGGCTGGAGCAGAACAGTGAATTATATCCTGAAATGATCTAATGAAGGTCCAGGGGATGAGGTGAGGAGGAGGAGGAGGCTAAGGATGACAAGATACTTGGATGTGTCCTGTGTAACATGGAAATGTAATCCCAAATAATGT
Source organism: Ostorhinchus rueppellii (assembly GCA_030068375.1). Taxonomy (NCBI): domain Eukaryota; kingdom Metazoa; phylum Chordata; class Actinopteri; order Kurtiformes; family Apogonidae; genus Ostorhinchus; species Ostorhinchus rueppellii. The sequence continues at coordinate 15,096,646 of JAQQZY010000013.1, read as the reverse complement.
CCCTGTTGTTGTCTTTTTTCCATTTGAGTTAATGTGGGAGAAGCAGTAAAGAAGAGAAGTCGACTTTCCCAGAGCATTTGGGATTAAGTATGCTACCCTTTAGGTTACTGGAAGTCAACTACTGATGGTTGGATAAAGAGATACAGTTTGAACTGAATAGAACGCATACGGTAAATATAGAAGTGGATGAGCAGATATTAACCCTTTAAACGCTAACCCTAAAATGGGCCTCCTGGATTTTTTTATTTTTTTTTCTTAAATATACCCAGAGTGAGTCCATTTGTCCATTTTTCCAGAGCACTTTTTTCCAGGTCATTTCCAATTTACTGCATGTCACAATACTGATAAAACAGCTTCTCCAGCTTCTATTACAGACATGAGTGAAATTACCGTAATGACGCAATAAAGCGCAACATCTCAGGTTTCAGAAAACATTGGAATTTTTCCAATCACACAAACAGTGACAGTTACAAATATGCACAGGGTGTGTTAGTGATGACACGTCAGGTCTTAGATAGTTAAGATGATTCCATTTTTAATCAGATTAATCACAGGATTGCTGAAGATTAATTTTGATTCATCACAATTAAATATCACCTATTTTTGATCTATATAAATAGCGTTTCATATTGCATGAGCAAACGGAATATAAATGTACTTAACATGTTCATTAAACATCAGACAACTGTTCACTCTTGTTTTTTTGTTTTTTTGTTTTGTCCTCATATTTCCATCTGGAGGTCCAACATGCTGTTTAGTGTTTTCCATCTTTATGGGTTGGTTCTGCTGCCTGTCACTACTGGATCAACTGACCATTTGTTCATGCGTGATGCTAGCTCTGCTCGGACAAACTGCCTCAGATGCGTTGGTAGAGACGTTCAGAGTCATTCTGTGCTGCAGATGGGTTAATTATGCTAAAATTTTTAATCCAATTAATCATGATGATCGATTAATTCATAATAACGTATTCATTTTGACAGCTTGAGTTACCATATATGTAATATTCTGCTTTTACTATAAATATTATTCTATTTGGACGACACATTTTAGAACTTATCACATACAAACACTTGAGCTGCTTTTCCACAGACAGAAGGAGCAGGACTTGTCTCTTTGGCGTTGGTTTTTTTTTTTTTTGGCTTTTCCAATGTGTGAGACTAGATCAGACCTTATTTCTACTCTCCAAAAGTGTGAGTGAATGTGATGTAAAATCATGTATATTCACTGTAGGTATATGTGTTATCATGTTGCGATGTAGGATGCTGAACAAAGTCAGCAGGAAGTTCTTTATATCACACAGATTCAACCCAACATCTGTGTGTATGTCTGTGGTGCACGCAATACACTGACTTATACGCCTATATCAGGGGTGTCAAACTTGCTTTAGTTCAGCAGCCACATTAAGCCAAATTTGATCTAAAGTGGGCCAGACCGGTTGAATAATAACATAATAATACATAAATAATGTCAAGTCCAAACTTTACTCTACGTTTGAGAGAGAGAAAAGTAAAATTATGTGATGAAAATGTTCACATCTACCAACCATCCTTTAAAACAATGTGAATAACATGAACAAACTGACATTTATTCAGAAAACTGAGTGTAATTGTAATAATATTCTGTCTCAGTTTATCATTTATACATGTACATTATAACGTACAGCTCACAGTGGATCTACAAATATATGAAACATTTAATATCAGGCAAAATATTGGTAAAATTGTACTTAAGACATTTGAAAATGTTCATATTTCTTCAAGTTATTTGCATTTTTGTGAAATGACAGTTTAGGTGTAAATACAGTAAAATGATATGAAAATGTTTACATTTACAAAGAGAAAAATGTGGAGTTGTGAGTATTTATAGGTTATTATGATAATATTTTACTGATCTGACCCGTTTCGGATTAAATTGGTCTGTGTGTGGAACCTAAGCTAAAATAATATCTGAAGTGCAAGTTTTGTATTTCACAAATTCATCCCACGGGCCAGACTAGACCCTTAGGTGGGCCGGATTTGGCCCCCAGGCCGCATGTTTGACACCTGTGGCCTGTATGATCCATCCTATGTACCAGGGGTGTCAAACTTATGGCCCACAGGCTAAAGCTGGCCCTCTGAAGGGTTTAATCAGGCCACACTGACGGTCAAGGATGTCACTGAGTCTTGACAAATTGTGCTAATCATAAAGTCAAATGCTGTATTTTTCAGTTCCAGATGCATTTTAGTAAATGTTTTGTGCCTTTGTGAGCTGTAAGATGTAATGCACATGTGTAAATCATAAACTCAGGCTGTTTCGACTGACTTTTTATCTGTATTTTTAACAAATTTTCAGTCGTTCATGGATGTTCAGGTTATTTTCATGCTGGAATTTTACTTCTTTTGCACTAAAACGAAGACAAATCCCCCTCAGATCTGTCATTATTTATCAGGTATAATTCTATTATTTTACAGGTTTGGCCTTCTTGAGGTCAAATTGGGCTTTACAGTATGTGGCCACTGAACTACAATGAGTTGGACACACATTATATACTATTCTATCTGCCTTGGATGTTATTGTTTCAAGCATTTTCTTTCTAATAAAATATTCACACAATATCGTCTCATAGCAAATTTGCAGAAGTCATATTTTTGGCCAAATTGTGATATCGACAAAAAATAAAGCAGCAGCGTTAGTGTTAGAAAAGTTACACAGATATCACAGTCATGGTATAAGGCTAATGATATCTACATTTACCTTGTTCATGCACACTTTCGAAGAAGGCTTTACACAATCACAATTTTTGTGCCGATCACCAATCAGTGAGTTTAAATAAACCGATAACCGATCCGATCACGTGAGGAGCAATATTTAAATTACTTGTTTATGTACTTATATACTTGTGTCCGACTATACGGATGAGCACTGTATAAAGTTGTTTGCTTTAGCATCCGTTTCGGAGTTTGCTTTTCTTTATTTTTCTCCTCGCTGTGTTTCTTGAACTCCACATGCTCCTCCGTCTGTCTTTTCCAAGTGCCTGATTACATTCGTTGTGTTGAAATTTTTTGCTGATTTTCCCCACGAGGTACTGTAGCGTTGCATATATTGCACATAGCTTGTGCCATGTCTGGTTCTCTCACTTTGAAAAACTTCCACACCTCCGACATGTTTGTTAGTGTCGCCCATGGATGTTGGTGTCGTGAAGCTTCAAAGAAACTTTATTGTCCGTCACATAGCGACAGTACTCAAAACAGGAAGAGGCACGAAGACGAAAATGAGACAGATTTTAAAAAGTTTCAACACGACCATGACGTCATTCATCGGATCGGTGATTTATGACATGACGTCCGATCACGAACATTTCAAAAGATGCCAAATATCAGCCGATCCGATATAGCCGATATGATTTGTGTCAAGCCTATTTCGAAGGCATATTAATAAAAATGGACAGATCTGCTCATGTGTGGACAGTTTAGGTTGAGACAAAAAGTTGACGTAAAGAAGACGCCAACACTGGTAAACATGACATAAGCTGACATTATTTGGATTTCATGAGTCCGGTTTCAGAAGTTTGGAATACAAATCTCATTCGGGGGTGGTTTTAGGAGCTTCTAACACTCAACCTCTTGTCTGGATACTGTCAGCTCTGCATTGTAAGGCTTAGGCAGAAAAGTCCATATTTCTGTTCAGAAGGACTGACATGCCTATACTTTAAATACCAAATACTTGGATTATGAATGGTTTTTGGTTTCAAGAAGGTGGTTGAAGGAATGAATGAAGGAGGATGTCTTCATCCAGTCCAAAACCTCTGCCACAAGTGGAAAAAAAGTAAAACCTTTTTGACACAAAGACGCCAAATGGCCCGAACAGCTCCAGCCGTTTCACTTTTCCATATTTTACTAGGATGTCATTGTAGGAATATTAGTGGGTTATTCATTTACATCAGCCACAGAGGGATATTTTCATCTCTTGAATAAGGACAAAAACAGGAATATTTTGTGCGTGTAGGTGGACAGATCTATTTACATACAAGCTCAGTAGCTATTAACCCTTAAAGACCCAGAGGTACTTTTGTGGCACTTCCCAAATGAATGTTTCTCTATATTTAACCTTTCTTAAGTAGTTTATCACCATTTATTATAATATTAGTCTCTGTATTTTGCACTTTGTCAGTGTAAAACATTTATTTTCCTATATTTAATTCACTGATAATGTAGATGTTCATTAAAGCTCAGATTAAATTGAAAAGTTATTATGTCAAAACAGAGAAAGTGAAGAAAAAAAATGGCATTTTCAGCAAAACTATTAATATAAAATATAAATATAAAAAACATAAAAACAATGTGTCCACTGTCACTTATCAAAATCCATGGGTTTTACTGGTAAATCAATGTTGTAGAAGATGATGGTGTTTACATGGTAACGACAGAGCCTCTGAACATCCAAATGGGTCGTATCTGATGACCATGAAAAGATGAATAAGGACAAAAACAGGAAAGTTTTGTGCATGTAGGTGGACAGATTTATTTACATTCAAGCTCAGTAGCTATTCACCCTTTAAGACCCACTGATACTTTTATGGCAGTTCTCAAATGACTTTTTCCTTACATTTAACCTTTTTTAAAATCTGATTTACCACTATATATTATAAAATTATCTCTATTTGGAGGGTTTTTCAGTGCAAAGCATGTACTTTCCTATATTTAATTTACTGATCATGTCGGTGTTCATAAAACCTCACAGTAAATTCAAAGGTTATTATATCAAAATAAAGAAAACTGAAGAAAAAGTGACTTTTTCAGCAAAATATGTCATTAAGTAAGAAGAAATATTTGCACTTGTAACAAATGTGCATGTATCTATTGCACAGATCAATGTGTATGTTTCTATTGGTTAAGAAGACATAAATACACTTTTGTCTGTCGTCTTAACCCATAAAGACCCAGTGCTACTTTTGTGTCAGTTTCCAAATGCATTTTTCTCTATTTTTCCCTTATGAAAACATTTATCACCATTAATTGCAATATTATTTTTCCTTATTTTGTGTTTATTTTGTCAGTGAAAATTAGGTATTTTTCTATATTAAATTCACTGACTATAAAGTTAATGTTGATGATTATGTCAAAAACAGAGAAAACTGAAGAAAAAGTGACTTTTTCAGCCAAGTGAATGTCACAACAAGTGTGTCCATTCACTGTTATTTATTAGACTCCTGATAAACTGGTGAATCAATGTTGTAGAAGATGACAGTGTTTCCACGGTAATTACAGAGCCTCTGAACATCCAAATGGGTCATATCCGATGACCATGAAAAGATGATAAACTGCATTTTAAACCAATTATTCACACATATTGATAGGATTAGTGGATGAACAGTTATTAAACAGTTAATATCAGTAGCTGTGTGGGGCTTTATGGGTTAATGTTTCAACTACTGAGATCCCCACATTTATCTAAAGATGATAAAGCTCATGTGAGAGGGTTGATACTTCCGGAAAAGACCACGTAGGCCATGATTTGAGATTTGGGAAACAGTGAAGTTTCTTTATTTTCATATATAATTGATATAAAAATGTTGCATAATGTACATATGGATCTTGTTTCCTCACTTTCTATTGTGGGAACAAGAGCAGGAGAGCAGTGCAGTGTGGTTTAACCAGAAGGTCACGGGTTCACTCCATCACCAGCTCTGATTCCCATTATTGACTTCGACTATATTTGCTGACTGCCATAGATAAAAGGAAAATTATAACCTTTTCTCTCAGTTTCACATTTTGGTGTTTTCCTCAGGATCTTCAGTGCCCTGCGGAGCACTGGATCTGTGTGTGCGACACTCAGATACGTCTGAAAAATGTGTAAAATGAAAGGGTTTCACAGCATTGAATGACAGGGTACTTAACCGAGTTCCATGTTGATTTAATAAAGTCACACCTCGTCCTCAGTGGGACTCCTTCTCTCGCGGAGGATTGATCCCGACCCTCACTTGACTTCCAAAGCCAATAAACAGCTATCACATGCTGATCAAGGAGAAGTGAAACTGTTACTTTTGGCTCCCTGTTCTCTACTTTGATGTGAAATCATGGGTGGACCTTGGCTGATAGACTAAATATATACAGACATCTGCACCTCACTTCATTGGTGTTTTATGTTCTTTCGCAAACATATTATTTCTTTCTTTTACCCGGCGACTGTGGAGGGAGTCACGGTAGGCTAATGAAAATCAGCTGTCATTCAGTGATTGATTGCACGAACAGCCAATTGGAACCCTGCTATTCGCAAAATTGATTTCATGTAAACCAACAGTGGCTGTGCTGCTTCTTTATTTCATTAAATGTACCAGGGCTTCAATCCTTTTTACCCATGACTAGTATTGAATGAAAGGGAGACGGACGAGGTGGCTATAGATCCAAAACCATGTGTGCAACAGCGCAAATAATTCGACTTTTCATAAAAATGAAAAGAACGGGAAAAAGGCAAGAGAAAGGAAGAACACAGCAGAAAAACTAAGCATGTGCCAGATGAATTAGAGAAGAATATATCATGGAAAATGACTTCTTTACAAAGCGGGGGTCATGTACCTGTGCAGGATTTAAGAAGCTTCTATGAGTTATCATGCTATCATTCCACGCTGTCAGTGCCTTATTATTTGGAGGATCAGTGACGCTTGTATTATATTTCACTTCTTACTCCTTTCGGGAACCTTCCACTGCAGCCCTGCTGGGCCCACTCATAACTTGGGGAGGTTTAGGACTTCATAAGTTTTCCCAGAGAAAAGCCGCAGGACTGATTTAGCTGTAATCTTATCCTATGTCTTTATAGAAGCCAGATCTGGTGCATCTTGAGCCTTGCAGTTTGTCTCAGATATAATATGGGCTGTGGAAATGACAGAGTCGCCTCTGATGCTAAAGAGGTACAGTGGAAGTACTATTTACAGGATTCCTTTAAATTTCAGACTTTTTAAGACGACTGAGAACAGAATTTCATACCCATTTCACAACCAAACTGGCAAAAATCTGCTCCTAGAATTCTTGATTCTTAGAATTTAGGAAAATGTATTTTTCATGCAGGCTGCAAAGTTTCAATATTGCAATATAAATTGGGTTGGAATGGATGAAACTAAGTCAGCTAATGTTACTTTCTTTGCGGCTTAGACATTTATCTATTGTGAGGTACAGAGCCATGGTGATATGGAATGCTCCACAAGGATGAATAACAAATACAGATTTAAAGAATGACTGAAAGAGTATTTATTTGCAAAACAATGCTCAGTGTCTGCATTACATTGATATATAACTGTGAAATATATCTGACCATTTACAAAGCATGCTAGAGCCTACTTTTTGGGAGGTACTGGTAATTGAACCAGGTCCTGTATTGCATGTATGCTGTTTTTGCTTTGTTATTGTAATGAATGCTTTTTAGTTGTTTGTGTTGTTTTGTTTTGTGTGTGGATGTTTTGTTGGTCATTTGTGTACTACAGTGTAAAGACAGTTGTGTTGGGTGTGAACTCCAGGAAGAATAACGATGGTCAAAGCCAAGGCTAAGGGAGATCCAAATAAATGAAATGAAAAAAAAACAACAAAAAACCTTGCCTTTTTTCTTTCAAGTAGATAGTATTTTGGTTGCATTTTGGAGTGGGAGGGGTTTGATGTGAATTTGCATCAATAGGCATCAAGGGGTTAAACACAATACACTGAACAAGTTTAAAGTAACATAACTTAAGCTCTACTGCATCAAACTGAACCTTTTAAAGGCATTTTTAAGGTATTAAATGCAGATTTGTAAATTCAAGACCCCCCGGGAACCCTGTATTTAAGGCTGCGTGAGGGTGTAAAAGGTAAAAACAACAGCTTTAACGTCACTAAACCTCTGAAAATGCTAAAAGACATGGTAGTACAGAGTGAAAACTAGGACACGGTGGTGTGGTTATGTGGTCTTTTATAAGAAATTTTACCAAAAAAACTTGAGAAAGAGGTTAAATTTTTGTGTTTAATAAAAGAAGAAATATTAGGGGGGAAACTGGAGAGACGAAAAAAGACAAGCATGCACACGAGAAAAGAGTAAGAGAGCAGATGGGAGGTTCTGAGGGGGGAGTGTTTGTAGCGGTCAGGACTACCCCCGTCAAAGTCAGATCAATTTATGCTGCTAAATTCTTCAAGGCGTCTGCTGAAAGCTGGAGGGGGCCAGGCAGCGTGCTTGTTTACCACTGATGAGAGATAATTTCATATTCTGTATCAGGAGCCAGGCTGGAGTCACCTGATAGTCACTCATACCGCGTATGAAATATTGGGGCCACGATCACTGCGGGACTCTAATGACATATCAGTCTGCTGCAGTGGTGAGGCTATTTGTATACCTTGCGGCTGGATGGGTCAATTTAGATCAAATTCAGAGTATAAATTAATCAGGGAGCTGGGGGAGAGAGTTTCAATTAAGGAAACCTGGATTGAATTGGGCTCATCGTTTTAGATGAGTGAATATTTATGAACTTCTATTTTATCTGCACCATAGAGGACTTATTTCTTAATATAATTTTATTAGTGTATCAGTTCTCTGCTGCAGGAAATCCTTTTATTAGCTTTAACTCGTAAAGACTCAAACAATCGCTCGCAACTAAAATCATCTACCAATATAAAATATTTAATTACTTCTGATCCATTAAATAATTGGTGTAAAATGCAGTTTGTCATCTTTTCATGGTCATCAGATATGACCCATTTGGATGTTCAGAGGCTCTGTAGTTACCATGGAAACACCGTCATCTTCTACAACATTGATTCACCAGTCAAACCCATGGAGTTGGATCAATGACAGTGGGTGGACGCACGTTTTTATGTTCAGTTATAGCTATCTATGCTGAAAAAGTCCCATTATTATTATTATTATTGTCCTATTTATGATATGCCACTTATGATTCTCAACACTGATGTTTTATTTCTCTGACAAAGAAACACACAAACACCGTAGAAGTACACAAACGAAATAAACCACAGTCAGTCATACATTCATAAACACAAACACAACCTTGCGCGTCATTAAAATAATAAGCATACAAAACGTAACGTACCACTTTTGCCGGCTTGTGCACTAAAAGTCGCTGTTACAGGTTGCAGTTGGTGAACAGAAGATAATATAAACTTGCGGTAACTGGTGTGCATAAGAGACAATAGAAACCCGCAGCTTCGACATCATAGCCTCACCAGCCCATTCATTAATTTTACCAAACATTTCACAGGAAGTAACACAAGAAGTGCTGTGCATCATGGGAAATCGAGTCCGTCCAATATATGACAATATTTACATTAAAATAAATTACAATGCAGTTTTAATATATGATCATCATTATTTTCATTAGAATATGTGCAATATTTCATTATATAAAATAAAATACTTTATCATTTTAACTGTACAAAATATGCAAGGCTGAGGTACATAAGAAAAAAAAATTAAACTTCTATGGCTGCATCTACATATTATAACAGTTATTTCACACTTTTTTTGTCTCCAGTACTGAGCTCGGATCCTTCATCACAGTACTGTGTAGAATCTGTAATGTGATTTATTGATTTTTCTCTGATTTATTTTACTCTCAACATTTAACTCTTGATAAATACACAATAGGTGCTTTGAAAAACATGAAAAAACTAGAAAAGCACTCGGAGAGCGCAAACCTCCGCCAAGATAGTGTTTGTACTTTTTTTAAGGTAGTGTTTGTACTTTCCTCCACTCGATGGCGGTGAATGACCTCATGTAGATCTGTGCCACCATGCCCTATCTCACAATGATAAAGAATCGTTTAAATAGTTCCTGGATCCAGACGGTGATTCAAAACGCCTCCAAAGTTGAATCATCTCTTCCTTGACCCAGAGTGGACATACCCTGAAAATTTCATCAAAATCCGTCCATAACTTTGAGTTATGTT
>JAQQZY010000013.1:15075312-15086648 GCA_030068375.1 Ostorhinchus rueppellii | reverse complement strand
AGTTCATTCATGCCTGCAGGAGAAGCTGGAGAAGAAGCTGTTTTAGCAGAAATATAACATGCAGTAAATTGTAAATGAGTGCTAGATTTTGAAAGATCTGTTAAAAAAAAATGTTCTGGACTCACTCACACCATATTTTCTAACCTTTAACTTAATCAAAATATGATTAAAAAAAAAAAGTCCAGGTGGACCATTTTAGGCTTAGGGTTTAAAGGGTTAATATGCGCTTTTATGAAAATCTACATGACCAGTGAAAAAATGCAAAGTACAAAAGATAATTTAATGGTAATAAATTTCTTTAAAAAGGCTAAATAGAGACAAAAATGCATTTGGGAACTGACACAAAAGTAACACTGGGTCTGTGTTGGTTAAAAAAACACAGACCTTAAATGAAACAGAATATAAGAAAGGCTTCTTTTGTTTCTGTAGGTGTAAGAGCATCTACATCTGAGCGCAATAAACGCATCTTATGCAAACCCACATCACAAATTCATCTGATGCGTGCAAGTTTTATAAAAAGACATGAGAAACAGTGCATCAGCTTATCCCAAATGCAGATGTCAGAGCAGGCTTTCTGGTTATCTGATCTGACACATAACATGGCAGATCAATCTGAGCTGTACATGGCACGAGATGGGAAATGAAAACGACTTAACTCTATTCTCCTTGATTTGAATAATGTCGGTACGCTTGATGATGCATGTTTTATGTTTGTGGGAAGAGGATGCTGCTTAGCATGGTTTCGATTTTGCTAAATGAGGAGTGGAACAAAAAAAACATGTTGTTAAAACATGTTTTTGACAAATCCAGGCTGAGCTGAATGTGTTGATGTATACATTTTTATGTTCAAATAGCACTTCCAAAATGGTTTGCAGCTCACTCATCGGTCAACTCGGCTATAAAAATAACTTTATTCAAACATTTTCAGGTATTTTAAGACAGATATATGAACATTTGTCAGCAGACTGTGGTCAAACTGAAAGCTAAAGTGAGAAAAGGCATTTTTATATTTTGTGAAAACCAAGAATCCCTGGTTTGTGATGGCATGTACGTTTGGCAGGCGGCCTTTTACCATGTGGATGCTGCTGTGGGCAATTTCACAGAATGAAAAAAGAAATGAGGACGGGAATGTTAAAGATACAAGGGAGGACACATAGGCTATGCTCAGACAGCAGGTTTTAATACACGATTCAGATTTTTTGGTGAAATCCGATTTTTTTTCTGTGCTCATTCACATTACAAATTAAATGCAACTTCTATCAGTTTTGAGTATGAATTGAATGCGACCCTGAAGTGACCCACATGTGCAGAAGAGGTCCTGACGTCATGCGGGACCACGCAGCACGCACATCAGACCTGTTCAAAAAAAACTTTTTTTGCTACTTTCAAACCAATTGTGGTGATTCCCATTCTCCGAGCTGTGGAATGACCAGATATATATTATTTTGAATTTTGACCATGGGAATGCCTGCCTCATGAGCCATACAGTTTTGATGTTGATATTTGTGGAAAAACTCTGGAAATTTTGGATACGGCTGTTCTATTTTGCCTTATAACCGGAGGTGGCAAAAGTACTCACATTCTGTACTTAAGTAGAAGTACAGTTACTTCGGTGAAAAAATACTCTCACAAAAGTAGAAGTACTGACTCGACTCCTTTACTTAAGTAAAAGTTAAAAAGTACAACTTCTCAATTGTAATAAAGTACAAAAGTAAAAAAGTAAAACTGCATTTGTTTTTTGGTTTTTTTTGCCATGAATGATACAATATTTATTTAACCAGGCAAAATCATATAGAGGATCCTATAATCATATTAGAATGTTCATGAGTACGGGCACAGGTGAAATGAAACAAAATGCAGGTGGGTAGCAGCAAAGAAGTGGAAAAAAAAAAAAGATTTATGGATGAAAATAATTTTCAGGACAGTTAATGATGATGATCGTCTTATTTCACTGTAGTTTTATTTTGAAGTGAACGTCACCTCTTTTTATATCTGGTTAAAGATGTCATTGAGCAGCACAGATGACAGATTTCTTGAGGTTGTGCATTTTAGCCAAAAATAAAGGTCTTAAACGTGAGTTACTGAGTAGACAATGGGTTTAATTATGGGTTGGGTCCTCCAGTACTCAGCTTTGCAGGTACGTTCACAGCCTGTACTCCTTCTCTCCATCACTGGTATTCCCTCTGAAGTGAAGTGTTTTACATACTGTGACATGCTTTTAGTTTGAAAAAGTGACGATCCTATTCTAAGAATGTAATGAGTATAAAGTACAGATTTTTGGGCAAAAATGTAGGAAGTAAAAGTAAAAAGTTGCCAGAAAAATAAATACTCAAGTAAAGTACAGATACCTAGAAACTCTACTTAAGTACAGTAATAAAGTACTTATACTTAGTTACTTCCCACCTCTGCTTATAACTTAATTAGAATTAACCATAGAGCATTATAAGTGGTACCACATGAAAGCTGATAACATTTCCTTTAAGGTGATACCCAATACATTAGCAGCCCCATCCGAAATTTCCAGCGTTTTTGAAATCAACATCAAAACTGTATGGCTCATGAGGCAGGCATTCCCACGATCAAAAATCAAAATAATTGTTATATCTGGTCATTCCACAACTTAGAGAATGGGAATCAGAGCAGTTGGCTTTAAAATAACAAAAAAAGGTTTTTTTTAACAGGTCTAGCACACTGTATTTAAGGAAGTAAAAATGGAGGCATCTTGTATCGGCGTGTGTGGCACTAATAAAATTTGTCTAAAACCGAAGTCAGCACCAGTCAAATAATTTTATGTAGAAGAATAAAAAAGAGCAGAGCCAGGTTTTTAACTCTGGCTGCCACGTCTGTACAACGGAGTATCTGACTGTAGAGTCGGAGTCAGGAGTGGTGGGATAGTGACGTTAGCAGCTTCACTGACACAGACTTTGTTCAGAATTTTCCAATGACAAGAAAAACATTTCAATGAGGTAAAGGTCAGATACATGCGACCTGACCGTTCAGACTGATGTCGCATTGCAAAATATCCGATATGTATCGGATTTAGTACCAAATATGAAAGTGGCCTGGGACGGATTTAAAAAAAATCAGAATGTGCTGGTCAGACTGTCTTTAAAAGGTCAGATACAAGTCAAATAGTGGCAAAAAATTGGGCTTTGGGCCACATTTGGCTGCAGTCTGAATGTAGCCATAGATGTTAGAGATGCATTATATGTGTGATAAAGTTCAAAGACTGTGTATGCATGAATGACATCCTGCAGGTTGACTGTTGGAGCTGCATGCAAAGACAGCAAAAGCAAACGCCTTGTGTTTAGCCCTACTGTGGAGCACAATAACTACAATATGTATTAGGAATGCAGCTTCTAAGGACTTATACTATCAAGTGCACAATGTCAAAATGATATCCAGACTTTAAGTTGTGTGCACACAGCTCCAAACACACTGGATCACACAAGTCTGATAATGCAACTTGATAGTAGCTTTTATTAGAAAATCCCTTTTTTTTTTAACCATAACATCAAAGTTTTACTGTTGAATTTGTATTGTATTCTCAGATTTGACAACATTCCCTCATGTGACTCCACACCTGCAGCGTTCACTCTCTATTTGAAATGAACCGTAGTTTGTTTTTGTCTTTTGCCGCAGTTTGTTTGGTCAGATGTGAACAAGCAAATAGGTTCCGTAACCAAGACCGTTTAGGTAAGATGGTCCCTGTACGGTTGTGGATAAATACTGGAGCCCTTTTGTGGTTAGAATGTGATTGAGCCTTAATCTGGTCCAAGTGCCAGGAATAATCCACAGTCCTCAGACCTAAGACCCAAACAGCTCCTGTAGCCAAATGCTTTATCTGCTCTTGGATGCAGCAGATCACGCACAGCAGTAGTTGTCATACGTCACTAACAAATCTTATTCCCACCCAGATACATCTGACTAATAAGAAGAGTCGATGTTCTCGTGTGGTTTTTGGCAATTTATTTTGGTTCACTTGAAAAGAGGAGGTTACAAACTCTGACTGATTGACTGATCTGATCACGAATGAACATAAGGAGGAGGAGGAAGGAGAGGAGGAAGTGGAGGAAGGAGAAGAGGAGGAGGAAGAGGAAGAAGAAAAAGAGGAGGAAGAGGAGGAGGAAGAGGAAGTGTAAGAAGAAAATGAAGAAGAAGAGGAGGAAGACAAAGAGGAGGAAGAAGAATCACTCTTTTATTCTGTTGGTTCATTCTTTGTAAAGTCTGTGTCATTTAATGTGACCATAAATCTAAAAACAAACATTAGCAGAGGTCTAGTTTCCTCTCACATGACTTCAGTTTCTGTATGCTGAAAGGTTCATGTTGAGTTTTAGTTAAGAGAGGTAAAAAAAAAAAAAAAAAAAAAGCAAAAAAGCCAAATAAAGCTTTAAAGTGATTATGTCACTTAATGACAAAGAAAAACAGAACACAGTCCGATTACATTTTTGTACAATCACATCATGCGTCGGTGACATTCGGCAATTTCAACCCAATTGTTTTCCAAGACAGAACATTCCAGCAGCCAAACTCAACCACAGGACATGCTGAGAGTTGATTTCCATTCTGTGTGTAAGAGGGTGTTTCACATGTGGTCAGCCCCATCTCTGTCTGGAATGAAATCTCTTGGTACAGTTTGTCCTGCCACCTCTGCTGATTACTCTTGACCAGCAGAATTTGGACTGAACCACATGTTCTTCATCACAAATCAGAGTCCAATCGCAGCGACTTGATGAAGATGCAAACAAAGTGTCGAGCTAAAGATCTGAGGGACGCTGGGACTGGGCGAGGCCGTCCCGTGGGTTTGGCTTGGCTCGACTGAGTAACGTACAATAAAGGAGACGTCGCTCCGCACCGAGAGCACTGTATTACACAATCTGACGAGAAGTCGGAGGGAAAACAGCGAAGGGGAGAGAAAACTAAGAAGTAAATAAACAGACAGAGCTGATGAAGAGAGGGAAGTGAGAGCTGGTTAGTGGTTGTAGACATGAACTCTGGCTGAACCCCTTCACTCTGGCGGCCTCCGTTACAGCATCCACGGGAAGAGGCATTTGGGTACGACTCTGAGAGCCTGACACGAAACCGACAGCAAGACATGATATCTTATTTTCTTGAGCCGCGCTGACACAAATTCAACTCTCCACTTATTATTTTCTCATGACTGCAGAGAGAAAAGAAGTTGCAGACAAAAAAAAAAAAAACTGCAGTCAGCTCCCAGATGTGAATGCAGTTCCTTCACTTTTAATTCAAATAATCTGCAGATTGTTGCCGCAACGGAGGATAAAGACGTTCCCCTTGTCAGAACTCTTACTTTTTGATTGAAAGAAATCCTTGACCCTCAAGTGCCTTCAAATTAAGTTGAAGGAACACGATTGCATGTGCATGCAATTGTATCTGTCAATCTCAGCGTGAATATAAGACATGTGGACAGGCCTTCACCATATATATAATATATGTGATGTGTGTGTCCATGAGTGGCTCCGAGGCGGGTTGTCCGCGCTGACAATGTCTTTCGTCATTTAAACAGATAAGATTCCTGCTTTAAAATATACATTACACTTAAGTTGATGTAATGGCTGAAGGTGAGGATTACTTTTATCACTCTATATCTGACACGTACAGATAGCGCTTCGGGTTCGCCGCATGCTAATTCGAGAGCAGCCGTCGAATCGTCCTGGTCCCGCGCCAAAGTGTCACCTTCCTGCAGCTGCGCTCCCTCGCCTCACTGACAGGACCTTCAACAATTAAAGCTGAACAAATAAATGGCTATCACACCGCACAGGGAGGTGAAATTGGCCCACTTCAAGCATATCAATCGGAGCAGATGTATGTTTAGATAATTGAAAGACCGCACCGGGGCACGTTTCTATCAAGAGAGAGTGTCCGGCGTTTTCTCCAACCCTCGCTTCGAGCTCTGCGCCGACTGCGCCGACGAATAATTCAAAGTACCTGACAGTTTATCCCTGACAGTATGTAAATAAAAGCTTTTACAAACAGATAATACATTTTAATCACGGCTCTACTTCAGGTACGACACCGGTGTTAAACAAACCCAGGTCAGAACGACAGTGCGTTCATTCGGATTCGGGGGGGATTGGGGGTTATGTTGTTGTCACTAAGCAAAGACAAGTGTTTATATTTCCATCACTGAAGGGTGGCGCTGGAAAGCTGAATAGAGTTTTTGTGCATGTACTTGGTTTGATGTTATTTCCTGTCTGTGACGATGAAGAGTTGATATTTACCACGTCTGAACAGCGCCCACGGTAGAGTCTCGTTTTAAGACCCGCTTTTATTCTTTGGCTTTGAGAGTTGTCTAGTACTCTGTGTCTTTTATTTATTTATTTTTATTGATGTTAGTACTTTTAACTATTTGATTTCATTGTTTTATTTAATGCATTGTTGTCGTTTTATTTACTTATTTATTACCTCTGCCTTTTGCCGATATTTGTCTGTTTGTTTATTTGTTTGTGTTCAAAATAAGTTGAAAAGTTCTGAACGGATTTGGGTGAAATTTTCAGGAATTGTTGGGAATCAGATATGGAAGAAATTTTAAAATTCTGTGGGTGTTCCGGATCACTGTCTGGATCCAGGAATTTTTTAAAGAATTCTATAACATTGTGAGATCGGGCTATTTTGGGCATTTGTTTATATTACTCCACAAAGAATGGTCAGGGCACTTGGGGAAAAAATATAGGACATGTTTCCGAAAGTATCTACAAGATATCAAAGACTGACCCGGACAATTGAATAATTAGCTCCACCAAAGAGGTTATGGAATCAGTAGAGTTGGTTTGTTTATTTGTTTGATTGTTAGCAACATAACTCAAAAAGTAACAGACGAATTTTAACGGAATTTTCAGGAAACGTTACAAATGGAACGAGGAACAACTGATTAAATTTTGATGGTGCTCCAGATCACCGTCTGGATCCAGGATTTTTTTTTTTAAAGTTTCCTTATCATTTTGGGATAGGGCATGGGGGCACTGATCTGCATTGGCAGAGGTCTACGCTCTCCGAATGTTTTTGTCGTTGTTTTTAGTTTTTGTTTGAATTACTTTATTGTTTTTATGACGTGCATATTAAAATAAAGTGGATTAGATTGGATTTTTCATATTCTTCTTGTAAAACATATATTCAAAGCTATTTCTTTATGCTCTGTGAATGAAAAAGTACCGTTTATTTTCTTTATTTGAGATAATTGTGCTAAATTAACTTGAGATTTACACGCATAATATAATTTCAGCCTCTAGGGGTCTCACTATCAAAAATGTATTTACAGATGTAGTCATCCTCAAAATGATTCATACCATGTTTTTTTTTTTTTTAATTTAGTGATGAAATGAATGCATATTTTCAAATTTGTGTTTCAGTTATTTGTGACCAACAATTGAAAGAATGAAAAAAAAAAATCACAAGAATTAGCAAGGGTATGAATAATTTTGAGGACGACTGTAGGTAACGGGCATAGATCTAGACACACTATCATTATGGAAAAGGAGTCACTCTGGTTTGTTTGCATTTCTTGAAATGAATCATACTTGTTTGTCTTGGCTGTAACAGTGCTGCCTCTGCAGAAGCAAAAACAGTGGTCGATGGTTGCTGTTGTTCCTTTGCATAGTAAGGAGAAAAAAACTAGCACGCATATTCCTGAAGAGAGTACGTCTTGTGAACCTGTGAGCAATGTTGGGAAGTAATCTGACTCCATGAGTAGTTTTCACCACCATTACTGAGGGAAATTTTGGCAGGAAGCAAAATTAAGTGGCATCTTTTCATCCTAGGAAACTAGCCACAATTAATGTTGACCCTAAAGTGGTCTGTCTGAAGTTTTTTTTAATATTTTGCCAATGAAAAGGTTAGAAAATATGCTCTGAGTGTGTACATTTTTTGTCTATTTTTACAGAACACTTAGAACTTTCCAAATCTTGCAGTCATTTACAATTTACTGCATGTTATAATTCTACTAAAACGGCTTCTTCTCCAGCTTCTAGAACAGGTGTGAGTGGAATTACTGTAATGACCCAATTAAACCTATAAAGTACAACATCTCAGGTTTCAGAAACCGTTGGAATTTTTCCAATCACACAAACACTGAAAGAGTTACATCCATCCAAACTGCATCTGCACAGGGTGTGTCAGCAATGACACATCAGGTTTTAAAGAGTTAAACACAGTTAGTAAAGGGGATATAGCATTACTAAAATTCTGATTTATATGCATTAGTTGAAAATTAAGCACACATTTTACTCGCATATATAACCAAGGCCCAGTCATTTATAAATAATTAATATAAATAATGTGGAAATGTTTAAGAGCTTCAATTTGCAAAAAGACACAAGAACACACAAACTATTTAAACGCCAACAAAAAAGCAGTTCTATGCCGAAGAAGGATGTGAGAATAAAATTACTTTTATTTAGCTTATGCACAAAAATGCTAATCTCATAAGAGAATACATGCATGTTTCCACAGTTAGCTACAAACTTATCTTCAGAATTTGCCAAGACAGATATATGATATGCAAAACAATAAATATTAAATGCATGTGCAGTGTATTCAATTAAATGAGGATGATCCCATGCTGACCATAAAATGCACACATATGTATATATATATATATAGAATATAAACACACTCTAAAGCCGGAGTGTCAGGGGACACATTCATCCCAAAATGATCTCAAGTGGACCGGACCAGTAAAATAATAATAATAATAATAATAATAATAATAATAAACAAATGGTGTCAACTCTGCACAAAAATAAAATTGCATGATGAAAACATTTATTTTTACAAACCACTGAGATAAATAAATGCAATTTTAACAATATCATATCTCAGATTCTCATTTACACATGTCACAGTGGATCTACAGACACACTAAACATTTAGTAACAGGCAGAATATTGTTAAAGTTGCATTTATTTCTCTTAAGACATTTCAGTTTGTTCGGATTATTTACATTTTTTGTTAAAGGACAGTTTGTAAATGTAAATATTTGCATGTAATTTCACTGTTTTACACTTAAACAAAGACAAAAAAATTGTAAGTGCCACTATTTGTGGGTTATTATGATAGTATTTGACTGGTCTGACCCACTTGAAATTGAATGTGGAACCTGAAAGTAAAAGATTTATATTGTCAGTGCAACTTTTGCATTTCACAAATTCATCCCATGAGTTGAGTTGAACCCTTTGGCGGGCTCCTTTTGGACCGCAGGCCATATGTTTGACACCTGTGCTCGAAAGAGTATACTCATGCTAATATGTTAGCATATGTTAAATTATTGTGTCCGTATATGATTTGTATCAAACAAATCTTAAATATGATAGATGCCTTATGTTTTTATCTTTAGTGGACCTTTTATAGCACATTTATGTTTCTGGGTGTCATGTAAAAAAAAAGAAAAAAAGCAGCAAAATGGAGTAAAGACTGTAACTGGTTTGTGCTACCATATTGAAAATGACTATTTTCTGTGGTAATGAGTCCAAATGTTTCATAGAATGTCTTCCACCCTGGCTCTTTTTTTTTTTTTTCCCTGTGCGTACATGCAGTACTTACAGGCTCTGTTTCAGCTCAGCTATGCTTATAGCCGTCGGTGCTGCTTCTCCCTACAAAGTCTGTTTGCCATCCAGAAGAGACTGTAAAAAGAAACCGTTTGGGCCTAAGCAGCAGCAGCAGCAACAGCAGCATCATCCTAGAGGGCTTTGCTTTTACTGCCACAACTGCACATTCCAAATGGAGTCTCGGCTGGGTAAGAATGCGCGTGGTTCTGGCCAAAAAATGAGGCGAATTAGCATAAGTGCCATGTTCGATCTATCTGAGGGGAACTCAAATGGCTGCTGGTCCTCATCCCATCCCACTTTTGGAGGAAGTCATGAACTCAGAGAGAAGGAGAAGGGAGAGGCAGCCTGTTTAAGTTGATATTTGCTCTCAAAGTAATTTGGAGCAGATTTTTTGGAATCAGTGAAAGGGCTTCGCTGTAATTCCCTTTCATGCTCATCTTCTATCTCTGAAGTCACCATGGGGCCTAAACAGCAGCATAAGGATGCCAGATGGATTAGAGGGATTCTCTCTTTCCCTCCCTCTCTCCATCTCTTTCAATCGCAACATGTTTTGTGTACAGGGAACCAGAAGGCAGATGACAGAAGACCAAATCACACTGGCTCTTTCTCACTGTCACTCTTTTCTTTCCTCACAGTAACTTACTTTGACATCCCTGTTTTTGGGTTTTTTTTTTTTATTTTGGAGCTTGCTGAAATGATTTCCTCTTTCATATAGTGAGTTGCATGAGTAGTTGTTGGAAAAGGATGACAAAAATTGCAAAGGCACTGCTATTGGTTCACATTAAGGATGATTTTATTCATGACAAAGAGGGAAAAAAAGAAGCCGTACTTGTGTTGTAAAAAATCCAGCTTTTTTACTTCAGAAACACAACAATCTCAATTTCTCATGCTTCAATTTGAAACCCTCTTTTCAGGAAGTGATGTTCACTTTGAAGGATCGTTTATTCAGGGTACAAATTGCGGTTTGGTCTGAGCTGCGTTTCTAAGCTCCCTTTGTCTGTTTCACTGCTCAGCTGAAATCAAAATAAGTTCAGAATATTAACTTTTAAACAATGAATGACAGGCATGCAACAGCAGGAGTCAACACTAATGTCTCAGACATAACACACAATACTACAAACCACAGCGAGAGGTACCCAGTGGGCACTGGGGTTTATTTTCTGCTTACCCACAAACTCCACTACAGACAATATAGGCCAGGCGGTGCCATCATCCAGAGAAGGAGGATTTCCTGTGAAACCAGTAAGTTGTTCCACCGCTGCATCGTATTTGTGTCGCATGGGGCTGGACATAAGAACTGAAACAACTCATGATTTATTTAACCCATAAAGACCCAGTGCTACTTTTGTGGCTGTTTTTTACCTTTATTAAGTGATTTATCATCATTAATCATAAAATAATCCTCCGTATTTTTGCATTTTTAAGTGAAAATCAGGTGTTTTTCTATATTTTATTTATTGATCATGTAGACCGCAGGTGTCAAACATGTGGCCCGGGGGATGAATTAGTGAAATAAAAAGGACGCTGAAGATATGAACAGTTAAAGATGGTCAAATTATGTCGTTCAGGGGCCACATACAGACACATTTGGTTTAGTTTGTCTTTGTTTTAATGTAAAAAAAAAAAAAGTAAAATTATACTTCAAAATCTTTACATTTACAACTGTCTTGTGAATAACCAATAATCATGTGAATAACCTGAACAAATATGAACAACCTGAAATATTTCAATAGAAGTCAGTGTAATTTGACCAATATTCTGTGTGTTATTAAA
>JAQQZY010000013.1:15037961-15056059 GCA_030068375.1 Ostorhinchus rueppellii | reverse complement strand
TATCTATCTATCTATCTATCTATCTATCTATCTATCTATCTATCTATCTATCTATCTATCTATCTATCTATCTTAGAATAGAACAGACCCATGAGGATCCCACACATGTGCAGTAAAACACTGACATCAGATGCACAGTCCCGTCAGGCAGGAGGACAAACAGACAGACAGACAGACAGACATAGACATAAAGACAGTTATGCTTTGGATGGTATGTCACAGACCACACATTGCGCCGGCTGTGTGTTAAAACAGTTATTCACGGTCCAGCATTCTGCAGCCTGGATCCAGAAACGAGTTGCCCCGGTAACCTGAACTTCTGGCCTTTTTTCTGCACACATGTGCCTTAAATATGAGTTTGTTTTTGTGCACAAACTCATATTAAATGTATAATCTGTAAACTAATGGTGATGCTGTTTATACTGGCGGTCTGAAAAGCCCACAGTGCAGTTCAAATAGTATATTATGTTTACTGTACATGAACATACCCAATTGTTCAGCAAATTAATTGGTCTCAACCGCAGTAAATTGACTTCATTGTCAGTGGCCGAGCTGCCAGACTGACTGAATATGGGAAGCTTTACTGTCTTTTGTCAAGCGAGGCTTCATAAATAACTTAGATTTCCTCTTTGGATGCCTGCCAGAGGCTCTTCACTTAACCACACAGCCTCTTTTTTTTTTTTTTTTTTTTTTTTTTTCTCCCACTGCAAAATGGACTGCTGGCTCTTGACCCCTACAGGAGTTCAGAGCCATATTTGAGCTAATATTTCTGTAAAGAACAGCTAAAGTGATCGACCACCCTCCTTCACACTGACTTGTGTGTGCGTGTGAGTGTGTATCTGTGGGCTACACTGTGAGTATTCCAAGGACACAAGACAAAACTATTCTATGTATGCGTTTAGATTTGGTCTTTTTTGGGTTCATGTGGTTTTGTCATCATCGTATTGACGCTGTGCTAAATATGAACACGCATCCACCGGCACACACTGCATGTCAAAGCACATGTAGAAATTTCACAGCTTACATAAACACACACAAGTGCCTCCCGACATTCATCATATGTCTCGAACGGCGATCAGGGGAGGGTGTTCTCTTCCCATACGCCGGGTGGCCACACAGGGCCCCACGCACAGATGACATCAGCGCTCAGCCTGGAGGAGGCCATGACAGCCGTATGTAAATTGAATATGACTAATCGCTTCCCCGCATCACCTCTCGCCACCTTTGGGCTGCTGCGATGAAAGACGGAGCAGGGAAGGATGTGAAGAGTCGAAGATGTCTGCAAGGAGTGGGAGATCTTCACAAGTGTGTCTGCTTTTGAAGTGTGAGAGGTTTTTGGCAGACTTGGCTTGATTTTTTTTTTTTTTTTTTATGTACACAAGAACAGAAATACACATCAAAAAAAAAAAAAAAAGACAAAAAGTGTCAGTTGTTATACATGAAATGATGTGAGTGGCCTGTTCTCACTCAACAAAGCTAAAATGCTAAAGTGTTAGCATGTTCCCACCGCCTAAAAGGCTGGAGCCAATACATGTGTTGCATTGTTTTAACATACATGAAGCAAAATGTCTTTCACAGGGGACAGGGTACGGGTGTAAATCTAACCCAGTGATGGCCATCCTCTTCACACACACACTTTTGGTTTCCTCGGTGAAGCGGTTCTCACACACGAACACACATCGAGTAAGAGAGAAAGATGGAGAGACAGAGTGAGAGAGGCAGTGGGATGATAAAGTGTTTCCACATGTGGAAGGCATGAAGAAGAGGCAGAGGTGCATGTGGCCACCCATAGAACAGGGGGAATCCCAGGTGTCCCTGCCTTTGTTCTCACTGTGTCTTTGTGTGTGTGAGTGTGTGTCAGACCAACTTTATCATATTCAGCATGAGAATAACGATAAAAAAATGCACAGCTTTGCACTAAAAGGAGCATCTATATATTTTACATACAATCACAATCTGTATTTTTGTCAGTATTTCTTATAAAAATGCACCATTTTCATGAAAGTCAATGAATACGCCTCATTTGTTCCTTTGTGTTTCTGTATCCAAATGTTGTTTTGGAGTCAAACCTCTGTCTCTGATTCATGAGCTGTGTGTGATGAGTTCTTTCAGTACAGACGAAAGAGATTAAAAAAACATTTGCTGGCAGCCTCAGCCGATGTGTTGTCTGCCACATGACTGCAGAAGCACTGTCATTTTCTGACGCTTCCTTTTTAATTAGAGAGGAATAACTGTCCTTTAAGTGCGCCGCCTCCTCAGTAGCACGCTATATATTACACTTCTATATGTTAAATTACATCCTTACACACTGGGTACTCTTGGAACTAAAAAGTAACTAAGGTTATTGGGGTTTTTTCAGTTCTAAATGACTTTCTCTGTGTATATATTATTAAAAATGTTGAAAATGTTCCTTCCACTTTAGACCTAAAGAGTTGCATTTGCTCTACTTTCCATGTAAAGAAGTTGTATTTATGTGGGCCTACTTATAAATTGTGCAGAAAGTAAAAAACAAAACAAAACATAAACTCAGAAACCATGTGCGTAAAAGTGCAAAATATTTGGTTCTTACCAAAATATAAAAACTTATTATTATTGTTTTAAGAGTTAGCTTCTTATTTATCTGTAGACATGCTTAACAGAATTCAAGAAATCTCAAGTGAAATTATCTTGCTGCGTGGACACTTGTTTAGAGGAGCTTTTTTCTTCAGATTTAGTGTTTTGAGACTGCAGTGTGGTGCAGGATGAGCGGCTGCGGCAGGTGAGTACGCTGTGTCAGGAGCTCAGAAAGCCGGTCTTGGCTCGCAGTCTTCAGACCTCTTGTGGATGTTTATGTTCAGGTTCACCTGCAGGCCAAGTAGTTTGTGTAGAAAAGAAAAAAAAAAAAAAAAGAACAGACTCATTGCAACAAAACTAAGAATAGCGTGATTGTGCATAGATGTGGATTAAAATCATCATAATGACTCATTTAATGCTGGAAACCAAACACAGCCATGATATGCATGACCAGCAGGTGCATGCTGGGTCTGCTAAATGTGCAAACGATGGCTTCTCCAGCTGTGACTGATGAGCTGATGAACTCTGGGCTGTTTTTGTGCAAAGTCCTACAGGCTCAGTGAAGAAGCTGAACTGAATGCACAGATTGAGGTGAAGTCGACTGAGTGACAGCCTGGTGAATGCGTGAACAAACCATATCAAGTGAGCGTCCGGTGGTGGAGACGCTGCGTTTTGGTTAGTATTAAAGTCTCTCCTGGCCTCAGATCCTTCAGAATGACCTTCTAGGTGTTTGTGGTGCTTGTGCGTTAGTGATGCCCCTCTCCCCTTCCTCACTCCCTTCAAATCACCCCCTGACGGGCAGAGTAAACAAGTGGCGCTGCGTATATCCTCCATGTAATCTGGATTTAGCTCGGTGAGATCGCGGCTGTTGGAGCAGAGAGCCCCCCTGGACGCTCAGATGCATTGTGGGAGGTTCCCTTTCAATGCCACCTTTGTCTGTTGCCTCTATGTATGTGTGTGTGAGATAGTACCGTCCAGTTGACAACCCATAATAAGTCATGAGTGAAGTTCACTATGAGGAAAACGGTCATGGTTGTACAGTGGGTGTGTGTGTGTGTGTGTGTGTGTGTGTGTGTGTGTGTGTGTGTGTGTGTGTGTGCTTCTGGAGTTTGCACAGACTGTTATTGTAAGTCAAATTAAAAAAAAAAAAAAAAAGATTTGACCCCCTCCATGGTTCACAGAAAAACCAGTGCTGAAGTTAATATTTGTTCATGTGTCTGTTATTAATCAGAATTTTCTTTTTTTTTTTTTTTTTCACTTCTGACGCTTTTATTTAGCATCGAAACTATTTGCTGCAGCATTGTTTGCAGTGTATAATCCTGACTTTGCAAGCGATTCAAAACTGTCAGACTTAATCAAGCAAGTGTGTTAATAGTAGTATTATGGTCTGTGTGTGGAGTTTCTGTATTTATGCACTATACTGTCGAGCACAGGTGTCAAACAGGCGGCTCGGGGGCCAAATCCGGCCCGCCAAAGAGTTCAATGTGTGAAATGCAAAAATAGATCTGAAAATAGGAACAATCGTTTGAGTTTAGGTTCCACATTCAGACCGATTCAATCGCAAGTGGGTCAGAGAAGTAAAATACTGTCATAATAACCTATAAATACTGAAAACTCCATTTTTTTCCCCTTGGTAAATGTAAATATTTTTATGCATTTACACGAAATACATTGTAAATAATCTGAACAAATATGAAGACGTCTTCAGAAAAATAAGTAATTTAAAAATATTCCTGTTACTAAATGTTTCGTAGATCCACTGGGTTCTGTGAGTTATGATGAACTGAAGCAGAATATTGTTAGAATTACACTTATTTTTCCGTTTATTCATGTTATTCGCATCATTTGAAAGGATAGTTTTGTAGACGTCAACATTTTCATTGTTTAATTTCACTTTTTTCATCCTAAAACGTAGAGAAAAGTTTGGAGTTGACACTATTTACATATTATTATGTTATTATTTCACAGGTTCGGCCCACCTCAGATCAAATTTAGTCGAATGTGGCCCCTGAACTAAAATGACTTGCATCCTGTCTGCTTGTCCCAGCAGTAAAATATTGTAAAAGCAAACAAGTTCAGACTTAAAATGAAGTGGGACATCCTTTTTGTGGATTTTAATAGCGAGTAAATGGGGTTAAATGTGCGGCTTTCATAACGTAGATGTAAGAATCGGTTAAAGTGAAGGCTAATGCTGCAACATACACTGCAAAATGTGAGTCCCACATTTACGGATGCAGCAATTCAGTGTCAGATCTTATTGTTTTGGGGGTAAAGTTGAGGGGAAAAAAAAGAAAGAAAGAAAGAAAAGAGGAGACATGGAGCAGCTCTCACTCTGGTCATCCCATGTTCTCTTTGCTATAATGGAGGCACCAGCTGGAAAAGAATGAGTCGAAACTTCTGTACTTAGCACCACCACAGTCACAGGGTAGTGATCTAAGAAACGCTCTTAAGTGTGTGTGTGTGTGTGTGTGTGTGTGTGTGTTGCTCCTAAAACATCCCTTTCTACCCAGACTGTCTTTGCTTACATGTATTTTTCATTGCATGTATCACACAAAATAAACAACACTCTGAAAACTTCATTTACATGCCCCCCACCCCACCCCTCTCTCTCTCTTTGTTTGAGTGACAGGTGGTTAGCCTGCATGTTTCTGAGGGGAGGGAGGGAGGGTCTTGTTGAATTTGCAGTGACATTGTAAGCTCCAGTGCGTTTCCTGAAGTCAACTTTCACAAATCACCCTAGACAGGATTTTAAATGTCGTTTTTAGGATGTTTACGTGTTAAATCGATAAGAAATATCTGATTATCGGAGTAGATTTGACACATTTTGAGGTTAAATGGGAAGAAAGTCCATGTGTGTGATTGTATCCATTGACTCCCAGTTACTATTGGTGCATAAGTGGTTATTTCACATGATCTGTCAGTGCGGTTGGAGTGATAATTTGGTCATTTTAAGTAAAAAAAAAACTGATCCTGCTTTGGAAACTTTCACAGCAAAACTCCAAAGAGGCAGCGCAGATGCAGTGTGTTTTCATTCCTAACATTATTGATCTTCTGTGCCGCTTTATGAGACTAAATGTCCTCCAAAAATAAAGCAATAAAATCAGGCTGTATCTCTATCCAACTTTATTCAGAGGGGATTTCTGCTTACGTGAAAAGTGGCGATGTTTCCACTCCAGCTGTAAATGCATCTAATTTCTCAGCCCCTGCTTATAAGGATTACACACTCTGCAGTTTCTGGTTATTATATAACATCATTGTTCTTTATGGGAGGAGGCTGATAATGCTTCGTTTTGTGCATGTGCGCTCCCTCATACCTGCTCTGAATCCAACATTTCCTTTTTTTTCCTTTTTTTTTTTTTAAACGGCAGAGATTTCCAGTGTGTATTCTCCTTTTATTGCTTTCATTTGCATATAAATTAAATCCATATTGTGCCTGCGAGGCAGACTATGCTAACTATGCAAACGATCCTTGGCTTTTCTTTGTTTTACAGATAAACCCTCGGCTTCCTAAATGACAAGGTGGGAGGGGGAGAGAGAAATCCTCTCGCTGTTTCATAATTGTATGAATTTTAAATACACTGTCATAAGATCCTCTTCCGCATTCACAGCAGGGAATCAAACTATCATTATAATATTAGAGCTACAGGCTCGAGGAGTCAGGCCCGGTCCTCACCTCTGTGCACACATGCAGGCCAGATGGCTTTAGAAACATACACACTGCAAAAACAGGGTGTCTAAAAATAAGATAAAAACACTAAATCTGACAAAAAAAGAAGCGAAATATCTGTCTATGCAGTAAGATAATTTCACTTGATAAGATTTCTTGAATTAAGATTGATAAATGTTGAAATAAGTGTCTGCAGATGGATAAAATAAGTCTAAAAACAAGATTAAATCTAAGCTGTTTTTTTTTTGTTTTTTTTTTAATCTTGGTAAGAACCAAATACTTTGCAGTGCAGGCCCTGTGTGCATTCTCTAAAAATCCCACAATGATGCCATCTTTAAGTACACACACAACACATTTTGGGTCCAGAACATAATCTTTTGTCATGATCCAAACTCCGCACCATTTGATTAAGTTTTCACCAAATTCTATAAATATTCATTTGTCATATTTATAATTGGGCTACATTAAGGGAATAGTGACTTTAAATTATTCCTAATATTCCCGCAGACCCCCAGGAAACCCATCCAAGGACCCCCCGGAGGATTTCAGGGCCCTGTCTGAGGACCAGTGCTGCAGGGGACGGCGCATGCGTCGTT
This sequence comes from Ostorhinchus rueppellii, assembly GCA_030068375.1. Lineage (NCBI taxonomy): Eukaryota > Metazoa > Chordata > Actinopteri > Kurtiformes > Apogonidae > Ostorhinchus > Ostorhinchus rueppellii. The sequence goes on along the minus strand of JAQQZY010000013.1, from coordinate 15,049,243 downwards.
CAGTAGCGCAAAGATGTCCTGCGTTTTCCAAACGAAAAGTAAGAATCTCCATCTGTTATTTCAGCCAATTTTCTAATAATAATTTTAAGCAATACAAAAACATTTGTTTTTTTTCACCCTATACACGAGTCTTACTGAATATATTCCTTTTTTTTCTTCTGAGGTGTAAGAATCCTCACAGTAAATGAATATAATGAAGATGAAATATTAATTAAATACAAATCTGCAGAATAACCTATAAACTAACAGCAAATCCCTGGTTGTCTTTATTGAAATCAATTATTAACACGCTATGCTGTGCACTTATTAAATCTCTGCTCTATAGGCAAAGCTGAACACAAACGCATCACCACTCGAAATAATTAAAAAGCTTGAAACGCGGAGGCCGTGAACCCTCCGCTGCAGACCTCTGCAGGCTTGTTAGCTCTTAATTAAATAATCCGATCCGCTATCAGTTGTATATAAACCACGTTAGCAAACAGATATAATATGAATCACGCACAGACAGTGGAGGGTTGGGCTGCATATCAAGAGTTTAGCCTGAGGTTGCACGGGCTTCATGCTGACACTCCAAACAGCCTCTTTACGCCTTTTACGCAGCAAATAAAACCCTGATAAGCTCCTTTTTTGCTTCTTTTTATCCGGAAATTTTCCTGTAAAAGCCTGAACAGGAAGTGGTTAATAAATATGAATACTGGCAGCTTTGATTTAGAGGCTGAATAACATTTAAGTAACTTAATATATATTTAGCAGGGTGAGTTTTTCTTTTTTTTTACCAGCAGGATTGCACTGATGTAAACAATAGGCCTCGAAAATGTGCGTTGCAGTGGCTGATTGTGAAATCTACAGAAAACCGCGAATGCACCACTAAGTCAAGTCGAGAAATACAGAAGAAAGAAAGCCCACGCAGCTTATTATTTTTGTTTTGTTTGTTTTCCAGGCAAATTGTTCATAAATTACCCCTCAATTTGCTTTTCAAAAGAAGATTTTCCTCTTGATGATTTGCGCAAAAAATAAATAAATAAATAAAACTTCGGTGTGACTTTCACTGCACTCAGACTCGGTGTGTCTGGTGTGACCTCGGGGTGCCAGACAGACACACACGCCATGTCACAGGGTTCACAGTCAGGCTCTATCAAACCTGAACCTGAGGTCACATGAGGCCAACAGGCCAAACCAAGGCTTTACAGAGAAAGGGTGCGTTTCTTTGCACCAAACTGAGCTCTGTTAGTCCATGCACAGATCTGGATTTAAGTCATTTCCACTTCTGCGTCCCTTCTGACTGCAAGATAAGCACAGAAATGGAATCTTGTAAAATCCCAGAATAGATTAATAGCTGAAATGTTATCCTCTATGTAGAAACAAGAAGCATCTGGTTATGGCGAGAGATGAGCTGCGCGCATGCGTTTTATTACTGTCCTGCTCCATCACATTTATCACATCAAAATAAATAATAATAATAATAATAATAATAATAATAATAATAATAATAATAATAATAATGCAGATTTTTAATCCTTATGTGGTCAGAAAGCATTTAAAAGCATGTTATCCAATTAAATTACGCTGCGTAAAGACCATATTCCCATCTATCATCTATTTAAACCCTTATATTTTTAAATATGGAGTAAATTCACGATGTGGTTTCCGTAAAGTCAATGAAATTTAGTTATAATTAAAATAATAAACAACGGTGATGTGTAAGATTTAACCTCACTTTTACGTGTTTAATTATTGAAATTGTGGAGGGAAAAAAAAACCCAAAAAAATTTAGGCCATCAATCTACTGTTGTCTCTCTCTCTGTCTCTCTCTTTTTTTTTATTACTTCAGACTACATATGAACATATTAAAATCTTTGGCTTGCTTGAGTCTGCGGACTGATGTGTTGAAGGAAACATGGCGCAAATATGGGAGGAGGAGGAAGGGTGGGGGGGACAGGAGACCACAAAATCCTCTAGAGCTAATTAGACATCCTAAAAACAATGGGGAAAATTGGGATTTCCAGCAGGTAAAGAGCAGATGAGATGATGAGCCCGAACCTGAAATTAAATATACTGTATACAACATGATAACTGTGGCTATATAAACTTTAATAACGATCGTTCATTTATATAATTATGTCCATATAGCGTTACTATAAACAGAAATCTGTGTTTTGTTTTGTTTTTAAATAGCGTTTTCCCCCACTTCCAGTTCATTTTTTTTCATTATCTCCAAAAGCCAATAGAGTCCAGGAGTGGCCCTCAGCAGGGAAATGTCCGGGGGGCCACCACTACTCGCTGTCCTCCTTCTCGTCCTGCACGGTGGTCGTTGAATGGTTATAAAGTCCTTGCGCCATGAGCTGCAGGGCCAGGCCGTTCTTGTAGCCGCTGGCCTTTTTAATCTTGGCCCTCTTATTCTGGAACCAGATTTTAATTTGGGACTCGTTCAGGTTGAGTTCCTGGGCCAGAGACTGTCTCCGCTGCTCCGTTATGTACCGGTTGGCCTGGAACTCCGTTTTCAGTCTCTGCAGCTGCTCGGCCGTGAACGCTGTCCTGGGCCGCTTGTCCTCCTTGCTGCTCTTCTTCTTTTTCAGTTTCCGTGTCCTTGGGCCTGGCGTGGAAACAACAATGGGAAGAATACGTAAATGTCAGAGCGGCAACATGAATAGAAAGCAATTTACGAGTGTTACGCACGGATCGAGTCGGTAACAAAAGGACCGAACACTGGATTTTTTTACAGGATTTACGCACAAACAGGAGCTCGAATGAAAAGAACAGACACACAGTAACTGAAAATTCCACAATCGAGAAAGAAAAAGAGCATTTTTGGCGTTACGCCACGCAGATCTGGCGTTTTAATTATTAAAGAAATGAAGATTATAAACCAGTAAAGTTGTAAAACACATCTGGTAAATCTAAAATACAGAATCCAGTTAAAGAGGTCAGGAACTGGGCCTGCGCAGTGTTGTGCAAGAAATATAAAATGTGTTAAATATAATAAATGGAGAAAACAATTATTAAATAAAATGTGTGCCATCTGTCCTCATTTGTTTATACACACACGCACTAATGGGTGTGTTTTGGTCATTACTCATTACCAAGACGTGGATTTGACATAAACAGGTTTAATACAGGTTTGTAGATTTGTACTAAGGCTGCTGCATGTGTGTTTTAACCCAAGGCCCGTGACATGTGACTGGCCCCATTCGCCAAAACAATCACCGAAAAGCATCCACGGCTCAACTTGCTCCAGACTTTGGACTTGACGTGTCCGCACCGTCTCGCGTTTCTATGGAAAATCCCCCTATTAGACAGATTATGCAGGACGGAACCCACCCAGGCCTGTGACTTCTTAATCAGAACCCCATAGTTTTGTTTTGACGTAAGGACACATCTGCGCCTTGAACGCATCATCATGAAAGCAGCAGCGACGCAATCCACAGACGTCTTTACGCACAATAAAGGCCGCAATTTATTTATATGTGTGACTAAATGTAGTTATTTGACTATTCTAAACCTTAAAGTAGTGCTGGAAAACGTACAAATGCACAGACTAAACGAGGCTTAGAAACAAACAAACAAAAAATGGAGTTAAAGAAAAAAACATAAAGTGGGGATTTGACCTTTTTGTCATTTCATCCTCAAAACAACAAAAAATATGCATTTTACTGCAGATTAATGCGTAAATAATGCATTTCAAAACATGCAACCTCAATATTAGACCGTAAATTCTGTGCAGTTGTTTAATAATTCACAGTATAATGATTAAAATCCCAGCTGATGTTGATTCATATCGCATTGGCACGATTTAATTTAGTGACAGAGCAGCTATTAAACTACACACTCACACTCTAAAAATGTCCTGCTGCAGCTTTACAGTAAAATGTTTTGCATTTCTTCACTGCCTCCTGACACTTTGCACGCTCTAAACCAGATTCACATAAAAACCACAACACTGTGACGCAGAGATCAGTGGGTTAACGCTCTTCCGTGGACTTTATTATTATTTCCACGCACAGCAGTGACCCAAAAGCTGACCTTGCAGCTTTTATCAGTACATCATCTCATGATTTCCAAGTAAAACGATACGTTTTTGCAAAATTAGACTGATTTGAATAATATTAAACACTGCATTTATTCATAAGCATGGTCTTTCCTTAAAAAAGCACCTGTGTTAAATAGGATATATTTTCTGCATCATATTATAACTTATACTAGTGTGTGCCATTTGACACTCATCAATATATTAGTTGTCTTATTTTATTTCACTATAACATCATGTTAATTGCTGAAGTTTTTGTTGTGATGTATAATTTTTTCTTGAAATATTACTCAGTTCCAGTTGCATTATTTTTTGCTTTTTTGACACCATTTTTATTAGGATACACTGTTAAAATGAAAACTATATACTTCTAATACCCTATATTTTCCATATTATAAGTTACATTAAATACTTTCCTCAACATTTTATCTTCTCTTGTGACTTGGAGTTAAAAGATTCTCATTCTTATTGCTATTATTTATCTAAAGCAAATACATCAGACGTGTTCTAGGCTACACTTTCACAATATTATCCAGGTGCTTTAAGAGGGAGAATTATGTGTGAGGTCACGACATGATGGAAATTAATTGTGCACAATCATAGCAGTGATTTTTCTTGACAGTTGCCACCAAACAGGGGTGAAGCAGCACCGGTACTCTTTATGCGTTAGGAGGTTGGTGTGTGCGTAAAGTGTTTTTGTCTTCGAAACGGGAAATTCGCAGCTCTGATTGGATGAATCACAGGAATGAATGGAAAAAAAAATTGTGAATGTCAGTAGATGAGTTGTAAAAGTTTGATGCACATGCTCAAAGTTTGGGATGATTAGAGAGGCAGTGGAAACGAGGGTGGTTTACGCAAAAGGAAGGATTTGGCATTTTACGCACAGACGTTGCCCAACATTCAGACACCCCAGGCTGCAGTTCGGGGACTATTAGCGCCTTACCAGATGAGGGCCGGTCCGAGTACCGTGTACAGTAAACCCAAGCGGGCCATAACATCGGCTGGCTTTCTTTCATTGTGGTCGGAGAGCCTCCATTGCTGCCACTCATAACCATAATTGACGAGGGGCTGTCCGCGTATCTGCCAGTCCCATTGCTCGCAGGTTCGACTTGTTTCGACGAGTTCTGTTTGGACGAAGGCGACGAGGACGTGGACGACGAAGAGGAGGGCGAGGAGGAGGTGCTGTCGCTGCTGCAGTTGGAGTCCAGACACAGGCTGCCGGTGTGCGTCGGCCTCGCCACCAGCGGGTTGACGTTTTCTCTGCCCGGCGTTTGGCTCCGCTCTCGGTAGCTCGGCTCCTTTTTGCAGCCGAAATCCGGCCGGAGGATGTTGTCGATGAAAAAGTTCGTGGTTCTGTGGGCCTGCTGAGCGGCCTGGTGGGGCAAAATCATAGGAGGGGATGGGAGGTTTGGCGACAGGGACATGCTCTCCTCCTCGGTTGAGTCCCGGCCGCTGTTGGGCTCCTTTTGCTCTTCCATAGCTAGTGTCGTTGAGATAGAGAATTTTCGGCCTCTCCACGCCAAACTCCACTTGTTGCTCGGACTCCCTCCCCCTTTTCGGTATCCAATTTAAACGCACAGCATGTAAAACAAGCCTTTTCGCTAGGATAAAACGCAAAATACACGTGTTAATGTATATTATCACCTACAGCGGCGTCATCTCTCCTAATAGCCTTCCGAGACCTGGCATAGCGAACAGCTCCACGCTACCAGTGTCCCTGCGTCTCCACGGTGCAGCATAATATCTGTGTATTCGCTCTTCCTAAACTCTCCTAAAACCGTTATCTCCCCCCTTGTGTTTTTTTCCTTCTCTTACACCCAGCCGGAAGCACGTGTGCGCGTACACACGTGCAGCCGACCAATCGGGAGAGGAGATCGTCCCTGTCACAATTGACGACGACCAATTAGGGCCGAGGATACGCTGCGTCCTGGTCCGCGCGCACACAGCCCGCGCGTAGTGCGAGGGTTTGGTAAAAGCGCACGCGTATGCGCAAGTACACAGCAAAACAAAAACAACAGAGGTAGCAAGGATGATTAAATATACGTGCGGGATGGCGGAAAGCAAGTAGCAGCTATTTTTATATTAAAATACACATTTAAGTTACATTTTTTAGATTTTTTAGGCGTTTTTTTTCTGGACTGAGTGGTGTTTCTTTTTTTTTTTTTAAACCAAAAAAAAAAGACATATGGCCTTCCAGATTTCTAATACATTATTACAGCAGGTGTTTTTTTCTTTGAATGGACGTAACATTTAGTTGTTATTTAAATTGATTTGGCAAAACACATACAGTAGGGAAGAGGAGACGTGTAAGAATAGCTGGTTTAAATGCAAAAGGGAAAAGCCTTAAATAAAGAAATGAATGTTATTGCTAAAATTCTTAGAGCTGTACTATTTAGTGACTTTTCAGTTCATAGGTTTTTTTTGTTTGTTTTTTTCCCACTCGTGCGCCTGTTTTTACGCACAAGATAATATTTCTAATATAAATACCCAGATTCTTTCTACTACCTGTGTGGCTTTGAGCAGGATGTACATCGATTATAAACAGTGGAATGTTTCTTTTTTTTTTTTTTTTTTTTCCAAAACTCTAGGAAAAGGCACAACACTTTCGTTTTTTTTTATAATTTGGTATTTAAAACCCCAAATATTAATAATCATCACAGCAACAGTATGGAAGTGGGGGACGTGTTGATGTTTAACACAGCCGCAGTGAAATCTTTATCCCACAGGCCAGAGTGGGAAGCCATGGCTACTTAATTAAATTCCAATTAGGACAGTATCAATATGCTGTTTAGCCGCAGCGCCATTGTGGGTAAATGAGCACTCAGTCTGCTCTTATCTGGCGCTGCAAAGAGAAGCTACTTGAGAGGGGCTGCAAAAGATAATTTATAGCTTTTAATTAGTCTTCATTCCGCCCGATCAGCCCGGTGTTCATCACAAGTAAAGGGCTGAATAAAACCCGAGTCAAAAGCGCTGTCACGGTCCCTGGCAGGGCCCTTAATCAAAGTGAAGCAGGGGCCGCGGTACAAGCCACGTAATTTCCAAGGTGCTGATAAAGCTTGTTGAATAATAGCGGGGGCCCTCGGAGACACCATTTACAGAAATGACTTTATTGACGGCTTAACGTTGGTAATTCATTTTACCTTTCATGTATTGGGAGCCGGATTTGTCGCCGTAATAGGATGATAAATGCACTTACGGATCGCAGACTCGTTTTTATTGAGTAGCCTATATACTGGTGCTTCAACAGCACACACACACACACACACACACACACATGGACACGTGATGAGCCCGTTGTTGAAAAGCTGATATTCTGTCTGAAAGTAAAGCCATGCCTCTGTGTAGGAACATATTTTATTATTTTCTACAAAGGTGCCAAAGAAACAAAAATACGCATGAGAATTTCACTCACATTTCGTTTCTTTCTATAGTTTTGCTCCATTTTTGCCAAAAATAACCAACACTGTCTCATATTCTAAACACATAACACTCAATAATAGGCAGTATTTTACAAATAAATGAGCTGTTTGTGTCCAGTGTTTCTTGGATGAAGTGTTAGACTAGTCTCTGTTTGCGTCAGTTTCACCTTTTTCCCTGTAAATGCGCAAAAAAGTGCGTAAATGTCTGTGGATTATAACGACAGGAAATATTTGTGGGCCTGCGCAGTGAGTCCTGCGTGGGCTTTACACAGATAAATCCTCCAGTGCTTTGTAAGATCATATTCTATAGAAACACAGAGGAGTAAAGGAAAGCATCATGTTATTTTATTTTTGTAGTTTGTGATATTTGTTTTAATTAACAAAATGAAGTTCACACACCCACATACACAAGAGAAACACTATAGTTTCATATCGGCCTGCATGGGTCAAGTTAGATTTCTCCATCCCATAATTCTGTGACAATTCCCAGGGTCAAAATCCTCATTTAGGAAAACATCCCTGCAGTCAGTTTTACAGCCAACAACCCATAAGTGGCTTTTTAAAAAACTTAAATTATTTCTGTTTGTGTTTAAGTGTTTGTGTAGGTCTGTTTTATATGTATATTATATTTATATTGACTTAAATGTTCAGGGTTTTTTGAATTTGTTATAACATAAATTGAATTCTTCATTTTTTAAATTATTTTTTTTCCATGATTGACTTTTAGGAAAAGACTGGAATGGTTAAAAAAGTTCTGAAGCTGGTTTCTGTGCGTTTCATGGTTTTGCTGCCATCTAGTGTTGAAAAAGTGCATTGGTATTATATCCAATAGGACTTTTGATACTTGAATAATTATTTTCTGTGCTTTGTTGTCTGTGTGTGTGTATATATATGTATTTTTTTTATATAAAGATTGTTTTTATTATTATTATTATTATTATTATTATTATTATTATTATTATTATTAGGTGCATTTTACAGAAGGACTTTACATAAATTATAAATTTGCAGCTACACCATAAAATGATTAACCATCAAAAGAAAAATAAATAAATAAAAGGAATAAAAATGAAAATCAAAACCAAAACAAAAAGATACAAGGACACGTGTTTGTATATTAACATGAGCTGTAAAAAAAAAAAAAAACAAAAAAAAAAAACAAAACTCATTCGTGCTAATATGTCAAATATGACACATTTCAAATCCTAATATACACTTCATTAAAACACAGGCAAAGACAAAAATATAATATTCAGTCAATTATATATCCTGTATTAAATGTTTATTTATTTTTATGTCAGTCATTTATGATATTAAAAAATGTGGAAACCTCTGTGATCATAAACGTGTTCACATCTGGAAACCTGCAGGTTAAAATTATGGGTTGTACTTTGGCGCCATCTCGTGACAATAAGGTGTAAATTATATTTTAACCACTTTTTTTTTTTTTTTTTTAATTGTTTTTGTTTTGATCCAGTGCATAAATGATTCAAAGCAAAGCCCCAATTACCCACCCTCCCAGGTCTTATGAACGTCTGTAATTAATAAAAACTTCCTTAAACAACTATAATATTGTATTGAACAACAATTTAAATGATGAAATAAGAAGAAAATCATTTGACACTGTTGTCTCAGACTGTATATTAGGATAGAAATGACGAATTTAGTTAGTTGAGCTTATTTCAACTATCCAACAAAACAGAATAATATTACTTAGTCTTTACAAATTAAACAGATTATAAAAACCATTCCTCCTGAAGTGCATTTGTAAGATCACACACTGATGTTGGAGCAGAAGGCCTGGCTCTCAGTCTGCGCTCCAATTCAACCTAAAGGTGTTCTGTCAGGACTCTGTGCAGACCAGTCCAGTTCATGAACGCCAAACTCTTTCTTCCATATATGGACGTTGCTTTGTGCACTGGGGTACAGTCATATTGGAACAGGAAGGAACCATCCCCAAACTGTTCCCACAAAACTGCGAGCATAGAATTGTCCAAAATCTCTTGCTTTCATCATACCAAGAGATTTTGGACAATTATCAACATCATTTAGCTTCCTATCAGCATAATATGAAAAATCAAGTCCCTTGGAGCCGTTAACTTCACTTATCATCTTCACATAATCATATATACATGCACAACTACACTGACATGCCAGAAAAGTAAAAAAAAAAAATGCACACATACATACACTGACATACCAGAAAAGCAAAAAAAAAACAACAAAAAACAAAAAAAAACAAAATGCTACCTTAAAAAAAAATACAAACACTATCTTGGCAGAGGTCTGCGCTCTCCGAGTACTTTTCTAGTTCAGTTCTGTATTTATAAAACCATGCATATAAATACTTGTGTCATCAGCAAATAACATGAGCTTCTAAACTTCAGATACCTTACATTTATCATTAATACAGAGAATAAAGAGCTGTGGGCCCAATACTGACCCCTGAGGGATGCCACAAGTAATATCCAAACACTTAGAACTATGATCAACCAACTTCACAAACTGTTTTCTTTCGGTTAAGTAACTCTGTACCCATTCCAGTGCTGTTCCTCTGACTCCACACCGTTTTATTTTATTAACTAATTTGTCCTGATTTATTGTGTCAAAGGCTTTTTTAAGGTCAGTGAATACTCCCACTGTGGGATGTTTTTGATCAGCTGACTTGGTGATTTCCTCTGCTGAGCCTATTAATGCTAAGCTCTGTTTGATCTGAATCTAGATTGACTTTCAGTAAGAGTTTATGTTTGTTTATGAATTTGTCCAACTGATTTATATTATGATGCTTAAAAAAATAAATCAGTGAAAGCAACTCATTTTGAAAAAGTATTAGAAATGACATCTTGTATTTTTCAAAAATTCCACAGAAATAATGCTGTTTCATCATTTAGTTTACTTTAATTGTATTTATTTCAATGCAATATTAAATTCTAAGTATAAAAATATTTTTATATCATGCGAATGCACCTGAAATAGTTCCATCAATTTAAACAACTGCAACCATGTTAGAATTAAAAATGAAATTTGAGTAGCATATTTATAATCCTCTATTCATATAAGTTTTTGCATAAATACCATATTTCTTATTTTTCTCTTTATATTTTATATTTTTCACTCGTTTCTGTTTTTTTCTTTTCTTTTTCTCTGCACTTGCTTGTATATTGCTGTTAACTTTGACGTTTCCCCACGTGGAATGAAGTCCTCTTAATTGCAGTTCTGTCTCTGTCCACCAGGTGTCAGAGTACAACAAGTTAAAAACATCAACTCAACCATTAGACTTGGAAATAAAACAAAAACACAGGCGTTGATGTTACTGTCGTGCTTTTTATGAGGGAGGAACAGTTATAAAAAGGGCCTGTGCACAGTACAGGACTTTTATTCACACAGGAAAAGGAAAATATCATTTTTTTTATAGTGATTCTTTATTTTGTCAAGCATAATATTTCAGCAGCCAAACTATTTCAATAGATTTCAGCAAAGCCTGAGCTTCTTTCACATTGTACTCTTTAAAAAAATATTCCATCCTTTCTCCAAAGTTTAGCTTAAAAAAATAAAAAATAAAAAAATCCAACCTGAAGCAAATCTGTCCTTTTCTAGAGTGTTTTGTATTTGTTATACGGTGCTTAAGAAATGTATTAGAGCACCTGTCATGAAAACAAGAAAACATAAATAACTTCATAATACATCAAAAACTTGATTTAAATTAACAATTTCATTGTTATTCATACAGAACATGACCAGTTGGAAAAACAAAATAGTCCCTGTTGACAAATAATAACCATAAATGTCCATATTTAGTGTGTCCACCTTTGGTGCAGATAACAGTTTACATTCTTGCT
>JAQQZY010000013.1:14970699-14984012 GCA_030068375.1 Ostorhinchus rueppellii | reverse complement strand
TATTATTATTATTATTATTATTATTATTATTATTATTATTATTATTATTATTATTATTATTATTATTATTATCCTTATTATATTATTATTATTATTATTATTATTGTTATTATCGTTGTCATTATCCTCATCATCATCATTATTGTTATTATTATTATTATTATTATTATCATTGCCATCATCATCATTATTATTATTTTTATCATCGTCGTCATCATCATTACCATCATCATTATCCTTATTATTCTTGTAGACTCTCCAAAGCTTCCATGTTGTAAATCCTTTGCATCTCTGCTTGATTTTCCTGGTTCATTTCATTAAGACGCTTCACTTTACTCTTTTTTCCTACCGGGTAGTAGTCACAGTGGTAGAGGTCTTCATTCGCAAACAGCAGTGAGTCCCTGATGAAGATGAAAATGGCTCTCAGGATGAAGGAGATGAAGAGCTGGATGTGAATATAGTTCCTTGTACAGTGCAGCTTCCTGGAGTTTAAAGTCACACATTCACACTTTAATCTGGACTGTTAATGTTTAACAGACCGTTCCCTTCAGTATGAGCATTTTATTGATATTCATTCTCACCTAAATAGACAGAATATAGTGATGGCGATGGTGAGAGAGATGAGTGAGAGGGTGTATCCGGCCGTGTACATCATCTTGACATAGGAGAAATACAAATGGGATTCTGACGGCTGAATAAATGAAAAAGAACATTTAACAATTTATTACTTAACATACCATAGAAAGAAACTTGACATCTTGACAAGCCCGGAGGAAAGGTGTTTAACAGAGTAGCACTGGAAATTATTTAGTTTAATTTAAATCCCTGACAATATTTCAACCAGCCTTTATATTTCAACCTGGCTCCAACTCAAGCAATTAAGTAAGAAACGTAGCCTTAAGAAAGTACCATCCACAGGTTTCTGGGATCATGCATAAATTCATTTCACAACCTACTGCTTATTAAATGCCAACAGTGTTTTGGGTAATTATGGGCTTGAGTTATTACCGAGTTAAAAAAATAAATAAATAAATCAATTGTGTCATGGCTGGCTTCTCACTCGAATGAACTCCACACGGACATCACTAACCTCTCCCAGAAAGTGGAGTGTCTCGTTAAATGTGTAGCCACATGCATCTTCGTGCGGTACCAGCAGGTCTGTCCAGCCGTCAGCTGTGCAGTTGCGACGCACTCTGCCTGCGAAATAACAATGAAATCGCACCGTCAAATAAACATCTGACAGGGAAATGATATATGAATGAAGCGTGTGTAGACAATTATTTTCTTCATTTTAGCTTTTTAGGTTTTTTTTAGTTTAGTTTATTTCAGATGCAAACATAATACAAAACACAGGGGAATAATAATAATAATAATAATAATAATAATAATAATAATAATAATAATAAATGAAAAAATAAACAATAAAAAAACCCTAAATAATACAAAAAGAACAGTGAGGATAAAACAGGTACAATAGATAGATAGATAGATAGATAGATAGATAGATAGATAGATAGATAGATAGATAGATAGATAGATAGATAGATAATTTTTCTCTTTTCAGATATGTCAATAAACTATCAATCAATCAAACTTTATTTATATAACACTTTTCATGCAATCAGACTGCAACACACTAACAACAATAAAACACACACACACACATAAGGAAAGACTTTAACATAAGAACAGCCTTCATAAAAAAGGATGGGAGCTGAGGATGCACTAACATAAATGAGGATAAAAACCAATAAATAAGTAAAAATAAGACAGGATAAAATAAATAAGTAGCAAAATAGAAGAATATGCCCGCTGGAAAACAGGTAAATAAAACCAAATGAGTTGATAAATACATACAGTAATTGTAATAAATACAAAATAAGCAGATAAAGTTGAATTAAAAGTATACTTGGACATTATTTAACCCATAAAGACCCATCAACTAAAATAATCTACTGATATAAACGGTTTAATCCCTGCTGATCCACTAATCCATGTAAATAATTGATGTGAAATGCAGTTTTTCATCTTTTCATGGTCATCAGATATGACCCCTGGTTGTTTCTCATACTTTTTACAGTGGGGTACCTCCTGAAATATATTTTAGCCGAGGCAAATGTATTTATACAGCAGCATTCATACAAAAGACAGTTAAAAAGTGCTTTACAGAGGGATAGAATTATATGAAATTAAAATAAAATATTAAACAAAAGGAAAGATAAAAAAATAAAGAAGGGAATTAAATTAAGAATAAGAGACAGCTAAAAATAAAAGCTAAAAACATTCTTGGATAAAATTAAGAATTTAATCTGAAATCAATCAAGACAGTTAAAATGATGAGTTAAAAATTACTTTTATTAAATGCAGCTATAAATAAATTACTCTTTAACTTTGATTTAGAACCCCCAACTCTTTCTTCAGCGTTTTTGATTGAAAAAACAAGGCAAAATGTGTTCCTGTGCCAAAAGTTTTTATTTTCAAAAATGTTTGAATAAACAACATATATTGAACTTTAATATAATAAAAATAACAGATCTTTATGAGCCAAATTTGTGCAAAATATAAACTGAAAAGCACCTTTTTTCATTAAGAAAAGGAAATGAAATGGTCGTTCATGAATAAATGAACCTTTAATCAATAAAAAAATTATTTAATGACTAAAATAAGCTCATCTCAAATAATATAAAAGATTTAACCAAAGCTTTAACAAATACAGACAATAATAATAATAATAATAATATAAAAAATAAAAATAAGGTCAGGAGTGTCAATTTTATGATAATGGATGGACACACTTGGTTTTATTTCAGTTAATGATTTTCAGATTTTGCTGAAAAAAATCATTTTTTCTTCAGTTTTCTCTATTTTTGATCTAATTATCCTCAACTTTACTCTGAGGTTTTGAGCTTTTATGAACATTTACATGATTATTAAATTAAATACAGGAAAATACATCATTTACTCTGAAAAAAAAAAACCAAACCCACAAAATACAGAAGATAATCTTATAATAAATGACCATAAATCTGTTAAGGACAGTTCAATTTTGGGAACTGACTTAAATGTCACACTGGGTTCTTCTGAGTTAAATTGTTATAAAGCTATCAGTTCCATCTCTGAACATAAACTTCACACTCCACTGTGTTCCTCTGTGTCTATGTACACAAGGGTTTTATGGTGCTTTGTTTGGATAAATAGACGTTTTCTCTGTTCCCCATGAAAACAAATTAGCCACCAGGCAAATAATTAACCAGTCCAACACAGTGTAGATGGGTGTGTGATGGTATACATGCGTCACTGAAAGTGTGTGTGTGTGTTTTCTCTTACCATCTGAATTGAAAAAGTCCGGACAAGGCTGAGAGATAGTTTCTCCGGGAAAAGCAGGAGGCCAGCAATTCAGATCATCCCACCATCCTGTACAGTCTGAATCCATTTTCAATAGCATAAATACACACAAAAAATCTGTTTCCATCCCAGAAATGTAAATATTGAGTTGTGCTCCTTTCATTTTATGCTGCATTACTGTGTTTATCCACTAGGTGTCACCAGACTATTATGTTACACTTTTATAAAGTTTCAAGGCGTCTGATCATAAGCACTTAAATGAACTCAAAGTTGTTTTTTTAATTTTTCCTTTTTAATTTAGCAAGAATGAACTACTTTTATACATCTTGAAAAAAAAAATCAGAAAACATATTCCCTGAAAACAATTTAAATGTAACACGAACTCACTTGTTGCTTTATCTGTATTAAACAGAAGTTGTTCTTTCATGCACCTCTCTTCCTCTTTCATCAGATTTACATGAGGATGACAACCTGTTGATGATTTTACCTGCAAAAAAAGAAAAAAGAAAAAAGAAAAAAAAAGGACGCACTAAGGAATATTTTCCTTTTGATTTATAGAAAACATCCGTTTCTTTTCTCACCTGGGGTAATAGCAGCACTCCAATAAGTCCAACCTTTTTCATTTTGTCAGATCAATTCCCTTTTCTTTAAAGTTTAGTCGATTCTAGCCACATGTGGTTTGAATGAAAAGGAAGCATGCTGTCATGAAGTCTGAAAATCAAACACTGGCCTGTCCCCAATACCGATAAAGTACGCACAGAACGCATCAGGACACTGGAGGAGCGTCGATATCAAGGTGGCCATAATATGTTCAGCTTTCTTTTGTGACTTTCAAAATAAGATATTTAATTTTGGGCGCGCTTAAAAATCGGTGATTTTGCTGTTAATTTAGCAAAATTACACATCTAAAGAAAGTAAAGAAGCAAATTTATCAGAGTATTCACATTAAAAACCTGTAAATATTTAGTGTTAAATAACATAATTAGCACGTTTTTAGAGAAAAGTTTTATTTTGAAAGGCAAGTAGCCAGTTGTCGACTTCATTTTCAGGAAGGTCACATCGTTTAATTGGCGTTGGAGCGAGCCAATCATGTTGGCGTACAGGTCTTTAGCCCGCCCATGTAGAGCACCGGCGTCGCTATAGTAACGACAGTGTTGGATGTGTTTTCAGCAACACCAAGAAGCAATGTTCAGTCTGAGTGTTTTCATGACAGAAAAGATAGAAGACAGCTGACTTAGGTAAGAAGGTGACATTACATAAGTAAGTCCTTTCATTGTTCACGAACTTTTCACGACGAAGACAAAACACTTTACGCCCTGTAGCTCACGAGCTAAATGGACTAAACAGTGGAGTTACCGTGGCTAAGCTACATGTTACTACTGAGAGCTTTTCCTTGAAGATGTACACTTTTAGTTTCATGAAAGTGGTGTGTCAGGTGAAGGGGAAAGGCAAAGAATACGCTTCTGCTTCTGGCCTGTTCCTCTTTTGTGTTTTTATGGTTATTATACTGTGTGCAATGATGAATGAACAAACCTCAATAAACAATTCATTCATTCTTTTCTTACACACTTAATGATTAGCACATACCTACTTGTATGACTTAAAATTACTTAAAAATAATGTCCTGCAGTTTTTAGACATAGAAAGACTTTATGTATATATGTGAAACTATGAAAATACTCACTGATTACTTCATGTATCAGGATGTGGCTGGCACAACACTTCACAAGTAAATTGAATGACTTATAGTGCTGTAATTTATGTAAATTAAATGCACTGAGTAAATTGCACAAATAACAATTGCAGCATTTCCTGTAACCTTGCTTTTCTGTTGTGATTTACAGTCTGGGGGGAACCAAAATGTGGCTTTCTCCTTAAATGTTCTCCATCCCTCTGTCATTTCTCTCAGGGGGGACCCGAGCTGACTCTTTGCCAAGATGGAGGTGACCTGCTCTGCCCCACAGATGTTTTCAGAGCCCCTCAGGAGGGGGACTCCTCTGCCCCTGAATCCACTGGTAGAGGAAAACAGGAGCAGAGCCAACATCCCCAATCATCTACTGGAATCAAGTACATGCTAACGAGAAACTCTGAAACCTGAAAGAATTCATTAGTACTGTCTTTTTTACAGTCAGCACAGCCTCATTTCAATAAACCCTCTTGAGTTTGATGAGTTTGTTTAGTTCATGCTTTTTTTTTTTTTCTTCTAGAGGTCTATGCCAAATTGAAAAGCAACAGCTTGATCCAAGCCGAGCCCGCAGAAGTTCACTTCAGTGGATTTGAGCTGGACAAGGACTATCTTAAGATGTTGGTAAGCATTGCACTTTTTAGTATTAGCACTTTTAACTTACTGGGTATCTTTTATACACTGCAATCCCTCCCAAATTCAATATCAATACCATACGATACAATAAAAACATATCCATTCTATATTTATGGTTTCTATATTAGAATAGAATAGAATAGAATAGGTACAGTATTTATTGGCAGTGTTACAGGAACAATGGAAATCTGTTTAGCGGCAAATACTTAACATGCAAGTACACTGAATACAAGTGGAGCTAAGCACAACAAACCCCGCCCCTCGCACGTATTGTAGTTTATTTTGGCATTGATCCAGCTGATGTCATGTGTATGTGTGTGCTAATGTCAGCATATCAGTTCCTTCGATATATGTGCCAAGTTTGAAGTAAATTGAAACAAAATTGGTGTCTTTATAAACATGAAATTTATATTTAAAAAATATTTTAAAAAATGTTTTACTTTGACCTACTTTCCCCAAACTGTAATGACATCTATTCTGGGTGACTGGCAATCTATAAACTCAATTTGGTGTGAATTCAACTCATAGATTTGCTGCTAAAGTGTTAACAAACAAACAAACAAACAAACAAACAAACAGAACCACAAACAAGCCTCATCGTTCGGGGGGGAGGGATACAAATATTACACAAAATACTGAGAAATATTGGCAGTATACACAAACTACAGAGATAAAACATTAAATATGCAAATACTATTGAAATGATACTAATTACGACTAAAATATGCATGTACAAAAAGCTAACTATAAAACAGATTAAGAAATGTGTACACCATATAGGGGCCTGGGTGGGATTATTGCACTGGGTTTGGGTGAGTATTGCATTGGAAAATAACTGGACTAACTGTATGGTAAGGTTGCTGTAAAGGCCATTTGATGCTCTGCCTTAATAGAAGTGAACTTTACAGGGTTTGAGCTATGATTCTCATAATTATCCAACTCTTTGCAGTTAGGACCAGACCTTATGCTTTCAGTACCGTGTCATGTGTAATCCATCCTGTACACACAGACACAGAATGGTAATGCATTGGGCATGATTTTCCCTGTGTACTTGACTGAATTAGTTTGAATGGGTGGTGATTTCAGCCACTATATGCTTGATGAAGCATGGAAATATTTTTTTTTCTCAAGTGCACATGATTGGATGGAAATGAATTATTCCTTTTTCTTCTCTTCCTCTCCCTCAGAAACTAATCAACATCTCATCTGAAGTAATGAATATTCACATCATTCCCACTCAAACCAAGCACTTCCAAACATCTTATACCAAAAAGGTACTTTTTTTCATTACAAATTGTTGACCCAAATGAAGTTTAGGGTTCCTCTTCCATTTGGTTTGTTGTTGTTAATACTAACGATTCAATCCTTTTCAATCTTTTTTTCCTTGAAGTATCGACTCATTCCAGGCCTCGCCTATACAGTCAAGGTCCAATTCTGTCCTGATGAGTGGCGGTACTTCTATGACTGCATTCGGGTTCACTGTAAGGTGAGGTGTCAACCTTTTTAACCCATAAAGACCCAAACACCCACTGGCAACTAAAATTACTGACTGATATAAAAAGTTAAATAACTGCCGATCCACGAAAGCCATCAATCCATGTAAATAATTGGTGTAAAATACAGTTAGTCATCTTTTCATGGTCATCAGATATGACCTGTTTGGACGTTCAGAGGCTCCATAGTTGCCATGTAAACACAGTCATCTTCTACAACATGGATTCACCAGTAAAACCCATGGAATTGGATCAATGACAGTGCATGAAGACACTGGGTTTATGTTCAGTTATTGATAGATTTTACTGAAAAAGTCACTTTTTCTTCAGTTTTCTCTATTTTTGATATAATAACCCTCAACTTTTCTCTGAGTTTTTATGAACATTTACATGCTCAGTCATTTAAATGTTGGAAAAAATACCTGTTTTTCACTGAAAAAAGACAAAATACAGAAAATAGTATTACAATAAACGGTGATAAATCACTTAATGATGGTTAAATATAGAGGACGGTTCATTTGGGAACTGCCACAGAAGTAGCACTGGGTCCTTATGGGTTAATCTCAATCTGCTGGATTTGACTGGAAAATTCTTCAAATCCTTTGACAAAAATATCGCTTTTAGTATCTTCAATTTTGCTTATTGGGCAGTTTACCCATAAAGACCCAAACAGCCACCAGCAACTAAAAGAATCTACCAATCTAAAATGTTTAATCAGTTCTGATCCATTAATCCTATCAATACATGTAAATAATTGGTGTAAAATGTAGTTTTTCCTCTTTTCATTGTCATCGGATGTGACTGATCTGGATGTTCAGAGGCTCTGTAGTGAACATGAAGACACTGTCACCAGTAAAACCCATGGAGTTTGATAAATGACAGTGGATGGAGATGCTTGTTTTATGTTCAGTTTGCTGCAAATGGTGACTTTTTCTTCAGTTTCCTCTGTTTCTCATTAAATAACTTTTGAATTTAATTTTATGAACATCTATAAGATACATGATTTTCACTGAAAACACACAAAATACAGAGGATAATATTATGATAAATGGTGATAAGTCATGAAAGAAATGTTGATTCTCCAGAAAAATCATGTGTGAACAGTCACAAAAGTAGCACTGGGTCTTGATAAGTTAAAATAATCTTTCCCTCCATGTAAATAAACTCCTCATTGTAGATCTTTTGTGGAAGCTTGTGCCATGTTTCAGTGACTGATCGTTCACTTCAGCAAATTTTCAAACGTCAGAGAACACTTCTTAGCTGCTGTAACGTATCTCTTTTGCTGATTGTGGCGCTTTCTTGTGTTTGCTCAGAAAAGGCTTTTATCGCTGTTACTTCCTCTTTCTTATCTGCCCCCTCATGCTTTTTTCCCTTTGTCTTGCTCATTCGACCCACCTACGCCACTTCCAAGGGAGAGGAGAACCTGTTAATTCCAGTTCATGCTTACCCCGTCATCGATGACCTGCACATCCCTCCTCGTATCGACCTCCCAGCCATACCACTTGGACAAAGGTGTGTGTGTGTGTGTGTGTGTGTGTGCGCATTCAGATCGGTGATGGATTGGTTTTTGACCTCATATCCGCCCGAGGGCTTGTCTGTCTCTTTGTATTCTTCCATGCAACTGACCATGCTTCCATTCACCCTTTGGTGTCAAATCATGAAAAAATAATCTGGTCTTTTTTTCCTTCTGTGATCTGCAGTGTTAGTCATCCTATTCCTCTGAGATGCAGCTGTCCCATTGACTTTGAGTTCCAGGTGTTTGTTATCCAGCCCAGTGAGGCCTTCTCCATCCACCCTCTCATAGGTGGGAACTTCAGAATTCATTTGTTACACTATTTTCTTCTCTTGTCTTAACTATAATGCAGTATACATGTACAAATGATGCTATTCAGGGATTGTCTTTTGGCTGTTGGAGTTAAAACGTAACCCATAAAGAGAGCAGGCACACTGTGTTTTCTCCAAACTTAGAACGGCATGTGCTGTATATGAAATAACTCCCCACAGAACTGCAAGTGTGCCTCGTGTTTCCACACATTTCCCCACGCTGACACTAAACAGCATTCATGGTCTGGGAAACATCATAACACATGGCGGAACTAGCACTTGTTATTTGAGTTAAAGCCTCCACTCAGTACAAGACACAACAGAGCTTCGTATTTTTGGAAATACTCTCTGAATTTATTGATTCATTCCACATATGGAAATGGGACAAGCTTCTTGATTGTTACGAACTGACTTCTTTGCACAGCATAGTATAGAAATGAAAATTCAAGGAAGCAAAAAATAAAAATGCACTCAAAAAAAGAAAAAATAGAGTCATATTTGAAAATATTTGAAATATATATCCACAAATACATTCAAATACATATATACATATACATTCACATAGGCTTCTCTGAGTCTAATCCCTATGCCATATATTTATTTATACCTAGGGGTATAAATACAGGAACGTTGAACCTTTATATCGATGACTAAATGATAGTCAGTGATGATAATTATCAATTGTAACCGCTAAACCAAATATTTTTGCACATTTTCTTAAAGTGGTTCATATTTGGACTTTGCTTGAGTTCCTCGCTTAGATTGTTCCATAACTTGACGCCAGAATTAGATCAACAAAAGCATTTTAACCCTTTCATGCATACATTATCGCAACCTTAATCAAGATTTTGTTCATTTTCCTTTTTTCATTCCTCTTCAGACATAAAAAAAAACAAAACAACAACAACGTGATTGAATTTTTTTTTTTTTATGAACCTATTTTTCAAGGAGTTGCAAAAATGTCCACTCAGCTGAACACCTTGCATTGAATTTTTGAAGCAAAGAAGCATATATTTAGTGATAAAATGTGTGAAAAAATATTAAATCATTTTCTAAATATTGCTAGTCTGATGTTTAATACTTAATACGTGTTATTACACACTTTACGGAGACAAAATGCAAAAAAAAAAAAAAAAAAAGAAAAACAAGCAACTTTTTGTTTAAAATACCTGTTAATTACAGTCTAATAACAATAACAAGCAAATGATTTACTCTCAAACATGTTACTACAGATCAGGTTTATCAGGAACAGCAAAGTTACAATAATGGTAGGAATTGCAGTGTATGAGATGTCCACTGTGTTGCAGATATGGAACTAAAACAACAAAATCTATGAATATACAAGAGAACAGTTTTGAATAACTGTCCACTGCAGTGACCACTATGCATGAAAGGGTTAAGATTGTTGTCCTGTTTTTCATTTTGAAGTTACGTTCCCCTCTAAACTGATTTCTAAACATTTTTTTGGATCTTTTCTGGTAGTTGTCTGTTTTTTCCTTGTATATATATTTATATATATGTGATTATTGCTGTTTGGTAAGATACGATGTCAGTGAATTTCAGCAGTTTTGATTGGTCTAAAAAGTGGATTGGTATGTTCCAAGTGCTGAACCTTGTGAACAGTCCTTATTGCTCTTTTCTTAGGATGGTAAGTGATTGTAATAATGTTTACTAAGTATTTCCCCAAACCTCAGGACAGTCATATAAATATAGCAAAACCAGTGAATAGTTCAGTGAGCTAAGAGAAGTATTATCCAATAATTCTTCTGCCTTGTACATAACTGGAATACTTTTTGAAACTTTGAACTGTACATGTTTGATATGTGATTTCCAGTTCACCCTGTCATGTACTATAACCCCAAGAAATTTATTTTCATGTACCCTTTTCAATTTGCATTGTTTATGGACATTTAACTCATTAATTGCATAGATTTAGATATGACACAGATGGTTTTCCATTTATTTTTCTGTCAGCCGCATCCTGGCAATTCTTTATACTTACAAGGCAATGACTCTAATTATAACTCCAGAGTCAAACAGATTGTTCTTCCACAGTTGGTGAATCTAAACTTTATTCTCTATGGTTTCATTTGTTTTGTTGTTACAGGTGTGATACCAGCCTGTGGTGAGGTAAACATTATGGCGACCTTCACTCCAGTACAGTATGAGACGTCTCAGGTCACCGTTCAGATCGTCGTCTCACAGTTTAACACCAAACCCTTCCTCTGCACCATCACTGGGAGCTCCACCCCTTATTTAGGCATTAGGTATGTCAAATTATTGATCATGTATTTGTTAAAGCATGGAATTCTGGCCACCAAGACTCTTAGACGTCCTTTTAAAATACACCTGTGTTATGGAGTTCAGACTTGTGCACCAGCTGGATCTGAACCCAGCGTCCACTGGTCTACAGTACAGACCAAACAGTCCAACTTTTGCATGTTTCAGTGTTTACATAGTGGAAATGCTTGGCTTGGATGGTTAGGATTTTCAATTACAGAAAGCTGCAGAAGATGATACCCCCCCCACCCCCAAAAAAGGAAAAAAACAAGCAGTACCAGGCACAACAAACCCCACTCCTCACACATATTTGAGCTTATGTTGGCATAAATCCATCTGATGTCATCATGTCTGTGTGTGTGCTGATGTCAGCGCAGACATAGACAGCATCGACAAATTTCAGCCATCGACAAATTTCAGCCGTAAATGTGGAAAAAAAAAAAAAAAAACGATTTAGAATATTTTATCTTTGACCTACTTTTCCCAAAATGTAATCCCATCTATTTTGGGATAATAAACAGAGGAAGTCAAAAGTGAACTGTAGCCCAGTGTCAGGGCCACACCCATGCATACAAGGAGACATAATCCAATCCAACTTTATTTATAAAGCATTTTAAAACAACCACAGTGCTGTACAAAACACTAAAAACACAATACAAATGAATAAAAGCTTAAAAAAAACATTAAAATCAAATAAGTAAAACTAGTTAAAATATAAAACAGAACAAAATATCAACATTGCGCAAGAGTTAAAAGGCCAGGGAGAGCAGGTGGGTTTAAGAAGAGATTTAAAAACAGGCAAAGAGGAGGTCTGTCTGATCTGCAGAGGCAGGTTGTTCCACCGTCTGGGACCACCAGCAGCCAAAGTCCCATCTCCTCTGAGCTTGTCCCTTGTTCTGAGCACCTTCAAAAGTAGCTGATATATGTACATGTACAGTATATGCTGACAGGAAGTGGTCATAATCCCCAAAACTCCCAAAGCTGCAGCAAAAAAGCACAACTACAGTAAGTGCATGAAAGGTGTGTATAAGAGTTATACTAGTGAGGGTATCACAGTTTATCTAGAAGCACAGTTTAGGTTCAAACTAAATGGTTCATGTGGTTATTATTTTTCATTATGGAATATTCATTCTGTTGAAGTTATTATTATGAGGCATTGCTTGATTTGGATAGTCAGAGTGTAAAGATGGGCAAGAAAAGATGGGAGATGACAGACAGCAAATGAATTAGGTCTGATTTGAACCCAGACCCTTCAACTGGGTTCATTCATTTAATAATAAATATTAGATGTTCTTCATTATCAGGATGATTATTACTATCTCTAGGTCTTGGTCTGTCTCTTTGACCTCATTGTTTAACCCATAAAGACCCAGTACTACTTTGATGATAGTTCCTAAATGATTATTTCTCTATATTTGAACCTTTTTTCAGTGATTTATCGTTATTTATTGTAATGTTATCTTCTTCACTTTGCATTATTTCAGAGTTTCCTATATTTAAGTCACTGATCATGGAGATGTTCATAAGAGCTCAGATTAAATCAAAATCAAAATAAAATCAAATTTGATGTATAAGTGATCTCATGACACTTTACATATGGAGCCGGTGGAAACCAGACTCTGAAGCCAATTTGGAGAAATCCAACAGAATCCTCCAGGAGCAAACACTTGTAACTGGTGACAGTGGTGAGGAAAAACTGAGAGTTATTGCAAAAGCAGAGAAAACTGATGAAAAAGTGACTTTTTCAGCAAAGATATGAATAAATGAATATCAAACAAGTGTCTTCATCCACCGTTCTTGATCCAACTCCATGGGTTTTATCAATGTTTTAGAAGATGACAGCGTTTCCATGGTAACGACAGAGCCTCTGAACATCCAAATGGGTCATATCTGATGACCATTAAAAGATGACAAATTGTATTTTACACCAATAATTTAGATGTATTGATAGGATGAGTGGATCAAAAGTTACATTGGTCTACAAGTAAAATGCTTCCAGAATAAAAGTACTTCAACTTTACCAAATTTGAGTCATAAATAAAGAAAAATTC
>JAQQZY010000013.1:14891391-14903489 GCA_030068375.1 Ostorhinchus rueppellii | reverse complement strand
ATGTGAGAGTGATTGTTCGTCTCTATATGTCAGCCCTGTGATGAACTGGCGACTTGTCCAGGGTGTACTCCGCCTTCATCCTAAGTAGGTGGGATAGGCTCCATGCGACCCCCATGACCCTAGTGAGGATAAAGCGGGTATAGAAGATGAATGAATTGTTGTGAGGCACGAGTGCTAACCACTGCACCACAAAAGAGGAGTTATATATTTACATGTTATTGTAGAGGTAGGAATGATATTGGATAATAATAAATGAAACGGCAGAAAACAGGTACATGATAGACTGTGAAGAACAGACTTGAGGTTCATATTGATTTAAAAAAAACATTTTATGGTGATAAATTGCTTAGGAAAAGTTTAATATAGATAAATATTAATTTGGGAACTACCTCTACAGTCACACTGGGTCTTTGTACGTTAATTTATTGAGTGATTATTTTTTTGGTCATCTTAAAAGCATTAATGCATCAGATAAAACACATAAATGAATTTTAGCCCTGATGTGTCGTCTGAGGCAAACCCTCTGTATCTGAGTGGAGTTGTACACTGTCATTTACTTCAGCGTGTGTGTGTGTGTGTGTGTATGTGTGTGTGTGTGTGGCTAGTAATAATCCATGCGCTATCATCACTGTCGACTATGCTGCTGTTGAATCCCTCGGGATCTCACTGTCACGATCACTCGGAGGCAGGGGGGATGAGTGCCCCAGCTGCTTGGGAGGGACAGAGGAGGCTGGGGATTACTCGCTTTTACCCGCCACTATTACACTACGCATGTGCGTGTGTTTGTACTGGATCCACACGTCCCCACAAGAGTAGAAACACTGATAGTTAGTGCATTTTCCAGGTCTCACTTCCCCTTTCCTCTCCTCACACTTATCCTCTGAATGTGTCGGTACATAATATGTGTGAAAGACCTTGACCTGCCAGTGTAATGTGCATCCTCCCTCCCATCTATCAGTCATATTTACGGCACACCCAGCTCCGTCAGATAAACACCTGATGAGATGAAATATCGATTTTTGACGTCGCAAACACACACACGTTAATGCACACATGCACATACAGCAACACACACTGCCCTCCCATCTCATAAAACTGTGACCTTAGAGCCTAAATCATAGCTACTGTGGACTTTACAGACATGGAAGCTCCTAGTTAAAATGATTCACTGCCTGGTGGATACAGTGATTTGTCACAGGTTCATTTCTTTTTTTCATATTTCTAACAGAGGGCACAGCGAAAGATGTATTACACATATAATAAAAGAAATACTCCACGGACACAAGAATGTTTTAATTGGTGTATGTTAAGTGTTATATGTTTATTTACTTTTTGTCAGGAAACTTTTTATTAGAAGAAAACTAAGTGATATATGTTGCTCTTAAGTACATGTAAGTCTTACTAAGTAGCTGATGTAAGGTGAGTAGATAAATAGTTAAAATAAACAAATGAATTAAAGTCCTCTGATGAAAAAGTTCCTCCCCCTGGTTGATTGTCTGTGTATTGCATGTATCTAATTGTATACATCAGGTTTTTCAAGAAAAAAAAAATCAGACTGATCATGTAGAGCAGGGGTCACCAACCCTGGTCCTCGAGGGCTACTCTCCTGCATGTTTTCGATGTGTCCCTCTTCCAACACACCTGATTCAAATGATGAGCCTATCATCAAGCTCTGCAGAAGCCTAATAAGGACCATCAGGTGAGCTGGAAGAGGAAAATATCTAAAACATGCAGGATAGTAGCCATCGAGGACCAGGGTTGGGGACACCTGATGTAGAGAGCTTCAAAACTCATGTATCAAATATGGTGCATTGGGCGTTATAGGGTTAAAGATGAAAGTACTAGCTCCATGTGTCTACTACTGGAGTCTGGTATTTTGTTCTTGGCAGAGTTGAAGCTCACTTTCTGTTTGTGACATTTTATGATATAAAGGTCTGGATAGAGTCCAGTTCATTGACATTAGCCTGATAAGTTATGAACGCCCATGTGCACTAGAGCAGGTGAAGTGGAGCAGCACCTTCAGGCTAGAGGTCTGAGAATATGTGGAGAAATACGGCGCAAGTTCAGGTTTCTTCACCTCTTTTTTTTTTTTTTTTTCCCTTCTGCGTGGGATTGTCTGCATGAATGTGGATGTTGCACTGGCCTGGTGGGGAGACCGCTGAGCCCACACTGCTTCAGCCCAGATTATTCCTGTGCTTAGGAGAGCAGGTACCTGTCGGAGGTGTTGTGCACAGTATTGATTCGGAGTTTGCTGGTGGATTTCCCATCTGGCCTCGGGGCATCTAGGAACCCCCTGAGGTTAGCTGGAGGTGGTTGCTGACAGACAGACAATCATGCCTGGACTAGTAACCCTGTTCACACTGCAACCTGGGTCCAAATAAACCCAACAGACAGTGGACTACAACAGTCACTGCCAGGCTTCCTCTTCATTGTGTTATTTATTTATTTATTTATTTATTAATGATTGAATGAAATTAGAACAATGAGAACTTAGTCATACAGTGTCCAATGTATGTGATGTCAGAACAAGAACACTACACCAGCACTCGTATGTTCACATAAAACAAAAAAAATAAAAATTTTCACTCTAAATCATGCATTTTCATATATTTAAAATCCCATATTTAATTTAGATATTCATGAGCGCTTGATAAATTCAAAGGTTGTTTTATCAAAACAGAGAAAACTGAAGAAAAAGTGACTTTTTTTCTTGCAAATCTATCATGAATTGAACACAAACCCAGTGTTTCCATCCACTGCTATTGATCCAACTCCATTGGTTTTACTGGTGAATCAATGTTGTAGAAGATAACGGTGTTTCCATGGTAACTACAGAACCTCTGAACATCCAAGTGAGTCATATCTGATGACCATGAAAAGTTGACAAACTGTATTTTACACTCAATTTTACACTAAACAGTTGAGATCAGTCAGTGGTTTTTGTGGCCATTGGAGGTTTGGGTCTTTATGGGTTAATCTTGCTAAAAAAAAATAGTGTTTGGAGACATTTACATTTACCTGTTTTTGACCCAAAATAGAAAAGTTATCAGTTTTGAACCCCTCTACTTTGACTTTACCATGAGGTGGCTATAGTAGTTTAACATATTTATGATTATTTTGGACAACAACTTCACATTTTGTTACACTAATGCAATGTTTGGTGAATTTTGGTTAGTTTATCAAAAAAGCTGCAAATCATAGCTTATGTTTTTACTATGTTTTATGTGTTTTTTTTAATGCTTTTTAAAGACAGATGCTGTAAGAATGTTTTTAGTCCTGCAACAAAGATGACAACATGCTCCATTAACATGGTTAAATTCCCTGTGTTCCTTATGTTTTCTAGATGAGACCACTGGAGAGAGGCTGGATACTGCATCAGGTTCCAGGACCATGTACTTCAACAACAAACCTACTGCCGTCCTGACGCTCTTACAGTTCTGTAAGTAGAGACACTCATATTTACTGCTACTTAAACCAAGAACCTGAAATTCTGATGCAAACTGGTAATTGTGCAGGTCTTGAGTCAATCATAGACAACAATGATGTTATTTTCTCTGTAAAAGTATGGTTTGCACCTTTTGGCCCCTCCCCCTTACCCCTATCCACCCATTTTCTGCGTACACGTGAAGGGGTAGTATTGTCCTGATTCTCAATTAGACGGAGGGGAAGGGTTCTCGATATGGAGATTTTTCAGGACCACACTACGAAAAGAGGGGTGAGGAGAAATTTCCCATAACTCTGTTTGAATCATTGGCAAGATGGAGGTAAACACAGCCAAAAAGTGCAGCAGTGTGATGAAAGAAACTCACAAATGTATGCATTTTCTTTATAAACAACATGATCATTTGATCGGCCGTTTAATGCCATTTCAGTGCGTTATAGATCACATTTTTGTGGTTTATAGTTGATAGCCATAAAAAGATGACCAAAGCTTATACAATGGAGAAGGTTACAGCTGCTGACGGCATGGTGAATCCTTTGAGAAACAGTTTTTGCATCTGTTTATCGCAGCATCGATGACTGCTGTTTCAACCACTACCCCTTTCAGCTCCATTTCAAGGGGTAGTGCCAAGTTAGTTAGTTGCTGCCACTTTGGCCTGAAATCGAAGTCTAAGTCAGCTTTATTTTCAATTCTTCACATGTATTAGACATACAAAGGAATTGAAATGACATTTCTCTCTGTCCCATGCGTAGACAGACATGACGAGATATGACAGGACAAACAGCAAAGTGCACAGGCACAACAGAAACAGATCTAACCACTAAGTAACAATAAATAAAGTATAAGTAGCTTCAGGCATAGACCTGCACTTTTACTGGCAGTAAAAAAAAACAACAAAGATATGAATGTGGTAATAAGGTATTTCAACAGTGTACTTGAGAAAGTAGTAGACTGAAAGTAGCAGCTGAGGTTGTATGTACAAGAGGAGTCCATGGAAAAAGAGGTATTTTACCTTAATAACCCCTTTCTGGATAAAATAATAAATAAATAATTAGACGTCAAAATATGTCATAAATCCTGCCCCACAATTAAGATCTTAAATTCAATACTTCCATCTGTTACGCAACAGGGATATTGATCTCTTCAAGAAAATACAATGAGATTGATTTATTATCAGCTTCTTTATAAGTTGCTGACATGCGGATGTGACATAAAATACATAAGGAACTATAAATGAACATAAGGAGGTGCCTGATAAATGGAATGTTTCCTTCCCTTATAACTGTGTGGAACAGACGACTGTAAGCTGCAGCAGGAACACCCTGGTGAGCACACCTGCAGCTGCCATTTATCATAACCTTTAGCACTGATAAATTCACACAAGGCACCTGAAAACTCGCCTAGATAAGCGAGTCATTTGGCAGCCTAAAAGTTGGCATCGGTTCTCATGGATTATCAAACGTATCTAGCACAGAATCACCTATTCAAGTACCGGCTATGAAATGACACCAGTTTTAATATGTATGTGTATGTGTTAGTGGACAGTATATTTCTCATATTAAAGAATAAAGATTTCTTTGTTGTCATTGCACATATTTCAGAGCAACCAAATTTCATTCCCGTTACAACAGACCAAGGTCACACAGAAAAAACCCCCACCATAGGACATACATGGGGGAACGCAAGTACAGGTGCAACTGACGAATCGCAATGAATGTGCTCTGTGTTCGCAGATGGAAGAGGGAAAACAATAGGGTTCAAGGTCAGAAAAAAAGACAAATTCCAACCTGTAGTCGAAAAACTCTGCGTGTTGGAATTTGTGAAAAAAATCCTCTTCCATGAAGCCCAAAAAAACAGATTAACACAGGGCCAGAAGCACACGTTGGTAATCAGGGGGCGGGGCAAGGGGCGTGACAGTCAAAGGACAAGTCTGGGAAGGGGGTCGGTAAAGACCTCGAGGAGTATTGAGTATTGATTTGTGTATTCTACCGCAAATTATTACTATTGGAATATGTTTATGTTCTGAGGTTATGAGGTTAGAAAGGCCTTCATTCTATATGTTGTACTGTAATAGTCGACGATAAGACAAGAGGGTCAGAAAAAGCAGTGACGCAGGGACACATTTCCTGTTCAATAAGCTCTGTGTTGAAACTAAACAACTTGTCTCCATGTTTAGTACATGTATGAGTAGGTCTTGGTAAATTTTCCACATGTGACAATTGACAGATATAAAATTTTGGGGTAAAAATACTTAAATTACTGCTGCGTGACATGGGGACTCGAACTGAACATAATAATATTTCACTTTACATGTGCTCTGCTGATGTAAAAACGGCCCTTTTCTGAACCTTCTGCACTCCTCTGTATACGACACACTTGTGGTGCAGCTACAGAAACGGATCCATGCACTAACTTGTGGTTGCTTACAATGATTGGATGAAAATACTGCTGAGGTTACCAAGACATTCTCGTGCCAGTCAGGTGTTTTTGGATTGTGATGTTTGATGGTGTTTGACGGCTGCTGTACGGTATCTTATGCAGAGTTGCAAAACTCAACTGTACAAGCCCTGGTCTGTCCCAAGATAAGCTCTGTAAGGTTTCCATCTAAAATGTGGTTACACTGGTGAACGAGCCTTTATGTAAAACAGATCCAAAATGAAACATAGGCATTAAGCTTTTATGTTAAACTACAGTTGTAATGCATATTGGATAAAAATGTTGGAAGAAGTTTTTACGTACAAATGGTGTGACACAAGGACATCAGAATAAAAGACTTTGGAACTAAAACATTACAAATACGTCAATAAACTTTCATTCAACATGCATATTAGAACTGAAGTCATATATACAGCTGATAGCAGAGCACATATGAGTAATAATTGGATTTTCATAACCTATCTATATTCTTTTACTGTTGAATAGTAAGTTCCTATAAAATAAGACTGAAAATATCACATACACAAGAAAGAAAAAAAATATTAGTACAAAAGTTCATGTTGAATAACTTTACATTATCAGCTATATCTTTACGAGTGAGACTGCTTTATGAATGATGGACATCTGCCTTGACCATTTGTGACGAGAGAGACAATATAATAATTTGGAGGTTAAGGGCATTGTGGCAAACACTGAAAAGGTAACAGCCACTAAAAAGTACAATATTTTTTTTTTATTATTACCTCATATTTAACCAGGAAAAACCTCACTGAGACAAAAAATCTCTTTTGCAAGAGTGTCCTGGCCAAGACAGGTATTAAAATAGTTACAGACAGATGGAAAACTTTCAGACATTAAAACAAAAACAAGTTTTCAAGACATAAAACGCAAGATGAAGTCAAACCTTCTCAAATCAACAATGCTTAAAAAACCCACCAATGTTACATTTTTGGCAACTACTCAGGACTGACATTTGATGCTAACTGCATTTAATATTCTCTGTAATTTGCACTTTCAATGTGGTCTTTTTGTTTTTAGTCATTCATAAACGTCATTTTATTTTCATGAATGGATTAGTTGCATATTGTTTTTTCATGTTTTATGAGGAAAGCCTTAAATTACAGAAGCTAAAAAGCTAAAATTAAAGACACATGATTTAGAATATGATCTCCAAACCCGTTTATGAAAACAGTCATATGATGCAGGGTGATTCTATTCCTGCACACGAATACTGCTCACACTGGTCACCACATTACTGCTTTTTTATTACACAGACGACTTGTTCATCCACGTGCTGTTTACTAGACACCCACAAAGTACGTCACTGCTCTCAGACATGACTCACTGAACTCCATTCTAATTACTGTAACTGTGATCTTTCCCCAGATTTTTGGTTAACAAGTGCTAAAACTAGGGCCAACATTATTACCTTTTTTTTAGCGCAGCAGTATTAGTCAGGGTGCTGCAAATTGTTCTGCACCTTAGAGACCCTGCTGAGACCTTGCACTGTGTTATGTGTACACTTGGAGCTTGTGCGCTCACATGCCGGGTGCAAAATTAATTGCTGCAAAATTAAATGTTCTCAATTTATGTGGAGGGAAATAAACCAGAGAGAAGAAAACATGCTGGGTTATGCAAATACTGGACTGACACTGCATAGACACACACGCTTCCCACTCTTTGACCATGACCCTTGTACTACACTTTGGAAGAAGTAGTCATAAAAGTCATTAACACATGAGAAAAGGCTTGAAAGTGTTGGGAATAAAAAGCCAACTGACAGTGTTCAGCCCTTATTTGGAGCTCAGGAACTCTGCGAGGTGTGTATATTAATCTAATAAGGGTAGGAATCCGTTTGCAGAGATGTATAGTAACAAAGCGGAACCACTTAAGTACTAAAATGCAGTATCTGTACTTTTTTGGAGTATTTTTTTTTTTTAAGTCACTTAGAAATCAGTGTACTTTCATAGCACTTGAGAATTTGACAAATTAAAGCTTTTTTCAAACTCGACACCAAGCGACATAGTTTCACTTTATCCTTCAGTAGGTTCCATAATTTGACACCAATAACAGAAACACAGACATATTTAACATGTGTTCTGACTTTACAATTCCCTTCTCTGAACTTAATTAAAAAAAAATACAAATAGGAAAACTTTTACTCTTACCACGAAACATAATTTCCATTGTTTTTAAATAAACAATATCAGAAAGTTTTACTAAACCAGTTCATAAAGAGAATGGATGAAAAGATTGAAGGTAACCAGCTTTGTTTATTACTTTTTTTAATAGATTTTTTTTTAGTTTAATTATATGGTCATTGTTAGTTTTATACACATTGGCCCAAATTTCCACACAGTCTGACATATATGGCATGACAAGGGAACAATACAATATAAACATTTCTTTTTTCACAACTTTGGAGTTTATAAAAAATTGCAGCAGTCTCGGACATTTTATGCTTGATATATTCTATTTGTGGTTTCTCGCTGAGTTTATGGTCAATAATTACTCCTTGTTTCAATTTCAATTTCATTAATTTTTACTTTTATATCACAATTTACCTTAATATCACCAAAAACCGTGAATTTAGTTTTATCTTCATTAAGTGATCATTTATTCACGTCAAACCATTTTTTAAACTTGATCAATTCCTTTTCTACAGTTTCTAATATTTGTTTCATATTTGTTGCTGAATAAAGCAAATTAGTATCATCTGTAAATATTGTAAATTTTAACCCATTAGATGCCATAGAATTATCATTTAGAGTGTAAATAACTTAGGTCCCAGGACTGAACCTTGTGGGGACCCACAGGTTACTTTTGTAAACTGTGGATTTGTATTCTTAATTGTTACAAACTGGAATCTGTTGTGCAAATAACTTAACAATTTTTGTGCCACACCTCTTACACCATACTTTTCAAATTTCCAGAGTAATATTGAGCGATCAATTGTGTCAATCAGTTAAAAAAAAAACAACAGCAACAGTATGCTGTTTCTTATCCACTGCTGTTCCAGTATTTTCTACAAATTCCATTACTGCTAGATACATGTTCCTTTCACTACAATTTAGAGGGAAATGTACTGGTAATCTTCAAGAAAAGTGAGTGTAGAAAAAAACATAAAAAGCCAGAGTATCTCTGTTAAATGGGTACACTAATAATAATAATTAATTAATTATTATTAATCTGGATCAAAACTGTAAATGTCTTCTTTATTTAAAAGGATGTTTAAATCCAGTATAATAACAAAATATAGAACATTATCTGAATAAGTGAAAATCTAATTATAGAGGAATGCATAAGATATTATTCTGTATTTCCTGTCTGCAATTAATATAGACTATCATGATTAGGAGATATTATCACATTCATTAATAGCTGTATTTGTAGTCAGTAATAAAAGTGCATATAAATATAATAGTTTATATTTGAAAAGGTTGATTATGCAAAACTGATTGTGTGTGAGGTGACTAAAAAATGTATGTGAATGCTTTGTGTTATTGTAGAAATACATTGGAAAAAGTGTTAATGCAAAGGAAGTGAAATTAGTTTAATTATCAGTTTATAAAAAGGGGCGGGACTCTGTAAAATAAACTTCTTCCCACTCCTGTCTGAGCGCTGAAAAATTTAGTTTGACTCATGTTGTATGGTTCTTATCTGATTCTATGTGCTCGAAATAAAACTAGACCAACTAACCTTACATGTGTTTTTTTTTTTTTTATGTATTTCTGGTTTTTTTGCCTCTTCAGGGTAAGGAACCAAAGATAATGACTTCATTCGCCTTGATTTTTCTACACGACGATAAAAAATATTTGAAAAATTTCACAACAGTAATAAAGTCTGATGTCCTCCAATAACACACTCAGGTTGAACTGTTGAATGTCAGAGTATTTCTATGAGTGCCATATGAAGGGTTAAGGTGTTGCTTTGTGACACCGATCCGACAGACTGTTGCTCCGTAATGAGCTGAGAAACTGCTTCCCACACTTTGCTTCTCTGGTGGCTGAAGTGGAACAGGCCTCATGCTATTTTTTTTTTTTGACAAGAACTGATAATACATGTCCACTGCACTGGAGGAAGAGCAGAGGAACTGGACTGTGTGTCCCTGGCAGTGTTGTGCAAGTTACTTCCATACTGTAATGCATTACAGATTACTTCTTACTGAGGTATTTAAAAGTAATTCCTTACCTTAAGAAAATCTCATTATTAAAAAAAATGGGGAAAATGGCTGACATTCAGGGAAAAATGTGTCTATTAAGGGACATAAACGCTTTCTGACACAAACAAAGGATGTTCTTTTCATTTGTTTTCAGTTCTTTTGTTTCTTTTCTTGCTCCTCAACCTGAAGAAATTGGATTATACTGATTAAAAAGTAAGAAATACAGATAGTAAGGAATAAAATAAAATGTCCTCACCTTACAATATTACTGTCTTTGAAATGTAATAAATTACACGACTCCTTTATTACTTTGGAATTACGTACAGTACAGATCCCCACCCACCCACCCAAAAAAAAAAAAAAGAATACAAGTGATAGTAGAGCCACATGCATTTGTGCCCTGAAGTACATGTGGACGAATAGCTCAGTAAGTAAAGCTACTATGTCTGAATCCCAGCAGGAACCCCATTTTTTTCAACATTTTACTTTTTGCACTGAGGACGCTGGTGGATAAATCTGGAATTTATAAAGAATTATAACCTTTAGTTAACCAGGAAAAAACCTCATTGAATTAAAAATCTCTTCTTGGCTAAGGCAGCAGTAGAGGTGAAACGAAATGGATATCTCCGCCATACATCCACACTAAAAATATGCATTAAAAAGTATGCATAAAACCCAATTAGTCAGAACGAAAACCAGAAAACACTAGAATATGCGTAGAAAACAGCACCATTATTTTAAAAGGTAATAAAGACAATTGTCCTTAAAAGCACCTCAAGCAAAACCCAAATCAATCAATTAAATTCTAACAAGTCATAGAAATATAAACTTATCTTGTTATTGCTGATCACAGGGATCATACTAACTAGCTTCTGTAAAGTAGGGTTAGGGTTAATAATGAACGTACGTCCATGTGTCCAGTGTACTGTCTTCTGTCGTCTGAACACCAACAGGAACTAGAACTTTACTGATGCATTTTTGATTCTGTCACCTTTTACAGGGCAGTCATAGAAATATTCTGAAATTGAAGATGATGTGCTATTGCAGGACACAACAAGACTTATTTGCATTTGTGAATTTTTTCTAAATTTTTTTTATTTTCAAGTAGAAAATCTAAAGCAGAAGTCACCATATTTGGTTCCTTGCCCATAAATGGCAAAAACAACCAAAAACAATAATACAAGAAGCACATAAAAAAAAAAGAAAGAAAACACATGCAAGATGAAAAGAACATGTATGTAGCAAATCAAGGTCAATGAAGTTACCATATTTGGTTCCTCATCCATAAATGGCAAAAAAAAAAAAACAATCCATGAAGTAAATCTAAAAAAAAAGCAAGAAAAACACAAAAAATGAAAAGAACTTGTATTTTAGAAACATTTATGTAGAAAATCAAGGTCAATGAAGTTACCAAATTTGGTTCTTCATTCATAAATTGCAAAATTACCAACAAAACAAAAAAAAAAATCCAAGCAGTGAATATAAAATAGTACAAGAAAAACATAAGATGAAAAGAAGGTGTATTTTAGAAAATGTATGTCAAAAATTGAGGTAGATAAAGTTACCATATTTGGTTATTTGCCTGTATGTGGTTTAAAAAAAAAGAAAACTGCAAAAAAGATGTATTTTAGAACATTGTGACATCCCTTTTCGAGCATTAGGCCAACATGCGTGCTGATCCAGACCCCGGTCCACATCCACATGAGCCCTTTGAACATCATTCCTTACATTAGTACCATTACTTCATGCACAGGTGGACCTTACACACCCTGGAGACCACATTGGACTTGATTGTTGCCTTCACTGTCCTCACTGGAACTGCTGCTGTCACTATCTTGTATGTAGAAATGACCAAAAATAGTCACTTGCCTGATAAAGGGTTAAGGTTTCAGTCTTGCTGTTTTTGTTTTTCTTTATTTCATTTGAGCTGTGAAATTATGGGTGAAAAGTGTGTTGTAATGATTACTGAAAACTGATTACTTCCGCCAAGGAGGTTATGTTTTACTGTGCATTTGTTTGTTTGTTTGTTACCATCCGACTTTGTTTGTTAGCAACATA
>JAQQZY010000013.1:14874499-14891291 GCA_030068375.1 Ostorhinchus rueppellii | reverse complement strand
CTACCTTCAAAAAAAGTACAAACACTACCTTAACAAAACAAACACTACCTTTAAAAAAAAAGTACAAACACTACCTTAAAAAAAAGTACAAACACTACCTTAACAAAACAAACACTACCTTTAAAAAAAAAAGTACAAACACTACCTTTAAAAAAACAAACACTACCTTTAAAAAAAAAGTACAAACACTACCTTTAAAAAACAAACACTACCTTTAAAAAAAAAGTACAAACACTACCTTAAAAAAACGCACAAACACTACCTTAAAAAAAGTACAAACACTACCTTAAAAAAAAAGAAAATACAAACACTATCTTGGCGGAGGTCTGCGCTCTGAGTGCTAGTTAGCAATACCTTACACTACTGCATTACAGCAAAAAGTAATCAGTTACTGTAATGCATGACTTTTATAATGCGTTACTCCCCATACTGGTCCCTTGTTCGGTGTTTTCTCAGACAACATCCCTGTTTGGGTCGTATTTATTTCCACACAGATGTTGCACATACGAGTCCAGTCGACAGTCTTGCTTTTCAGTACTGCGTTATTGTTCGGAGGATTCAACAGCACCTACTCAATTATCTTCAAGTGGATCTGACAGTGAGTCTTTATGTCATTGTACTGCAGCTGCTTTGGATAAACAGCACTACAGTTATTGCCTCCTTGTTTTATGAATGATCAGTGTGTCACTGTGGGTGCACAGTGCTGCGATATTGTTTATCCAACAATATACCTGGGAATGGATGGGAATTCAGCACGAAACCTGCTTCCAGATAAAACCCCAAACCATTTCCCCGCTTCGTAACTGTTTTTCTTACAATCATTCATTTTCATTTTGGATTTTTCACTGAGTTAGTTTTTGCTTTGGCTGTGTTTCAGGGTCACACACACACACACACACACATACACACACACACTCAGACAATGCAGACTGGGCTTGTGTGAGTACTACATTGTGTTTTGACAGAATTGTAAGGGCAGATGCGAGGCTCAGATGTAAGCGATGACTGTTCAGCGTTGTTCTTTGGCTATAGATCAGCGGCTTGGAGCTGGTTGGACTCGAGATGAGCGAGCGAAACGCAACAGATGATGTTTTTTATGATGCAGCCCTAGCCTAAACTGAGTAAGCACATCATCAGCAGCTCAACACTCTCTGTTATTTAGTTATTTACTCAGCGGTTCAGCCTGTGGGTGTATGCGCATGACTCTACAGTACAGAGGAGGAACATTGTACAAATGTTATCTGTGAGGGCATAGTAGACGGTTATAACCTGTCAACTCCAGCGTACTTTCCAAACAAAATCCAAACTGATAAAAAAAAAAAAAGGAACGTCTTAAAAAAAAATCATTGCTGATATCGGTGTAAACAGTGTACTGTGTACTTGTTTGTGCTGGCTGCTGTTATGCTTCATTTTATTCTATGTTTTATTTATTCCCAACAAGCTCCGAATGTAAAATGCATCACTTCCTGTAAAAGAGAGGACATTTCCCCAGTAAAAAACAGAGCTGACGGGGTTTTTCAAATGCACCACAACAGCTTTTATGATGTTTATCGACTAAATCATCACCGTTTTGGTTATACTTTTTATACAAGTGCACTTATTCACCATTCCGCACTTGGCTATTGGCATAGAAATTAGTACCAGAAGGACTCTGTATTAGCCGTTATAAAGAGTGATACCCGTATTTTACAGCTATCTGGTTCAGCCTGAGCATTAAACAGGCAGTGATCAGCGAGGGCTTTGAAGTTTGAGTGAACCCCAGTGCACCACGGTCGACAGGATACATGTATATAGAACTGTGGATATTTTGTGCCATGGTTCACTGAGGTTCATGTCAAATGCTAAAACCCTCATTCATCATTGCTTGTTGTGCTCCTGTCAGATGGTGGTCGAATGAAACATGTTCTCGAACTGCTTCACATCTTCCATTCGACGCCTGCCAAACTCACCGGTCCTTCTCCAATGAATACATAAAAAGTTAAGGAGCTTTTCTCATTGGATGCACGTAAAGTGATCTTCATCTGTTCATTTTCATTCATTTTGAGCAGAAGAAAAAATTCAACATTTTTTGTGTACAAGGAATATCAGAGCGAATACATTAATAAATAAAGATGATCAAGACAAAATGGCAATTGCCATGTACACTAGTAATAACAAAACAAATTCAATGTGCACGGCTTGAAAAGGAGTGGGAAGTTAACTTATTAAACCCCCCCCATCTTACATTTATAAAGAGATGTATATGTAAGGTACTGGAGTAGAGGAGTGCAGTAGAAGTACAAGTGCTATATCAAAAACTGACTTGAATAAAAGTTGAAGTGTTCTATAAACATCATACTTGAGTGAAAGTACTAAAGTATTCACATTTTTTGTACTTAAATATTGCAAGTAGAAGTATGTAAAAAAATTACTACTCAAGAACTGAAAGCAAAAGTAAAATTTAAAGTACTGCGTTATACTAAAAGAAAGCAGTCACAAGTTTCAATATCTTTATATATTTAATATTTAACAATCTTTCAGGAGGCAGAGTAGGCGCTTTTGGTCTGACAAAAGAAAACATGGGCTCTCAGTAGGGCCAGGGGTGGTCGCTTTCATCATCCTCGCCACGATCACTTGAAGTCGAGGGTGTTGGTGGTGGTGTTCCTGGGTCTTCTTCCATCTCGGAGTCGACTGATGCTGAGTGCTCACAATGTATCCAGGTAGCAGTGCAAAAGGCCGATGGGAGCATGTGCTCTTCTTATAAACTGCTTGATGGCTTGAATTGTCCAATGATGAGCCAGCTTCATCAAACCTGGTGACGGCTCTGGCATTGGTATGCTTCAGAACATTTATAGAATAGGAACCAGGAACGATTCAGCACATGAAAAATGTATCAGAGTAAAAGGATGAAATTCATCCAAAATATGTAGTGCAGTAAAAGTGGATCGTAGATAATAGATTGATAGTATATAATAATAGATAGTAAACAGATTAGGAAAACTGATGTATATTACACATAGTAACGATCTAAATGACAGTCTGCAAAACCTGTAATACAAACTATTTCAACAATAATCACATACCAACATCGGTAATGGAAATGGAACATACCAACATGGTCAATGACAAATTGAAAAGGGCATTTTTATTGAAAAAAAAAATATTTTTTTGTGAAGGCAATACAGAAACAAGTCTAACTTAATAAAAAATAAGTTCATTAAAAAATGTAACTGCATTGTTTTTCCTTGCCTAAAGAGGAATAAAAACAGTCAGGAAAAAAAATATTGACCAAGGTTTTTGTAATTCCTGCAGGAAAGGGTTAAACATGATTTGGCCAATAAACAGTAGCACAGTTCATCAAGGTTGTAGCTGTTCATTACAATTCACTATAAAATGGCCTGTTTGTCTGTTTACAGTATTTCTCTGGTGCACTGACCTATAGGTTTGTAGCTTTACTGTCACTAGCACAGATCTTCTCATTATAGCAATACTTAAGTGTCTGCTTTTGTTTACATTGACTTAAAGAGGTTGCGTCACTGTTGTTTTGTTGCTGAAGAAATAATGATAAAGAATTACCATAATTCTGTCAGCTGCAGGTCTGGCTTCTGAACTCCGAGTTTGATTTCCACAGACGCCTCAGAGAGTTTCTAGAGTCTGCTGGGTCAGTTTTGGCCACTGCAGTCTGGGTAATTGGTGCAGCTGCATGTACAGGAAAACATGAACACCTCATCTGGATATTTTAGGCCAAAATAAGGCAAAAATGCAGAGTTTTGAGTCAGATAACCACAACAACAAGCCTCCAAATATAGTATAAGCTTCCAGACACAAGAGAAAACCAGAGGAAAAGTTGTCATAATCTGCTTCTTTGTTTATATAAAGCTGTTTGCCTCAGAAAAATCATCTTTCGGAAAGGATCCCCAGGCCTACATGTACATAATCAGCATCACAATCTGAACATTCATGTGAGTCAAGGTAACTTTATTTGCACCACTGGGTAGATTCATTCTGCAGTAAAACAAAACAAAACACAGATATAGAGGACAGTACAAACACACATGGGCAAGCACTCATAGAAGCTCACTGATCATGACTCAGATAAAAATAAAATAAAGGGACAAGGACAAAGAAAACGTCAAACTGTCATCACTTGTCACAAATGCTAGACTTCAGTGAAAGGTTAAAAGGTTAAAAGGTTTAAAGTCCACGAAGACTAATTTAAAAAAGAAACGGCAGCGTCAAACTGAAGAGAAAACGTCAAAGTAATAAAAAGGTACAAATGGATAACTTCAGTACAAGGTTAGAAAGTGCACTGAGTTATTTAAAAAAAGAAAGAGCAGCATCGAACTCGAGAGAAAACGTCAAATTGTAATAAATGGAAACAAATGATACATTTTAATAAAAAGGTTTCAAAGTGCACAAAGACTTATAAAAAAAGGAACCGCACCGGCAAATTACTCTTATAGTGAGTGCACACTGTAGACCAGGGGTGTCAAAATCGTTTTAGTTCAGGGGCCACATATAGCCTAATATGGTATAAGGTGGGCGGGACCAGTAAAATTATAGAAGTAATAGGATGATCAGTTTTGAGTGGAAAAAAAAAAAATTAAATTCCACAATGAAAACGCTGGTCTATGAATTGTACTCGAACATAACATGAACAAATATGAACAACCTGAAAATTCTTAAGTAAAATCAGTGCAATGTTAAGAATATTATGCCTTAGTTTATCATTTATACGTGTGAATCATACATAATGCATAAAAACATTAAATAGAATATGATTAAAAGTCCACATACTTCTATTAAGAGATTTCAGTTTATTCGCTTTTTAAATAAATGTATTAATTTTTTAAATTTATTATTCATTAATAAAATGAAAATGTTTATTTATGAATTGTACTTAAACATAACATGAACATAACTTTTTACATACATACATAACTTTTTTTTGTTTGTTTTACACTAAAATAAAGACAAAAATGAGCAGTTTTCATTATTTATAGGTTAGGATAGTATTTTACTGGTCTGACCCACTTTAGATTGAATTGACCTAAAATGATTTTAAAATCCATGAAGTGTAATTTTTGCATTTCACAAATTCATCCCGAGGCCCAGATTGGCTTCCAGATTTGGCCGCATGTTTGACATCTGTGCTGTAGATGATAAAATCCAGACATCTTGTACAAACTAAGCAGCCTGTCTCAATGCTGAATGATACAACCTCAAAAACTCCCCTGGATTCAACCAATCACAGCACAGGCAAATGTGCAAAGCAAGACACACACACACAACAAACACTATCAAAAGGGAGACCGAGCTACAAAATAGTCCAAATGATTAGAATCAAGCACCAAGAAACCTCACACATTCAGTGACGTTAAATATTAGACACAATGGTGCACGTCGGTATAATATTGTATATAATAAGGACAATGTTTTCATTATCTGTGTCTCTGGTCCACCTCTCCTTTTCTTCCGAGCCTCGGTTTTTTGCGAGTTGTTTTGTGAGTTGGTGGAGTGGGGGATAATTACAGTGTTTTGATCGCACGGAAGGAATCTGTTGTGCATGAATTGCAATCATAATATGTTTTGCTCAGTCTGAGTTGGAGACAGTGGAAGTTGCAGCGAGAAACTAGAATAAAATACAGCCACGAAGTCTTTCACACTTATTATATGAAGTCTTGCTAATTTGTCAGCGAGGAAGAGGTGGGCAAGGCCTCACTTTAGCCATTTTGAGTTTATTTAGACTTATTTGGGAACCTATTAACACTTGGAGCTGTGTCTTGTTTCATTATTTTACATGACCTTATTGTTATACTACCACTTCATAAAGCCCAAAGCATA
The DNA here is from genome assembly GCA_030068375.1 of Ostorhinchus rueppellii. Lineage (NCBI taxonomy): Eukaryota > Metazoa > Chordata > Actinopteri > Kurtiformes > Apogonidae > Ostorhinchus > Ostorhinchus rueppellii. The sequence goes on along the minus strand of JAQQZY010000013.1, from coordinate 14,885,468 downwards.
CCGGGATGGAATTAACTGTCAACACCTTACTTCCCATGAATACTGTCAATTATCAGGCAAATAATTATATAATATGGGCATTCTGAACCCATTATAAGACACTGATAGAAATACCCTGAAATTAAAAAAATCAACCATTGTCTGTTGTTGGAGGACATAAAAGACTTTATTACGTTTGTGACATTTTTCCGAATTTCTTATTTTCATGTAGAAAACAAGGTCAGTGAAGTTACCAAATCCTCCTGACACCTCAGGAAAGTACAAGTTTTGCCTATTTATACATTAAATCATTGCCTTCATTGGAAATGGCACAATGCAACAGTTTTTTTCACATGTATTTTAAACATTTTTATGGAATGTCTGTAAAACAAAGTGGACTTTTAGTTTTTTTTTTTTTTTTTCTTTCAGTAAAGCTGTGAAACTCTTCCCCTACAGAGGACATAAAGGCATTGCTGGGTCTCAGGAGGATATTTGGTTTCTGGCCAAACATTTAAAAACAAATCCAAGAAGTTAATACAAATAAATAAATAAATAAAATGACAAGAAAAACACATTTAAGGTGAAAACAATTTTTTAGGACATAATTTTTTTGGAGCATTTTCAACATCTTAAGTGCTGATCCAGTCCTGTCCACATCCCCATGATCCCTCTGAACACCATTTTACTTGCGTTAGTACCATTACGTCATGTTACCTAACGAAGCAGACCCTGTAGTCCATATTAGACCTGAGATTGTTGACTCACTGTAACTGGTGCTACCACTGAGTTCGTTTACATGACCATAATAATCTAATAATTGCCGAAATCAGATCTGACATGTTTACATGCACTTCAGAAATGCAATAATTGAAAAACCCTGGTGTAGATGTTTCAGTCCATTGTTAGAATTTTTTCGGAGTACGTTATGATGTAAGACATACATTCATGCATTTGGCAAACGCTTTTTATCCAAAGCGACTTACAGTTATTACAGGATATTGGTTACAACCTGGAGCAGCCATTGCCTACTGGCTAGAGTGGGATTTGAACCTGCAACTTTCCAATCTTAAGTCCAATGCTCTAACCACTAGGCCACAGCTGCCCACATACACATCCTATCATTTTCAAAACAGCTGGGCTTGTCTTGTTACCATGGCAATGCCTACAGTGTCGAGGTCAGCTGTACTAATGTGGGAGCTAGTAAAACTACAAAATAGGTCACATGTTGCTGTGGTCCTACATTTAATTTTGTTTACCTTTTTCCTTAGGCTCACGCCACTATTTAACTTCAGTTTATATGGATTTTTTTTTCACATGCACAGATGTAGAAAAAAACAAAACAACAAAAAATCAGATTAACCTGTATACATGTGTGAAAATGTCAGAGTATTGGGGAGAAATCCATGTGTCTCATAATCAGATTACTGCTGTTATCAGATGATCCTGTTTACATGATTACTTGAACAATCCAATAACTCCAGAAATCGGATAATGATCGGCATATTGGTGTGCATGTAAAAGGACTCACTGTCTTGTAAGGAGTTCGTAAATTTCAAAAAAATGGTCACTTTATGGATGGTTTTAAATGTTGATCTTCAAAATAAACAAATACAACAAGAAAAATCAATACAAAAAAGAAAACCTATTCGAAAACGAGCAGGAGGATGTAAATTGAACTTCCTCCTGGCCCTTTACCCTGTCTTTTTACTGACCATAATTTGCCATGTTAGCCCCCATAAGTAAGCTTAAATCTCACACATATCAAAATAAATTGACCTATCTGCACAAAACACGAAAATACTACACATATCAAATTTAACTTTATTTCTTGCCTAGAAATCTACACCACAAAGCAGCAGAAAATATTCTTGCCTAGTTTGTGGTCTAGCATCATGCGGTAGGAGCCCATCATTGGACCAATCAAAACGCTCTGTCTGCAACGAAGATGAATGCGGCTAACGAACCACGCTCGTTTGAATTGGCTCTTGTTGTCGACTTTCGAAGAGTTAGACTTGAGCTTTTCTTTGAAAGTTGAGCAGAAAGAAACACTCAAGTCATTCATTTTAAAGAAGGATGTATTTGCTGACCGGCTCCAGTAAAAGTCTAATATACCAGCTGGCTCCACTTGTAGCTCTGATTGGTCATAGAACTGGCCTATTACGTGCAGGAACAGTTTGAACGATAACGGTTGAATCCACCCACAGGCTTCAGCTCTGTCAATGATCTGATTCCAGGCTATACAGTTCATGTATAGTTTGACCTGCCAGGCTATTTCAGTACAGTATTATACATAAAAATGAAACTCTTGCCCGATAAAGGGTTAAGTAGTTTATAATAAGTGCCATATGCCAACAATAAGTCTCATTATAAGCGAGAAGATAATGGTGAATGTATCTGAATTTCCAATGAATTTCAAAAGAAATGATCTCCACAGACACTTCATTGTTTTACCCCATCCGAAGTACAACTTCACAGCCAAATTTCAAGTGGTGTTTTGCTTTTTAAATATTCTGGGTCAGTCCTGAAAAAACTACAAAAACAAGCTTTAGCAAAGCAAAGCACACTCACACTGGAAACGGAATTAATTGGCATTTACTTTTCCCCAAGCACCAAAGCAGCATATGACAGAAACATGGAGTGCACCCAGTCACAGCACTGGATTCCAAAGGTTTCCGAATAGCATTTTGATTCGCATGTTTCCTCCTGCCAAGAAGAATGAGCAATTAAGGCATGTTGCACTCAAGGAAGACAGGCAGCGGTTGGCAAAAATCTCACACTGTGGCTGAACCTGCAGAATATAAGCAATTAACACCTACTCTCATGCCCTCAATCACTCTTTCTGGCTAACGTAAATTATTTTCACAGTCCTTTCTGCACCATTAAGTAAGAAAAATCAAGTCAAACGATAGTGCATATATGTGTTTTTTCTGTGTGTAGGTCTCTGACTCACGTCATAGTCGATTAAATACACACGGAATCACAGAAAACCGCACACATTAGCTGCAGCTGGATGAATAAAAAAACATTTTCTATCCAGGCTGACACAGTTTAGCAGCCCCAACAGTATGGGACATGTCCCAGCAATATTTTCTCATGTGTTTTATTTATACGCTTAAAAAAACCAAAAAAACCCCAAAAAACCAACCTCTAGCTCTGCAACAGCCAAGCCCTCTTAGCTATTCCTGCTCCTTCCATTACAGAGCAGCAACATGTGCATTTGCTCAAGCACCACTCAGAAAGGTTTAAGAAAGATGTAGAAACAGTTCGCAGAATGGACCCTCGCAGTCTGACCTCATTGTGTTTGATGTTGCCGTCTTGTGATGCATTTATATGCGGTGAATGCATTAGGATGAAAGGTTTGACGGAAACCAAAGAAACCATCTTATTGTAATATCCAGTAAAACATTAATGCATTCACATCATATCATCATGCATTTCTGTGCCCTTTTGTGTGCTGCATTAGCTAATGTACTGAATTTGCTTTAGTTTTTAGAGATAAAGCTATTTACACATTATGTAACAAACAGAAAAATGTATAGGATTTATTTTTATGTTTTAATGGGTAATGAGTCATTTACTATAATATGACGGTGTGTCGGACATAAGAAAATAAAAACAGTTGTCACAATGAGAATAAACTCGTACATTATCAAGCTTAAACCCAAAATGTTATGATAAGTCATAAGTTTACGAGAATGAAGTCATAGTGTGATGAAAATAATGTTGTCATATTTTGAGAATACAGCTATAAGATCATGAGAATGTCATAATTTAAAGGAGAAATATTTTGTTTGAAAAAAAATGGAACATTTCCCTGTGCTCTACATAAAGTGTAAATGCTCTGCTTGGGTCTGAATTCTTCGTTCATTCAACTCCACAGGTCCATCTTTAACCCTATTTCTGAGCAATGACACCAGAAAGGTGGTTTTGAGCGCTGTCCCTTTAAATGCACGTGACCCACTTCAGGCCCCGCCCTTTCCCAGTTGTCGGCTGTGCTGCTCTGTCCTGTTCAACCAGCAACTGAACATTTTTTTGGCTGTATTTTCAGTTTTTACTACAACTGCTGCTGCTGATAAACAATTATGTCGTACTCTGAGAAATGTGTGTCAGAAGTTTTGACCTTATATGTAAATGTCATGACATAACTAGTTATAGACGTAACAAATTAAGCAGGAATTAAAACAGGTTGTAGAAATCCACTCGACTAATGCCAAAATGAATATAAAGATAGCTTTGCAGCTGCTGGAGGGTTGAAATTCAAACTTTTTGAACTATTAGGGTCCAAATACACAAATAAATGAACCGAAGACTCATAAAAGTGGGTTTAGCAACATATGAGCCCTTTAAAAACAGGCAGGAAGAATATCATTATTTATGAGAACAAAGTTGTACCCTCTGGTCACATAAGGGACAACTTGGAACATTTTGTGAGGTTATGCTTTCATTTGGGATTTACACAGCCAAATACTGAGCCTATTAGCCCCGCCCACCATCAACACATTAGCCTTAGTCTAAGGACTTTGAAGCGGGTTTCCACATGTTTGGGTTTGTTTTGGTGTAAGAACTGAATGGGTTGGAAACAAAGTGCCACTTTTGTGGAGGAAGACCTGACTAAAAATTCTGACTTGACATCACACTATTGCAAATTTGTTTTCAAAATATTACAACTTTAACCTCATAAAAGTACAACATTATTTTCATTAAATTGTTTTTTTTCCCCCAAATACGACTTTATTCTCATAATGCTATGGCTTTATTCTTGAAATATTGCAACTTTATTCTCAAAGTGACAAGTGTTTTTGTTTTTCATATATGGCCGAACTACGCCGTTGTAATTTAATAAATAAGAATAATTTAAAAAAAGAATAATAGTTTCACTGTAATGTCCATGAAAGTGGATGAAATGATTAGATTTATAAAACACTAGATTACTTGCACTGCAGTTTTTGTCATATCGCAAATCCTGCCGATAAATCCATCCCTTAAATTCATTTTTTTACCTGAGCCTCTCCAAACTGTCTCTCTTCAGCAGATATTGTGAGAAAACCCGAAGTGTCAAACTGCACAGACATCATTCTAAACAGTGAATGTCAAGACTAGTGTGAACAAACACTGGAAAAGCCTTGTTTTTGACTAGAGGGAAACTTTAAGACTTGAAAGGGTTTGCTAATAATTGGTAGTGTCAGTGTCAAGACTTCCAAAGAGACAAATTAGTGCTTTAAAAATCACTCCGTGACCAAGACGGTGTAGAAAAGATCTGGATGTGTTCTTTAGTTTTGCATCGCTTAACAAGGGGAATGTTATTAACAGATGGCAAATATGTGACGTGTTTTTTATTTTTGCCAAATTCTTTTCTCTTAACTGTTCACAGTGAGTCACAGAATCTGCTGATTCACACGAATCAGTCAAGTCCCACTTTCTGTCTCCACTAGTGTTTGACAACTAACTGTACAGACAGCTAAGAGTGCTCCAATAAACACCCAGGAAGCCTCTGCTGTTTTGGATATTTGTGTCGACTGTAAAACCGTACATAAATGCATGTAACGATCATGTATATTTTATTATGAACAAAAAATGTGTAGAGCTACGCAACACAATGTATCATTGTGTTGTATTATGTAAAATATACACATCAACGTAAAGTTAGCTATAGTTCCAAAAAAAACCCCAAAAAAACCCAGAAGTTTAATGATAGTGATTCACAAGATGCTAAAATACATTGAAACTCCCATATACATGCTAACACGATGAGCATTTTACACAAAAATAAAGTATGAAACAACACAAAGAGCTTCAGCTGAATATGTAGGATGACTAAACATATTATTACATGAAAATACTTACGGGCAGATATTTGTTTAGGGCCAAATAACAAGTAACAGGGCTTTAATGGTAACTGAACTGACAAGGAAAATGCTTCCAGAATAAAAGTAGTGAAATTTTTCTACGTGAGTCACTAATGAAGTAAAATCAAGTCAAAAATGCTGGTTTGCTGAAGTTAGCAAGACAGTTTTGGGTCAAAATGAGAAATTTCACATTTAACAAGAGAATGGATTTTACTCCAAAGGAATATTCGTCTCAGAGCTACCAGATTAAAAACACTGTGTGCACATTACAATACATTCACTTTACAGATTCTATCTAGTGGAAGATTTCTCAGTCTTTTGTATAAATGTCCATAAACCAGTATATATGTGTAATAACACTTTGTCATGTACCTTGAAAACATCAGCAAACCAGCACTTACCATTTATTTTTCAATTAATCTTATTAAAATAAATAATATTTCATACATTTATTTTCTGAATCAGGTAATTTGTAAAAAATTGTAGACCAGTGAAACATATTTCTTTGGAAACTACAGTAGCACTGCGTAGATAACAGACATGAACCCAAACTCAACAAGTGGTGCCAGGCACAAGAAGCCCCGCTCTTCACACATGTTGTAGCTTATTTTAACATCAGTCCAGCTGATGTCATCATGTCTATGCATGTATTGATGTCAACACATTGATTACCTCTATATATGTGCCAAGTTTGAAGTAAATTGAAACAAAATTGATGTTTTTATAGACATTTGACTTTTCACCCATTACATGTAAATGGGAGAAGAATAAAGGTTTCAAAAATTCATTAAAAATCTAAACTTTGAGCTACTTTCCCCAAAATGTAACTACATCTATTCTGGGTCACTGGTAATCTATAAACCCAATTTGGTATGAATTCAGCCAATAGTTTTGCTGCTACAGACATGTGAAATTTCGTCCATTATAAGCAAATAGGGCGGAAGAAAAAGAGTAAAACAAAAATCATAAAACCTTGAAACTTTGACCGTTTTTTCCCAAAATGTAATGAGATTTAGTTTGTGTCACTGGCAATCTAATAACCCAATTCAGTCTGAATTTGACCAATAGTTTTGCTGCTAGAGCGTAAACAAACAAACCAAACCAAAAACAATACCCCTTACCCCACCCTTCAGGGGGCTGGGGTAAATCTCTCTCTCCACTTGGGGGCAGTACACCTACTGTATGGGGAGTACTGGTTTGAGAGCTGCAGTTGGTCTGACTACATCCTTGAACGCAGCATTCTTAAGTGTCAGTGATGAAACTTTCAGGAGGAACATGTCTGGAGTCGGCTTCAGCTCCTAAGTTGTCTCCGGGGTTTGGTCTATTTGTTTTGTTTCTGGGATGTGTGAAGACGCTTGTTTGGTGCTGCTCCCTTTTAAAAAAAATTTCTTTTGCCCCTCCTCAGTGGGCAAAAAGAGAGGAATCAGGAGTTTTTTTGGGGATGGGATTCCTTCACTGTCCGTCCACTTGTCAGATGTCCATCAGTGCTAATGAGAGCAGACAGACAGTCGATGTACAGTAGATCGGTGATAGATAGTTGGAAGACAGACCATGTTATTTCCACCCTGCTGATTCTAGGGTAAAGCGCTCAAGCCTTTAGGAGAACACATGATTTATTTAAAGGGGTTTACATGAGGGAGCTACATCACGCAGTTTGCCACTCACCAAATTCTTCTCCTTTTAAAAGAAGGGATACCTCACCCTCCCCCCAAAAACTGCACTCAAAATAAAGACGTACAAGTCCTACTTTTTTTTATATTTGTCTTCTGTTGCAGCATCACTTGGCTCCGCAGAAATTTTGGTCTGTTTCAGTCGTCGCGCATGATTGAATTAAATTGGCCTATGAGGGAGGAGGCGATGAAGACGGAGAGCATGAAAAAACATGTAGAGGGAAGGGAAGACATAGCGGGGGAACAGAAACAGAGGCAAGCCCATCAGGAAATCGATGTTTGAGGTAGTGAGATGAGAGCAGGTGTCAGAAAACATGTTACTGGTGTGTGTTTCTGCAACCAGGGATACACATCAGTGTCACGTGTGTGTTTCTGAAACAAAAAAACAAAACATGTCAATGTTTCTGTATTTATGTCTCACAATGTTAATCACCTGATGTGCTGCAACCCAAAACCCAGGACTCGTATCTGACTATTTTTATATTTATACAATGGAAGCACATTGGTTTAGTGTTGGGGAAAAGACAGTGGTTTGACTGAAATATTAATGTCTTTTTCATATTAAACCAAGCGCTAGTATCTTTGGCTAATCCTAACCAAGTGCTGTCAGTGCCATTACAATCACACATATAGTGGAAAAGTTGAAAAAAACACCTCAATTCTTTATATGTAACATACACTATAGCAGTGTTGCCCAAGGTTTGTTGAGCCACGGCACATATTTGATATTAGAAATATCACAAGACACATCACCAAATAAAAATATCCCAAAAAGTAGATTTATTGAAATATAATGCTAATCTTGCCTCAGTTTATTTCTTCAGTGTGAAACCTGGGTCTGTTTAGTTGAAGCTGATATTCTTATAGGAATTGAAGAAAGACACATGCATCTCCCTCAACAGCTATGAGTCTCTCTTTTTTTTGGGGGGGGGGGCACATCGGAGGTGCATGGGCCGTTTGGAACAATAAAGCTGAGAGGGGTGAGTCGGTGACCCCTTGGACAGATCCCCGGTATGAGGTCCGTTGTATAACAGTATGGGAGGCATATCCCCTCTGCCCCAACCTGACACCAGGGGTTTGTGGGTAACTCGCTAATCCATGCATCACTGGTAAGAGGGGCTTTATCAACAGAGCACACTGGTTCACTTTCACTTTCATTTTGCAAAGGGAAAGAGAAGACCATTGTTGAGTGGATCATTGGTGCGTGCAGTTGTATGTATCTATATCACGCTGTTTGTTTATAGTTCCGATCAGGCCAAATTGGATAATTTTCAATGACACACCTGATGACTTCTCATGGCACACTGGTTGGGAAACACTGCACTATGGCACTGGTGTCAAATATGCAGCCCGGGGGGCAAATCCGGCCCGCGGGATGAATTGATGAAATACAAAAATGACACTGAAGATATGAACAGTCAAGGACAAGACACATTTGATTTAGTGTGTCTGTTTTATTGTAAAAAAAGTAAAATTATACTTAAAAATCTTTACATGAACAAACTATCTTTTTACAAATCATGTGAATAACCTGAACAAATATGAACAGCCTGACGTATTTCAATAGAAGACAGTGTAATTTTACCAATATTCTGTGTATTACTAAATGTTTTGTGTTTTTGTAGATTCACGGTTATCTGTACGTTATAATGTATACGTAGAAATGAGAAGCAGAGTCATAATACTGTTAAAGTTGCGCTTTTTTTCTAAAGAAATAACATTTTTTTCATGCTTCATATTTTTTTAAAGGATATTTTGTAGATGCAAACATTTTCATAATGTAATCTTACATTTTTCAGTCAAAACACAGAGAAAAGTTTGGAGTTTGGAGAGGATATTTAGGTTATTGTTTTTCTGCTCAGACCCAGTTCAGATTATATTGGACTGTATGTGGCCCCTGAACTAACATGACTTCGACACCCCTGAACTATAATAATGGGACACGTTGAATTCAGGTGTTTCTTTTCCAATAGAGGTCTGGGATACAAAACAAATTTGACAAATGGCATAATATAGTTGTATATTGTGATAAGTATAATTGCATTTCTTTCGTTAGTTTGGTTTAAATTGTTATTTAGATCCCAAAATGCATCAGAGACGGTTTTTACTTCATTTCTCTCAACACTGTGTTTTTTGTTCTATCTGTGGCTGTGATTTTAAATGGTCTACTTTTAAGTGTATCACTTAAAATTCAAGGGAATATTGATATTTATTCACTATATGGACACAAATATTGATAAGATGTCCTATTCATGCCAATTTAAGATAAAATACATCAAATGCGATGAGATGCGAAGAAAGCAGATGGTTAGTTGGTGCAAAAAATTATTATTTAGAGTCAAAGCATAAAAACTATTTTAGAAATTTAGAGGTAGAATGTTTAAAATACAGATTTAAAAAATAAGGTTGAGAATTTGTAAAAACAAACAAAAAAGCAAAGATAATTTAAACAAACCTAACCAATGCAATATCATATGTATCACTAAATAAAAAAAACTATATTTGTCATTCTTGTTAGAAACTCGATTCAATGTGTCCCAATACTTTTGTCTATATAGTTGTTTTTGTATATCTGTTTGGAGTTGTGCGTTTATGGTTAACGGGGAATTATAATAGCAGCAAACAATCAAATAAAAGCAAAGTCTTGATAATGATCACCCAAAAAAAGAGAGGAAATCTGTTGTTTTTCTTATTTTAACTTCTAAATCTGGTGTATTGTACTATAGTGGTGTGCATCTGCTGCCAAGATGCCAGTTATAAAGTTGGCAAAAGTACACTATGTCCATCTGTTATGAAGTTAACTTCACCAAGTTTATGAATTACCCCAGTGTCTGTTTGCAAAGAGACATGTTAACAAGGCTGACACCAATATAACAACTGGATGAAACCATACACTAACAGTTTGTGTGAGTTATTTCCAGTAAAGGCTCACATATCTGCAGTCAGTGTCGGCCTTCAGTTCCAATTTCTCTACTGTCAATGTCAATTGACCAGAATGCACTGCACCTGCAGAAAAGTTAGGTTGAGTCAAGGGGCTTGGCTTGCTCTTTTTTTAAATTTTTTTTTTTTTGCATCCCAGAAAGCCATTGACACCTCTGCTTTTGTTAGACCTCCATTGACGTGTAGCATTTGTCAAATCATGCAGGAAGGTAACGCTGCTTGCAGAGTCCAGTTCCTGCATTGCAACATATTATGACAGTGGGGATATAAGGGACACTGCAGCACAGAGGCGCATACTGCAGACAGACATACAGGGAAACACACACAACAGGCTGTCCTGATAATTACACTGCTTTTTGTATCAATGCCACTTAGAACCCAAGCCTGATTGCACCCCTGCATAATAAATGCTCCTTTCTCAACTGCTCGTTTCTTATCTGTCACTTCCACCTTAACTGTGTTCATCAGCTTGCTTTAACAAAGGGTGGATGAAGGTATTTATCTGGCACATTTCCTCACTGAGGCTGCGGCTTA
>JAQQZY010000013.1:14819191-14829389 GCA_030068375.1 Ostorhinchus rueppellii | reverse complement strand
CCAGGTCGTTTCCTAGCAACCCCCCCAATGAAAGCCGACTGACGCCAAAACACGTCATTGGCAGTGAATGAGTTAATTAATGGAACCAGTGAACACGCAGTGTCCAAACAGACAGCCCACAAATTCAGATTACACATGAAAGCATCTGAAATCATTAGAATACTGAATTTTCATAGTGATATTTTTTTTTAATCACAGCATTATTTAACCCTTTCACCCCTGCCATGTCTGTGGGGAGTGTTCTGAATGTGCGATTTATTTGAAATATTCATAAAAATTAAATCATTTGCTCAATAACAAATCTTTTAAAATGAGCTGATAGAATAGATGTTGTGCTTTCCAAAGGCATCTGAGCATGCTCAGTGCATCCCCCGCTGCTTGTGTAACTGGGGGCAAAACAAAGACCAACTCGGTATACTTTCCTTGCTTTTCTGTTTATTTTGTTTTCACAGGTTTTTTCTTGTGTTTTTACCAAGTTTCGACCATGTAACTGCTTTTTGGAGGTGTCAAAATGCAGCTGCAGGTTTATTTTAAAAAAACAAACAAAAAAAAAGAGCCCCAAACAAAAACTACTGAAACTCAAATACTTGTTGTTCAGTGTGTTCCAGTTCCCAGTTCATGTTTAACATCTTAAATCTCTTATTGATGAACATTCTGAATGCCTTATTTAGTAAAAACCTGACATTTTTTGTTTGTTTGTTTTTTTCTGTCATTTCACCCTGTTTGGACCTAAAACACACAGTAAAGCAAAACCACTGAAGAAAAAGAACACAAACGCATATTCACACGAAACATATGGCAATTCACAGCAGCACGTTTACCTGGAATAATGTGTCAGGGGTTAAGGGTTAAAGCTATGTCGTTCATTTTGCTCCACGGTATGAACAGTCAGAGCTACAGCACAGGGAACAAGGAAGAACCTCACCGCCTGAAGGAGAAGCAAGGGGCACTGTATTTGGTTCTGTTTGTTTACCTGTTTGTTTCTTTTACAGTCTGGCAGCAAAACTATTGATTGAATTCATACCAAATTAAGTTTATAGATTACCAGTGACCCAGATCAGATGTCGTTACACTTTAGGAGAAGTAGGTCAATGTTGAAATTTTTTGAAATTTTTTGAGATTTTTTTCCCCCCATTTACTGTACTTATAATGGGTGAAATATCAAATGTCTGTAGCAGCAGAATTGTTGGGTGAATTCATACTAGATTAAGTTTATAGATTGCTAGTGACCCAGAACAGATGTCATTACATTATGGGAAAAGTAGGTTAAAGATCAATTTTTTTTTAATCGTTTTTTTTTTTTTTTTTTTTCCTCCCCCATTTACTTACAGCGGATAAACTTTCACATGTCTGTAGCAGCAAAACTGTTGGTTGAATTCACACCAAATTAAGTCTATACATTTCCAGTGACCCAGAAAATACATGGTTACATATTGGGAAAAGTAGGTCAAAGTTGTAATTTTTAATGAATTTTTACAGTCTTTTTATCTCCCATTTACTTAAAATGGCTGAAATGAAAACATCCATTTTGTTTCATTTTACTTGAAACGTGCCACATATATAGAGGCAATTGATACGCTGGCATCAACACATGCATAGACATGATGACATCAGCTGGATCGATGCTAAAATAAGCTACAGTACTTGCGAGGGGCGGGGTTTATTGTGCCTGGCACCACTTGTTACGCTAAATACTGAAAAGTACAAGAAAACAGACACTTAAGTGTGCTTTTAAATGTGTCCAAACCTGTTTTTCTGTATGACCAGCTAATAAGAGATACTGTTTCCTGTGGACACTCCTTTTGGTCCCTGGTTCAGTGTTAAAGAAATGGAAACATTACCCAAAATCCATCATTTTAATAATTCTGAGATGTCTCCTCTGTTTCTTATGAATCTGGACTTCTTTTCCAAATCGATGAGGTTATGATAAAAGGTGTGAATATGTGAACAGTGGCCAAAAAATGTTAAAAAAAATTATAAAAGAGCGTTAAATGAAGTCATTATTCTTTGAAGCGCGACAGCATAAATACAAAAGACATCACAGTAGCACTTGACCAAAACATTATTTATTAATATAAGCAATGTACCACACAATAGAAAAAAGATACCTATTCACTCTAGATCCCATTTTCATAAAATATTTGACTTAAGAGTGCTGATCCAGGATCAGAATGGCTTTTCATCGAGCTCCACCCTCCGGAGACTTCTCGGACAATCAAAGCGAAATTGCTTTGCGGAGTAAAGCGGGAGTAATTTCTGATTTCTGACACTTCGGTGTGACTGATGAATAGGACGCTTTTTTTTTTTCTTGGAGTCTGTAGAAAACGCAAAAGAGGGTGATGAGGTCTGCGGAAGAGACTCTTGAGTGACTTGATTACGCCTGCAGATTCTGATCCTGGGTTAGTACTCGGATTCCAAAGAGGCTTTATAAATACAGGTCCCAGTCAGTTGAAACACATAGGTGATTTTCAGTTAAGACGTAGAAAATAGTGATTTCGTTTTATTGAAGTATCTCAACGGACTAAGACACTTATAAAGTGTAGTAGAAATATCAGAGGTGAGGAGAGCTGACTGCGGTGTGGGCCAAGTTCTGTTCCATTCAGTCAGTTCATAAAGGATGAACACACACCGGGACGGCTGAGGTCACATGTTTACACACACCTCAGCTCAACGCAGTTCCATGGCAGCTCATTCGAACAATAAATCTGCGTTTTTGGACATTACTGAACATTACATTTCAAGTCTGATGATGTGAATCTTCAGAAAAGCAGAAAGAATTTCAACCTTCATCTTTTCGTTTGGCTGCTGGCAGAGGGTCAGTAGTTTATGCACACCTTCTGAAAGGCTCGGCGTGGAAAATGTTGCAGGATAAAAGTGGATCTAAACGCATAAATAGAATAGTCTCATATTTTTAGCGTCGAATCGCTTTATCAGAGGTCTTTTTCAATGCCTCCGAATGAGTTGCTTTCATGTAAAGTTTCGACAGTAGCTCAGATAAACATTCTTTGGGCGTTTTAATGCTTTGGTGGCTTCACCATTAAATCCAATCAGTCGCTTGTTGCACTTTTGAAGGAATTTCAGATCCTTCCTCCTGCAGAACACAATATTCCACTATCATTCCGAGTTTAACAGGTGTCTATAAACAGCATATCCACACTTCATCATTTTTCTATGTAAATATGGGGCTATTTCTACTACAGTAGCAAAATGCTGCAAATCTATATTGAAACCGAGTGTGAAATGTTGGCTAGAGGATGTTGTCCAAGTTTTACCACTGGAAAAAATTACTTACTCAGTGAAAGGATAATACTCATTGTTTGAGGAAATGTGTTCATCTTTTCTGGATGTTGTAACGGACCCACAATTTCTTTCGGCCCTTGAGTGACGTTCACTTTGAGTATTCCTTGAACTGAAAAAGGTAACATGTTGACAAGCTACTCAACCTCTGCACCATTTAATGCGCCTTCTGGAGTTTTTTTTTTTTTTGCATTGATCCTGTGGTGTTGTGCTCTTTAAAGAAAAAACAATAAATACATAAAAAAAAATATGGGGCTATTATTCAGCATTTATATGAGGATTCTAAAACTGGTGGTGTGTGAAGCAGGTTTTACTGCAGGTTCTGCCACACGGTCTGTGTTTAGGACCAGCTGGGGTAGAGACAAAGGCCCTCTGTGGTAGAGATGGATGGTTTTTGGCTATGAGCAAATATCAAAAAGGTGACCTTTTCAGTAAGGTGTTTGAAGGAATGAGAGAGGGAGGCTGTGTTCACACAGTGGAACATCTACCATCAGTGAAAAACTCCCTGTATTTAATTGGGCTTTGCACAGCGGCAGGTAAAAGGGGATTCCACCAGAATACAAATTTTCACTAGTTGTGGAAACATGTTTTGCGAACATGGTCATCTTTGTTGACCTTCATCCTACTGTTGAGTCCACTGCCTTTCTACTGTGTTAAAATCAATAAAAAATAGGTGGATTAACACTTTAGTGGGCAAGTGGCTATTTTTAATAATTTAGACACACATTACAAGAGTGGCAGCAACAGTTCATCTAACACTGACTCAAATCAATGTATAACGTCATTATTTATTAGTATCACTATACTTTGTAACATGTTCCTTAATAATAATAATGATAATACATTTGATGTTCCATTTTATTATACATGGGTCCTAAAATGTAGTGCACATATTATAATGAATAGATATAATACTAAATAGGTATTCAGTCACAAATGGCCTTTCTGTTTATACACTACAAATAGTTTTTCCATTTTTGGGGGGGTGAAAGTAAAGATTATATGTCTATATGTTGAATAGAGTGATACGGCCAAGAAATTCAATCTCCCTTTTTTTCCCTAATATTGTGGCCAATTTGTAATTTTATAAATAATACATCACAGAAAGTAAAAAGGCTACATTTTGAAGTTTTGTTGAGCAAGAAAGGTTTCCAGAGGATTAATTTTGTTTTTGTGTTTTATTCCTTTATCAGGAAAGTGACTGTTTTTGGCCATTTCCACATATATTAGAAGACAGTGACAGCAGAGCAACAGCTCCAGTGAGAACGGTGAGTCACCAATCTGAGGTCCAATGTGGTCTCCAGGGTCTGTAAGGTCCACCTGTGCATGAACAGTGAGTGGACCTGCTCTGTTAGGTACCAGGAAGTAATGGGACTAATGTAAGGAATGATGTTCAAAGGGTGGATGTGGATCAGCACGCATGTTGGTTTAATTTTCTAAAATAATGATCTAATGTTTGAAAATATATGTTCCAGCACCTTCCATGTGTATTTCTTGTATTTTTATTTATTTTTCGCCACTTATGGGTAAGGAACCAAATATGGTAATTTCATTAACCTTGAATTTTTTACATAACCATGAAAAATAGTTAAAAACTTCACAAAAATAGTACAATCCTATGTCCTCCACGAACACTCCAAGGTTGACATTTTGAATTTCAGAGTATTTCTATGAGTGAACTACAAAGAGTTAAAAATCCTTTTACGATCCAAGCTTTTCAGAGTATCTAACAAATTGTTGTTTTATGAAGTGAACCAGGGCTTTTTACAGTAAATCAACCTCACAGCGTGGTGGTTGGAATGCTGTCCTTTGGATGATGAGCCTCATCCTTCTTCCTCCATCCGTCATGTTCTTCATTATGGTCAAACGGTTTCTATTTTTATCTCATCTGACCAGAGGACGTTCTCCCAAAAGGCAAAGTCTTTTTTTTTTTAAACAACGGTCATTTTCAAACTTTCACTGAACAAAACCCAATGAAACTCGTCCTGTTCAGACAGCAGGCAGACGTGGCCCATACGTGACCTGTATCAGATCCGTTAAAGACGGTTTGAACAGCAGGTCACTTTCAAATGCGGTCCTAAATCTGATGCGTATCTGATGTGACTTCAGTCTGAACGGCCGGGTCACATTTATCTGACCTTTACGTCATTGAAATGTGACACATCTCATAATTTTGTGTCCCAGGAGGAGGAGCAGCAGTGGGAAAAGGACCTCTTCTCCACATGTGGGTCACTTCAGGGTCGCATTCAAAGCTGGTAAGTCACATTTAATGTCTAACTCGCGGTTCTAGACCTTCTGATTCACTTCAGTGCTTTACTTTCTTGGCAAATTTCACTGGTATTTTCAGTTGAATAACCTCTCAGCTGGCATGTCTGTTTCTGCACATGAAATATGATACCATGACAACGTGGCCCTATTGTTTATCTGCTGCTAGGTAACCCACTTCAATGCTGTTCCAATGATTTTGGGCATAGCGATGGGATTGTAAGGGTATTGTATTCCAGTTTTACTAAGATATCCCATAAATATTGGTCCAATGAACTCGCTGTCTTCGCTAGTCTCTTCCTCGAGCAAAAATACACAAGTACGCCAAACTGCAGCAGTCAGCTCTGTCTGGATTTTGTGTGTTATCTGAGATATATTTTTATATTTTTTTATATAATATAGACTGGCATCAACCCGAGAGGATCCACAGGTTCTAAATGTGGCTGTTTTTGTGCTGTTGTGTATTCATGCATGCTCTACTGTGTTTGTCCAGCAGTCTCGGGGCTCCGACCACTGCAACTTGATTGGCTACGTGAAGGCTATTGTATTCCAAAATTACTAATATCTCTCAAAATACTGGTCCGATCAACTTAACGTTTTTGCCAGTTTCTTCCTTGACCAAAAATACATAAGTATGCCAAACTGCAGCGGTCAGCTCTTTGTGGATTTTTTGTGACTCCTCGGACACACACACACAGATACCACTTGGCTTTTATGATATAGAAATGAACGAACACACACACACACACACACAATCAGATTTGTGCATAAAGACCTGCTGTCTGAACATAGCCTAAATGTCAGACGTCAATTCAGAAATGCCTTAAAGTCGGTTCTTTAACTTTTCGCCTTTTGAGAATGTGATGAAATAATTAAAAAGCTGAGATTAAAAAAACCTTTCTGCTTTTATTGTGAAAATTCACATCATCAACTGAGCCAATAAAACAAACAGAGGGATTATTAAATGAAAAAAAAAAAGAGTTGGAGACTGAAAAACCCTGCCTCCAATTACATTGAGCTGAGACGTATGTAGTTTGACCTCATTCTTGGATACAGAGGCAGATAAAGCGCTTTAAATGCTGCGATCTACTTTGTCTTATTACGAGCTAATGTATTAAATCTGCAGAGACGGTAATGCCCACAGCCCTTCTACTGTTTCTCCACTTTCCTCGAGGCGCTTTGACTTGTAATTACAAACCTCTGGACAGAACACAAATGTGTCTTGAGCCCTCATGAATATGCAGGGACCCCTAAATATGGACTCATTTGGGCTGCTTGAACTGACTGAAGTGGAACCAGAATGACTCGGGCCTCGCTACTGGCCTAACATACATTCCATATATATAACTGTATGAAAATAGAAACATTAATTAGATACATCTTACATAAAAGCTTTTCTCTGAACATACAAATACCGGGAAAAAGTGTGTGTGTTTGGGGAGAAGAGGGGGTGTGGGGGTGGGGGTGGGGGTTGATTGTTCTACAAAGCCAAACAACTGCAAAAAACACCAAAGAACAGTAAACTAAGATGTTCCAGCCGTCCATCGCAGTGTTTTTTAAATGTGTGTGCATGTCCCTTCGTATTATGGCATCAATTTTACATGTTTGAGGAAAGGGGTGGGATGGGGGACTCCATCAAGAGTCATAAACAAGCATCCTGGATCATCCATTTTTCAACAACGCTCCGTCCACACGAGTGTGTGGAGTTCCACAATAATATAGACCTATTTTACAGCACCTGTGATCATTCATCCTGCTCGTGTGGCAGGGCATCAGAAATTCCTTTCATTTTTCATTAGGGAAAAACGGAACCTTTCATCATGACGACAATTTCATGTACTCAAGCGCTGTTTCGAGGCGGGCCGCAAAAAAAAAAAAATAGGCCGTACGGGTTTGAATACATACTCTGTGGTTCAAGAGGCTCGTGGTCAAACAAATATTTGTGTTGAATCAGCTGATTTTTGTGCAAATATCCGATATTTCTGCTTTGTTCAAGCCCAACACAATGCCTTTTCTCTTTGTTTACCCTGGGTTACATCATGCGAAACTCTCCACTGCAGTGATGAAATAACCTTAAGGTAAGCAAATCCTTAAGCTTGGCTCTGGTGGTGATAAAATAAATGTAAATAAGTGGAAAAATGCGGAAAACAAAATGCGCGCTCGGGAAGAAATTAGCGCTGATCTACTTAATATTCATGTAGTCTTGCTTAGTAGGCTCGAGGATGACAGTAGCATGTTTAGCATCAGATTGTTATGTATGTATGCGCTTCTTTTACATGTATGTATGAATGTAACCCAGCATTTATTATAAAAAAAACCCCAAAACACCCACATCTTCTTGGCATCTACTGTAAACCGCATGTGGTCATAAAGCATCATGAACAAAAGCTCACCGACTTAATAAACAAGGTTTTACCAGACAACCACTGCCCCGACACTAACTCATATTCAACAGTTAACATTGTTAGCTAGCAGACTCGCTGAGAGAATACAACTAATTCTAATCATAAGAAAACATACTATTATTAGAAAGTACAATCCAACTAAAACTAATGTGCTACAAAAAGAAACGGTGACTTTTTTTTTTTAACATCTCCGGTGGTGAAAACTGTGTTCCGGGGGGTTTGTTTCATCAAAGAATAAACAGCTCAGCATGCGGCGGTGTGATGGATGAGGTAATAAAGATAATGGAGGGAACTCTAAAGCTGCGTCTGTCGGTGCCGCACCCTTTCTAAAGAAGGCACTATGGGTGCGTCGCCATCTCGTTGACCAAGATTCAGCAATGCAACCCCGTCCCCGGTTGTCTCTGAAGTCACAGCTATAAGTTGTTTGGTTTCTGAGAGTCATTCGTGGTATCCGTCTGCTCCGGTTAGCGCCGGCGGCTCGCCGTTCTCCTGCTGAGCGTTTTATTCTTGAGTGTCCCGAACTGCTCAAATGATCACGGCCTCTGCGCTCCCGCGTTTCGTGGTCTACGCCGCTCCGAAAGCAGCAGGCCTTTCATAGTTCCCCACAGAGCGGTTCCTCCATGTGTCGATTTGACCTCAAATCACAAGCCGTGGTGCAAAGTGAAGGGGGGGGGCGGGGCGGCGTCCAACAGATTCCCAGCGTGACTAGAGGTAGAGGTAGCTGACCCAGTAGACGATGTTAAAGAGCAAGAAAGAGGTGGGGAAGAAAACCCGGGAGTAGGAATCCAGCTCGCGGATGTTGACGTGGATCCGGCCTTTCCTCCAGCCGCCTTCTTTACACTCCTCGTAGCAGCAGAAGAAGCTCTTGCAGTCTTTCCCATCCAAGCACTCGTACAGGCAGTTGTCGTCGTAGTCGTGCCAGAAGAGAGAGTTGCCCATGGGCATCATGGTCCGAGGGGTGCGACTCATATTGAACGATGAGTAAGCCTAGAAAGGACACGGAAGATGGCGTTAGTTTGAAAGATCTAAGATTATAAAACCGGACAATTCAATTTTTTACTTTTTATTTGTCACAAGTAAAGCAAACCCGCAAGTGTACAAATGTGGCCAGAACTTACACAGACATGTAAGTTATGTTAAGTTGGTTAACGCACAAACATCTAAACATACCAGGAACCAAAATCCTCCACGGATCTAACATGTTTAATATCTAATGATCCATTAATCCTATCAATCCATGTAAATAATTGGTGTTAATATTGTTTGTCATCTTTTCATGGTCATCAGATATGACCCATTTGGACGTTCAGAGGCTCTGTAGTTACCACGGAAACACGGGCATCTTCTACAACATGGATTCACCAGTAAAGTTGGGTCAGTGACAGTGGATGGAGACACTTGGTTTATGTTCAGTTAGTGATAGATTTTGCTCAAAAAAGTCCGTTTTTCTTCAGTTTTCACCATTTTAGTGTAATAATCCTTAAAAGTAATCCCAGAATGATGTTTAAAGTTTAAATAGATACCTGCAAAATTGAAAAAATGCAAAATAGAGAAGATAATATGATGATAAATGGTGAGAATTCATTTAATCAAGGTTAAATAGAGAAAAAAAAATCATTTAGGAACTGCCATGAAAGTATCACTGGGTCTTTATGAGTTAATCTGAGTTTTTAGACTAGATTAGATTAGATTAGAGTAGATTAGATAGGAATTTATTGATCCCACGGACGGGGAAATTCACTTGTTACAGCAGCGGCAAAGCAGATGAAGTGAGAAAAATAAACTACAGAGTTATAAAGATAAAAGACAAAAAAAGATAATAATACTAATGAGGTAAAAACACTGTAGTTGGGAATGACATGTAAATTAAATATTAATTTCATTCATTCAGTCATTTAGGAATTTATTTGTCCATTATACATGATACATGCATGCAGACAGTTAGGATTTCTAAATTAAACATGGGCAAAAGGCGTAGGCTGAAGCAACAGCTTATTTATGCCGACCCTATTTAGAAAAAGGGAAGTTGCAGAAACAAAACAAGATAATAATAATGTAAATAAAAGATTAGGAAAACTGAGGTATATAGAAACTATCGAAATACTTTTGTAAATTATAGAAATAATAATAATAATAATAATAATAATAATAATTATAAACTTTATTTATATAGCACCTTTCATACAAAAATTGTAGCCCAAAGTGCTTCACATTGATTAAAAATTAAAATA
>JAQQZY010000013.1:14788304-14819091 GCA_030068375.1 Ostorhinchus rueppellii | reverse complement strand
GCTGCAGAGTTCTGAATCAGCTGAAGTCTGTCTGTGGTGCTTTTTGGGAGGCCTGTAAAGAGTGCATTACAGTAGTCCAGTCTGCTGGAGATAAAGGCATGGACCAGCTGTTCAGCATCCTTTCCGTTTATAACTGGTATTACTTTGGCTATGTTTCTGAGGTGGAAGAATGACGTTTTAGTGACTTTCTTTATGTGGGACTTAAAGTTTATATAGAAATATAGAAAAACACTTGATGTTCACTGAAAAATAAAATACACACAAGCAAAATACGGAGGTTTATGTCATAATAAATTGTGATAAATCGCTTAAGAAAAGCTAAACAGAAAACAAACCCTAAAGACCCTCGACTTTTACCCATAAAGACCCAAATATCCAACACTGACCAAAACCATCCACTGATCTAACATGTTTAACACCTGTCGATCCACTAATTCTGTCAATACATGTAAATAATTGGTGTAAAATATAGTTTGTCGACTTTTCATGGTCATCACATATGACCCATTTGGACGTTCAGAGGCTCCGTAGTTACCATGGAAACACTGTCAACTTCTACGACATGGATTCACCAGATAACCTTTGAATTTACGCTGACTTTTCCTGAGCATCTAAATTAAGTATATGAAATTAAAACTAGGAAAATGCATGATGGAGATTCAGTGGACGTCACACTTGTTTTGTGGTGGATTTAATGGATAAAATGTATTTATCTTTTAAAGTTCAGGTACTTCTGTGCATTTCAACAACCGATTAGTCCATAATGATAATGGTAAAAGCCCCTCAGATGGTGTGTCTTTATTGAGCAGAGATGTACACACACAAATGACCTTCCAAATAGCTTTTACACCATTATGTCATGAAGTGCTTCATCGATATCTGACTCTAAAAATAATGCGTCACAGCTTCTTCAAACTCCAAAAGAGGCTGTGTGCATTTATGTGTCGCACTCGTCCTTAATATCATGTGTTGTGTACACTGTGGGAATGGGAGATAAGGAGTTATTTGTTGTAACGCCATCTCTCCATCAGCTCTTTTTATATTTATTTGCCTGAAGCTCAGTGATAACATGCGTACTGATGTGGTCCCTCTAATATCCTGACTCCTGGCTGAAAACTCTGTGCTTGACATCATTAAACATGAATTCAGTATCATTCAGAGCCACACAGAGAAGCAGTTACTGCGAGGTTTGCGTGCAGTTACACCAGCCGAACTGCATGTAACAATTTGCATTGGCCTTTTGTGTATTAGATTTTTTAATGAGACTTATTTTCATACTAAGGGGACGCTTTTGCAGCAAATGTATGAATTTTCCCTCATTTACATCCATGCAAATGACACCGGCGCAACATTAGGGCCATCTGCTTGGCAGCTCAGTTTGCAGGGAACTTCAGTGAGGAGTTTGTGGATATAATACCATATATTTTGTCTGATTTGCACCAGTTTTGTGCCTGGGTTGGGTCCTTAATGCATTCCGAAAAAAAAAAAAAAGAGCTGCATTTTGTTTATTTCCTGCGGCAGTTGAACTATGAGCAGTGCTGGGTGGACACATTTGGTTTTCTTGAGCATGTGCTGATGCTCAAAGCATTGTGGGAGTTTTTGCTGTGGTCAGAGGATGACTATTTCTGTTGTGGTTGTTTTTTTAAATTATTTCCATTCACATCCATTCAAATTCTGTAATTAGTTTAATTCATGTGTATCATTTGTTCATTCTTATTTGAGTCATATGTGAATTATCATTTATGTGTTATGTTGACATTCTTATTTAATTCATATATGTTTTATTTTGCTAAATTTTCTGTAATAATTGTTAATTATTGAATATTTATATGTTTACCTCCGCCAAGGACGTTATGTTTTTGCCAGGATTTGTGGATTTGTTTGTTTGTTAGTAACATAACTAAAAAAGTTATGGACAGATTTTGATGAAATTTCTAGGACATGTCCGCTCTGGGTCAAGGAAGAGATTATTACATTTTGGGGCGATCCGGATCACCATCAGGATCCAGGAATTTTTAATCATTGCGAGATAGAGCATGGCGGCACAGAGTTGCATATGTGGTCATTCTTTCCCATCTAGTGGAGGAAAGTACAAACACGACCTTTAAAAAAAAGTACAAAAGTACCTTCAGATTGATAGAATTAAAATAGAATTATATATAATACTGGCTATAGTGGTGAATGTCTGTCATTATTATTCACTTTACTGGAAAACCTTGTAAGCTCACATATAATTCTCATGGTCTTGATGGTTTTGACATGCACATACAGGACATGTCTGGCTTGTTCTTATTCCTAGTGCAGATCAGAAATATGCCTTTCAGTCTCACACTAAGTGGCATTAATGGTTTTATTGTTAATCTATAGGGGAGAATGTGTGTCCAAAAAACATGATTTCAACTGAAATGTATGACTGCTTTGTTACAAGTCAGTGAAATATTCTACTTTAAAGACTCTGCTACAATACCTTTGTGTCTAGTCTCTATAAAGTATGATTTTTCTCTGTTTAACCTTTTTAAAGTGATTTATCATCATATTATCCTCTCCGTTTTTGCTTTTTTTCCCCAGTGAAAATCTGGTATTTTCCAATATTTATTTAATGGATCATGAACTTTAATGAATTATCCTGCTCAGAATACTTTGAACCATTATACCAAAAACAGAAAAGGGAAGAAAAAGTGACACTTTCAGGAAAATCTAAACATAAACCGAGTGTCTCCATCCACTGTCATTGATCCAACTCCCATGCGTTTTACTGGTGAATGAATGTTTGTAGAAGATGACGGTGTTTCCATGGTAACCACGGAGCCTCTGATCATCCAAATGGGTCATTTCTGATGACCATGAAAAGATGACGGACTGTACTTTACACCAATTACTTACATGCATTGATAAAATTAATTGATCAAAGATTATTAAGCGGTTTAGATCAGTAGGTGGTTTTGGTCGCTGGTGGATGTTTGGGTCTTTCTGGGTTAAGGAAAAAAAAATGAAAACACAATATTGTAATTAGTTCAATTTGACATCCCCAATAAACTGTGCTGAATAAAGTAGAACTGTCCAAAACTGTGCATATGTGAAATCGCCATCTTTAATGTTGCATTTTTTTTATCCATTTTATATTCACATGAAGTAGCAATAGCCTTAATTTTAAGACGTAAAATGCTGCAACAGCATCTAAGAAAATTCATTAAATGAATTTGTCCCTTATCTTTAAAAAATTGTGTTCGACAGCCTAATTGGGTGAAATCGTCACACATTTTCCAGTCATCTGCACTACTCTTTAAAAGCAGAGTAGGAGGCAGGAGAGGGAGGGGGGAAAAAACGAGTCAGATGTAGCATGTGGAGTAAGAGAATAGACGGCGTGGGCGGAATGAGTGGGGGGGGGGGGATATGAGGCTTCCCCACAGACAGACCGGACCAAAATACAGCAGAGAGCCTGAAATGCAGAGGAGGGGACTGAATGTAACACAACCTAATTGTTCAGCCCGAGCTGACAGTCTTTTTCGCCGTAAGACACGTTCGACGGAGCTTTTCTACACTGGGAGGAAATAATGAAGAGGGAGGGGATTTGGAGAGTAACGT
This sequence comes from Ostorhinchus rueppellii, assembly GCA_030068375.1. NCBI lineage: Eukaryota > Metazoa > Chordata > Actinopteri > Kurtiformes > Apogonidae > Ostorhinchus > Ostorhinchus rueppellii. The sequence continues at coordinate 14,815,506 of JAQQZY010000013.1, read as the reverse complement.
TGGCTCAATCTGAGGAGATGTGTGGCGGAGATGTGTGTGTCGTCGCCATTAAAGCATTCTCAGCAGGTGCAGCCTTCATAACGCCCACACACGGCATTAAACTCACACAGCAGCCATTTCTAGAAAAGAAGTGTTTTGAAGAGCCCGGAAAGAAATGCACGTGTGTTCATACGTCCACAAATGTGAGACACCTGTCGAGATATTGTATGTTTGACGTTGAAGTCCCATGGGTTCAGCTAAGAATAGAAGGCGTTCAGTCGATTATTAGTATTTTTCACCAACAATAATAGGAAAAAAAAATCTGACTTTTACATGTGGAGTTGAAAAAGCCTCTGCATCGGTGGTTCATGTGAATGACGGTGAAGCGGAGTGAGGCCTGGAGGAGCCGCTTGAGTCCTTCACACTTCAGCCCGCTTTTTGATCGTGTCATCAGGTCAAGTCACGTGCAGAGATTTTTTCGCAGCCACATCCTTCAGTCTTGTTACGACTGTTGTCCGTCTGTAGCTCGATAAGGATTGAGTTGCTGATCTTACACGGGCACGGGAGATTAAGGACCCTCACGGTTGCTATGATACCGTAAGCGTAGCATTCTTGGGTGAGGTGAAGTGTTTGTTTAGAGAAAGATTGTCACTTAAGTTGAAAATGACTTCAGTGTTCATAAACCGCTTTGGAAATAAATGGAGAACTGTGACGAAGTGGAAAAAAAATCTATATTAGTTAAAGTGTAACGGCTTTGACCCTGTGAATTAATCAACGGAATGAAATGAAACAACACATGAAGAAATTCAATTAAAAAAAATTTAAGTAAAAAAATGACCAACATAAGAACAATTTTATCAAGGAAATCAACAATATTCAAAAGAATGAACAAAAATAGGCACAAAATCAACACAATGACTATTATTAAATAATTATTGATTCAAAAAAGGAAGAAAAATCTATAAAATTATCAGAAAAATTAACAAAAGCCAGCAACGTTACTGAAAAATTGCTAACATCACCACAGTAACTATAAAAAACAAAACCAAAAAAAGAATATAAACTTGGACAAAATTAAACAAACGTAACTAAATAATAAAAAAAAACCAAAACAACTTCACTCGCTCTTGAATCTGCCTCATTGACCAGTTCCACTCTGTTCCTGTTTTTGTTTAATTTATGCCCGAAGAGCGTCATAATAACTACTAATATTATCGCCTCCATACGTATTTCTTTTTTTTTCTCTTCCTTCGCTTTTCCTTCTTTTGTTGATTTATTTAATTTCAGATGGGAACTTTGTAGGGAGGGGGGAGGGAGGGAATGAGTAATGTGTTTTTCGTTACGTCGAAAATCCAAAAGTATCGCTTCTCTCTTATGTGTCATTTTGGTTCACTTCGACTTCAATAAAAAGATTAAAAAAAGAAAGAACAAAAATGGCTTATGTTGCCTTGTGATTCCATAAAACATGAAAAAAATGATTGCTAAATTGACAACATGAGCGTAAATCTACAAAAGTAACAATATGACAAAACAATACACATAAAAAAAACAAAACAAAATTAAATGTACAAACGTACACTGGGCTACACTACATTAAACAAAATAAGCACTAAATAAATTAAATAAATAAAAATCTAGCAAATATAAACACATTAAGAAAACGATCTATAAAATTAATAAGCATAAAAAATGAAGACGATGTGAAGAACATAAGCGACCTAATAAAAAAAATAAAAATAAAAATCAAATATTAGCAAAAAAATGAAAAAAATTCCTACAAAATCCAGAATTCTGCTCATCGTGTCCTTGTCCCTGTAAAATACGTGTTGGTGTGTTGGACCGCTTTAATTGCTCACCATTCTCTGCATCTTGGGTGGGGGTCTGCGTATACTGTAGGAGTAGTAGTTGAGCATGGCGTACTCGATCATGGCGGCGAAGACGAACAGGAAACAGACGGTGACGAACAGGTCCATGGCCGTCACGTAGGACACTCGGGGCAGAGAATTCCTGGCCACCGTGCTCAGCGTGGTCATCGTCAGCACCGTGGTGATTCCTGGGAGGGGAAGAAATGTATGAGGACCAGTTCCAAAAGAGCATTCGCTGTGACTGCATGATGAATTGCTGGTCAGCGCCGGGGTGACCCATGCGGAAGTCACTGATTATATAACATCAGGGCCGAGGTTTATTAATGAACGTTAATAATGCATGTGGGATATTCTGGGTAGACGTCCCCATTCTTACATCAATCAGTGGAGTGCGGCGGTTGCTTTTCTCTTTTTGCACAATCATATTAGGGAATTTATTTACTTGTATTTCACCGCGTGCACTTCAGAGGAGGCGTCTTCTCATGACTGAAACATGACTCGGCTCTGAAGTGGCTGAAGCAATGCAGCCGTAATTCAGGAGCGAACGCCGCCTCTGTGCTCCAGAATATTTGGAATGGTAATGAATTCAGTCAAGTTTTATAATCGGTACCAAGGCTGTGTTCAGATGTGGCCCAAATCCGATATATATATAGATTTTTTTACCCATATGTGACCTGTACCTTCAAATACTTCCAAATTCCTCCCAGCTTTTGAAAGATTATCCTTTATTTTCTTAACTCTTACCTGTCAAATTAAGCCGCTTATGTTCATGAAGTAACTCAAAGAACGTTTAAGAATACTTCAAATGTCTGCTTTTCAGTTGGCGTACTCTCAGGTCGGCTACATATAGATAAGGTTTCGTTTAGACCGAAGGCAAATGTGGCTCAAATCCGATTTTTATTTATTTTTTTTCACCCGTATCCGATCTGTTAAAGACGCGTCGAACAACACAAATCCGATCCGTATCTAATATTATTCAATGCAACTTCAGTCTGAACGGCCAGGTCACATTTATCCGACAAATGTCACAACGAGGAGCTCCTGAGGAAAAACATTTACTTCCATAAACAGTGCGTGCCAGGACTATCAGGACTTCTTTTGTGCATGTGGGCCACTTCAAGGTCATATTCAGTTCATACGGAAAACCAATGCGTAATATGGACGAGCGCACAAAAATACGCGATTTCACAAAAACATCTGATTAGTGTATTTACACCTGCTGTATGAACGTCGCCTAAAGTAGAAGCTTTCTAGATGTAACAACTGTCTCTCAATGATGTGTGTGTAATGATAAATATATACACCCTGTTACAGTATATCCCCCTGGCCTTGGGATGAACCGCTGACATGTCCAGGGTGTACCCCGCCTTTGCCCATAAGCAGCTGGGATAGGCTCCAGCGACCCCTGTGACCCTAGTGAGGATTGTAGCACCTTATAATGTCATAATGTCCTGAAAATGTAATAAAATTTGCACTTAACTCGAGTGAAAATGTAATAAAACCCAATAATGTAATAACCTCACCAATAATATAGTAAAATATCCTGACTGATATTCTAATAAAATTTTTACTGATAATGTAATGCGTTATTACATTATTGGGGATTTTCAGGTGGGTCTTTTTTTTTTTTTTTTTTTCCAAAATTGATAATGTAAAACTTGACAGATAATGTAATATATATGTTCATTTTTTACATTTTGTGTTTTGAGAATCTATTAAATCCACTGGATTTGAAACAACAGAATGACTACTGGGTTAACGTGCAGATATTACAATATCAGTCAGGATATTTTATTACATTATTGGGTTTTATTAGATTTTTGATTGAATTAAGTTCAAATTTTATTACATTTTCAGTAAATTATTACAATATAGGGTGCAACAAGGAATGAATGAATGACTATACATTCTGTTACTGGCTACATGTAATATATGGCAGTATAGTCAGTAACTCTTTAAAACCTGGTGTGTCATCGCTGACACACCCTGCTCATATACATTTTGGATGGATGTAACTCTGTCAATATTTGTGCAATTTGAAAAATTCCAATGCTTTCTGAAACCTGAGATGTTGCGCTTTATAGGTTTTCTTGGATCATTATAGTCATTTCACTCACGCCTGTACTAGAAGCTGGAGAAGAAGCTGTTTTAGCAGAATTATAGCATGTAGTAAATTATAAATGACTGCTACATTTTGACAGATCTAGGAAAAAAAAAGTGCTCTGGTAAATTGGGCGAACTGACTCGCAGTATATTTTCTAACCTTTTAGTTTTCTCAGGGTTTAACGGGTTAACAGCGTCTCCATTTGGTGGGAATTAGCAAGGTTTTTTTTTTTTTTTTTTGCCTGGTTAAACTATAACTTCTTTTCAGTGTCTGCTTCAGCCGTGAGGTGATGACTGAATCAGCAGACGATCCTCTCGTGGATGCCAAGGTCCATGACAAGATATAGCGGTAGTGATGGCAGCGCTCCAAGGTTAGGAGGGTTTGACTTTAGCAACAGCTTGTGAAGTGCTTATTTATGAGTTCAGGAGCTGGACGTACACCAGAGTACCAGGGTACAGCAGAGTCTTCAATAAAAGCTATAATACGTAATGATTGTGCGTTCTAAGGTAAGATGAGGTAGACCATGGAATGTGGAAATTTCACAGTTGACAGCAGCAGATTGTCGCTGTCGGATGGAAACGTCTTATGTCCAGAACAGATATTTTTTTGAGAAAACTGGAAAAACAAGACTGATTGTGTAAAATTGCGTCGTATGTCACACCAGTTCGTATGGGATTCGATACGATACGTATGCATTTTCGTCCTTTTACGTGTCATTCAACGCCATTTGGTTGCATTTCAATTCATGCCAAGATCTCCGGTTCACATAACCGTCACCCTCAGTACGTGATATTTGACACGGCGTGAACATACATGCGGAAAGCTTGCAATGTGTACAGATAACACACCGATTAAAAGTGGCGTGTCTATTAACGCAATTTCATGATATCACATTAGCGAAAGCCGATGTATGCTCTAAATAAATGAGCGAAATTAAGGGATGTAGTCACAACACTTTTATATTGGTCAAAAATTTCTATCAGGCCAATGTGAAGACTAAAAAGGAAAAATGGACTTACGAGGTTTCGAAACGAAGAAATAAAGCGCAGGAAAGACTGGCTAAAATGACTGAGCCGATGTCGTCGACTTTATTTACGATCTTTCCAGCAGTGCTTCATTCCATGTGGTTGTCAATGTCATCACCGCCTCTATTGTTATGTAAAGTTTTGTAATACATCAGCTCATTTGCATAACGATTCCTGCCTAATTCATTTGATGGTGGCAGTGGTGGTTATTATCACAGGAACTTCCACGACGCTTCACTTCTGCATGACATCATCTACTTTTGAATCTTTTATGGTTGAGAAATCCGTCGTGGCAGAAATGACTTCTGTTTTCGTGGATCACCAGACACTCTTTGCAGCATGTCTGTAGTATATGCAGACTGAACAATGAAAACACAAACTGATTCTCTGACTGTAGCACAAGTAAATGTACAAGAACAAGATGTCATCAGTGCAGTTACCTCCTGGTGTTGCTATAGTTACACAATGAAGCGAAAGAATGACCCTACTGTATAAAAGTGGTTTCATATGTAATATACAACCATTAACCGCTTTAGTTTAGAACAGAGGTGTCAAACTCATTTAGCTCAGGGGCCACATATAACCTAATGTGGTATAAAGTAGGCTGGACCAGTGAAATACTATAAATAAGAACTTTTGAGTGAAAAAAACTAAAATTACATAATGAAAGTGTACATCTCCAAATTGTACTTGAACAACCTGAACTTTAAGTAAGATAAGTGTTAACAATACTACTACTACTACTACTACTACTACTACTACTACTACTACTACTACTACTACTACTACTAATAATAATAATAACAATCAAAGTTAATAAATACTGGGTCCTGACTTGTGAAAACTGGTCAACTTGGGATGACAGTGTTGCAGATAAGTTACTGTTAGTTATATAAACCTATGTTTCATGTTACATTTCTATCACAGACTGACTGTTTAAGTACATTTCTAACATTGTGAGAACTTTATCCCAATCTGTGAATTTCTATCACTGTGTTAATTAGGGTCCATATATTTGTTTTGTTAAATATATTTGTATGTTTTGTCATCTATGTTCTTGGAGGGTCCAGGTGTCTGGAGGAGGAGAATGCGATGCATCTTAGTCTGTAAAGACGTACTAAAAGAAAAGAAGCTGGAGTTTCAGGCAGCAGGTGTTGAGGAGAAAATAAAATGTTATTCAGTGGGCTAGAGGTAGGCCTGGGTGAAAAACCATATGACAGCCTTTAGAGGCTGAATCCTGTTCCCCAATCTGCTATCTCACTGCTTAAAAAATACAGACAAGGTACAAAGAAAGTTTCTCTGTATGTTCTTCAGGCTTAGGTTTTTTGTTTTCTGACCAGAAACACTGAAATGTTATATAATTTTGGACTGAAATACCGACAATAACAATGTCTAGATGAGTTAAACAAATGCACGTGCACTTTAGTGTGTGCATTCAGCTGCGGTGTTTCCATTTAATACCAAGGCTGAGGCTGCATTATTTAATTTTTGAATTTAGAATCAGCTTGAATTGATTCGCCGTGTTGTTTCTTCTGTTGTTTTCTAGATCGACTAATATATCAGAACACGTTCACTAAAATCTACTGATTCTGTTTCAGAGTCACTGATCCTTGATCAGTGGTGGATCCAGGGGGTGGCTACTTGGACTCAAGCCCCGGATGTTTTCTCAAGAGCCCCGGATCGCGGATCTGAGCTGGTCTGAGTATAATGTGCAGTACTAGGATTCACCAGCGAGTGGCAGCATGCGCAGGAAAGCAGCCTGTAGTCCGTGGCTTTCTCGGCTTTGAATTGGTGGTTAATCAAAGTAAATTGTAGTTTTCGGTGCGTGATGGGAAAAAAAGATGGAAAAAATACATCGGCATCTGCACCATCAAGACTAAACCCTTGATCGCCTAGAATCCTAGATCCGCTCCTGTCCTCGATCTATCCTTATCGAAGATGATGAGATAATTAGTCGTGTATAGACTGAACGTGGATTAGAACAATGCATGTACTTTCTTGTTGTGGGATTAATTTCTCTCCAAATGTCTATTAGGACTATAGCTTTCATTATTTCACCAAATTTTTACCTATTTTCTTGGTGCTATGTGTTAGTTTAGTTTATTTCAGACACAAACATAATACAAAACATAGGGAAAATTATGAAATAATGAAACAAACAAAAAAAGAATAGGAAAAAATAGCAATTGTTGTACTTGTAACATCAGCAGGAAGTAGTGCTTAATTACTTCATATACACAAGATTATGATTATCCATAAACACACCCCTACAAACAGTCACACACACACACACACACACCATACAATAGAACAACCTGATACTCCAAATAATATTCACACCCTTCCTTGAGCCAGATATTGGGGGGTGGGGGGAATCTTTGTAAATTTTGTTGAAGTTTTGAATGATTTGAGACATCAGGTTTGGGTTGTAAATGAATGTTTAAGTCTCCTCCACATATCCAGATCCCTCCTGTTTGATGTATAATTGATTTTTATTTTGTTTTATAGTAGCGTTTTAATGATTTTGACTTTCCATATGGAAGTTTTGCACAGAAAATGTCATTGTGTCTAGGGATGCACCGATACCGATACTGGTTTTGGCCCTGATACTTCACTAATATACTCGTACTCCTCAAACAGTTGCCGATACCATGCACTGATACCACCAACGTCCGTCCGATAAAAGAAAAAAAAATCCCTCAGAGAACGCACAAACAGGAGACACTGCAGAATTCACAGCCCCATATGTTGCAGTGAGTTGTTTCTATCGGCCCCCAACCAAATAATCAGAAACAGCAGTTTTATTTTAATTTTTTTATTGTCAGCAAAAAAGTGAGTATCAACTGAAAGTTTTTCAGCTTTAAAAAAACAAGGGACGACTTTAATGGGTTTGCCATCATAGATAGATTAATTGATTGATTTTAAGTACTTGATATCGGCAAGTACTGAAATGACTGTACTCGTACTCGTATCAGTTTTCAAAAAAGTGGTATCGGTGCACCCCTATGGTGGAGCGTAAACATTAAAGTGAGACCTGTCCCATTTAGTGTTCGGTTTATCAAAATGAATCTCCCCTCTTTGTCTTTTTGTTCATACGTCTGTTTAAAAGAGATCTTATTGCAGATTAGGACAGCGACTCCACTTACGGTTACGCTGGCATGAAGAGAAACAGAATTTAGTAAAACCCATTCGTAGTTTTTCACGTTCTTCTTGTAGGGATGCAATATGTGCCTTTTCATTTTTAAAAGTAGCTTCGATGGTTTTATTGGGCTGAGCGTACCGTTTACACTGAAGGAAGTCATTCTAGAATTAGAACTGTAGATTCCAAAGTAAAAGTTTCTGTGAATTAACCCTTTAACTATAATAAAGCATGAATATTTTAATACTAGCATAACTGTGAAAACGTCTGTGTAAATCAGACTCGCTGCATGTTCTCCAGTTGTACGCATTTAAGAATATTTTTCCATTTTTTTCCCATATGGGTGCTTCCCATCCAATCCAGCTTTATTTATAAAGCACTTTAAAACAACCAAAGTGGACCAAAGTGCTGTACAGAACACTAGAAACACAATCTAAAATAAAAGCATTAAAAAATAAATAAATAAAACGAGTTAGAATATAAAACGGAACAAAATATCAACATTGCTTTTATGAAACTGGTTCCTAAAAGCAGGACAGAGGAGCGAGTGAAGCAAGTTTGGAAGTCCTTTGGGTCTGTTTTAAAAATAAATAATTACTGAGCTTTAAGAGAAACTATTTTTCAGATATATTTTTATTTTATTCACACATACAAAAATCTGCTTGTAACATGGTAAGGACACAAAATTAGGCGCTGCTATTTTTTTCAAATATCTTTTTTTTTTTTCTCACAGATACATTTCGGGAATCAAACTAAATATGCGAGGCAGAGTTTCACAAATACGACCACTGTTGCAACATCACGTCAATAAATGTAAATGGGCACATGTTGGGTTATGCACGAAACCTGGAATGAGACGAAGATTCATGAAAAACCCACGTCTGGATTAGAAAAACCACTAGCATGATCAAATTTAACACAGTAGCTTAATTTAGACCATTTTAAGTGATGTTTTCGAGATAAAATGCACTGACACCTAGGTATCTTTTCATTTCCCAAATTTTGGCCCAATATTTTATTTAATAAAATAAAATAGTAATTTTGGGATGGCTCAGAGCAAGCGTATATATTTTTTTTGCATTTATCTGAGGTCATTATTAGGTACATCCTGGGGGTAAATATGTCCAAGTTTCTGTTCAGATACCAAAATAAACGAAAGACCTATTTACATTTACATTTTACATTTGATTCATGAAAAACCCACACATCTGGATTAGAAAAACCACTCGGATCATCAAATTTAACAGTGTCTTAATTTAGGTGGTATATGAGACCATTTCAAGTGATGTTTTCCAGATAAAATGCACTGACACCTCGGTATCTTTTTCTGTCCCAATTCTAGTCCTATTTTGACATCAGCGTTTTATTAAAAAAATAATAATTTTGGGATGGCTCAGAGCAAGAGTGTATATTTTTTGCATTTATCTGAGGTTATTATTAGGTACACCCTGGGGGTAAATATGTCTAGGTTTATTTTGGTATCCGACAGAAACTTGGTTTCATGGAAAGACCGATGGACTGCTTACTCTAATGAAGAACACTGGAGTTTATTTTGAAATGTAAACATCAAAAAACCTGAGCCGAACTGACTATTTTAGGTCATTTGACTCAAAATCGAGCTCTCTATTTTTGCTCCTCCTTCCGAACGTGATGCGACCGCGAGAACACTGATCTCCCAAACGAAGAGCGACAATATGCTGACAGCTCCATCCTGACCAATGGACAGACGGAGGCTATTAATCAGCCTCTGGAGAGGAGAAGCTCTCATCAGTCCACTTGTCTTTTAATGGCAGTGATGAATGATGAGAATGATGCCGTTAACACATGCATTAGTTTGACCTCTAGTGAAAACTCAAATTGAATTGAAAATGTAGACCGGGTTGGGAATTAACCGCCAATCTGCTGTCAGGCGATCGCTGTGGCCGAGTAACGAGCTAACTACTATGACGACCTTCTGGTGGGAAACTCAGAATCTATGCAAATGGATGTTATTGATGTTAATAATTCTGTGACACTGGGCAGTAAATCCTAAATGCTGAAATTTAAGATAAGTAATAGTTTCTCAGTGGCACTGTTTGAGGAATGACTCCCTTTAACCCAGGGGTGTCAAACTCATTTTAATTCAGGGGCCACATTCAGCCTAATTTGATCTGAAGTGGGCCGAACCAGTGAAATAATAACACATCTTGCTTGTTTTGTTCTTGTAGTCAATAAAATAATAACATAAATAAAATATAAATAATGTCAACTCCAACCTCTACCTTTTAGAGCGAAAAAAGTTAATTTACATAATGAAAAAGTTTACATCTACAAACTATCCTTTCAATGTGAATAATATGAACAAACGGAAAAAATAAGTGTCATTTTAACAATATTATGCCTCAGTTTATTGTTTACACATGTACATGATAACTTCTAGATCACAGCAGATCTACAAACACAAAAACACATTTAATAACACGTAGAATGTTGATAAAATTGTACTTACTTCTCTTAAGACATTTCAGGTTGCTCACATTTGTTCAGGTTATTCACATTTTTGGCAAAATTGTACTTTGTTTTAATGTAAATACATGAAAATGTTGACATTTACCAGGAGAAAAGTTTGGAGTTGTCATTATTTACATGTTGTTATGTTCATATTTTACTGGTCCTACCTACTTGAGATTGAATTGGTCTGATTGTAGAACCTGAACTAAAAGGATTGTTCATATCAGTGTAATTCATCCCGAGGGCCGAACTGGACCCTTTGGCGGGCCGGATTTGTTTGACACCTGTGCTTTAACCCCTGACGTGTCAGTGGTGATGGTTCTGAGTGTTGAATGTATTTGAAATATTCATAACAGTTCAACCATTTGCTCAATAGGAGAAAAATCCTAATGTGCTGATAATATAGACCTGGATCTTTCTATAGACATCTGAGCATGCTCAGTGCACCCCCCACACACTGCCTGTGGAATGGGGGGTAAAAGACAGAAAGCAGTGAATGAGACCAGCTCAATATAAAAACAGTTGGCTTAAGCTTTTTTTTTTTTTTTTGCGCCGCCCCCCAAAGGGTATTGTTTTTGCTTCAGTTTGTTTGTTAGTTTTGTTGCCAGACTATTAACAATCAGTTGAATTAATACCGAATTTGGTTATAGATTACCAGTGACCCAGAATAGATCTGATTACATTTTGAGAACAGCAGGTCAAAGGATTTTTTTTTTTTTTTTTAGAATTAAAAAAAATTTTTTCCTGCCATTTACTTATAATGGGCAAAATGTTGCACGTCTGTAGCAGCAAAACTGTTGGTTGAATTCATACCAAATTGAGTTTATAGATTGCTAGTGACCAAGAATAGATGTAATTACATTGTGGTAAAAGTAGAACAAATTTCTTTCTTTTTTTTTTCTTTTTAATGAATTTTTAAAATATTTTTTCCCTATTCACTTATAATGGATGAAATTTCAAGCGTCTATAAAAACATCAATTTAGTTTCAATTTACTTCAAACTTGGCACATATATAAAGACAATTGATATGCTGACATCAGCACACGCACAGACACGATGACATCAGCTGGATCGATGCCAAAATAAGTTACAATATGTGTGAGGGGCGGGGTTTGTTGTACCTGGCACCACTTGTTTCTTTTTGTTTTTCTGACAGGTGTGTGTTAGAATGTACAGTATATATATTTGTGTTCACATTTAAATTACTATACCACTTCTTACTGATCTACTCGTCATGCCTTTGGAATAAATAAAGTAATTCAAATAATGAATAACTGCATTTTACACCTTCAATATTATTTTGCACTTTTTTCTCTCCCATTTACTTCAAATTTCACGTCTATAAAACCATACATTTTGTTTCAATTCACTTCAAACTTTCCACGTATTTAGAGAGAGAGCCTGGAACCACTTGTTACTGTTGTTTTCAATGTTGTGGTGATTTTCCTTTATTTCCTGTGGGTTTTTTTTTACTGAGTTTTGACCACGTAACTGCTTTTTGGAGTTCAAGCAGGTGTCAAAAAGCAGCTGGACTGACATCGAAAAAAAGCCCCAAAACAAAAAAAATCTCTTAATGTACATTCTGAGTGCGTTATTTCGTTTAAAAAAAAAAAAAAAACCTGTCAAACTTCAGTACCTCTTTGTCTTTCTCTGTTCTTCCACCCTGTTTTAACCCTTTTAAAGCAGCACAAGCCCACACTCACAGCAGCGTTTACACATAAACAAACTGGTAAATTCACAGCAGCACGTTTACCTGAACGGTCTCAGCGGTTAAAGGGTTAAAAAAAAAAGAATATTATGCCCGCGTATTGAAATGAAATCAATTGTTTCATAGAGAGATGAACCCGGTGACATTAATACCCAATGGGAGCATTGATAGCTACTGCTGTGACACACACATCCCATCATTCTTATAAGCGCTTCACCTCGCTGTCTTTCCGTCTCATCCTCTCCTCTTTCTCTTTCTCTTCACATTCACTCCTCCTCTCCCTCTCCGCCCTCCCCCCCCTCTCTCTCTCCTCTGTCTCTTTCATCCTCATCTCCTACATGTCTTTCATGGCAGTGTGTGCCACTGTTTTCGCCTGTGGTTTCCATAGAGACGAGTTGCTCCCATCTATTTCAAGCTACCTCCTCTGGTTTAGTACTCGTCTAGACTTTTTTTTTTTTTCCCCTCCCTCCGCTCATTAGATTTAAGCAGCAACCAAGGTAAATGAGCTGCTCTGCTTCCAATCCCTTCCCTTTTGTTCATTCCTAAACATGCATCTGTTGATTACTCAAGTCTACTATAAACAGTGGGATCTCAATAAAACCACCAGCGAGTTGACACGACTTTTTTTGATCACACGCTTCCCACTGGCTGCTCACAGTTTGGGCTGCTGTTTCAAATCAAGGTCATGAGTTTTTCCTTTTTTTTTTTTTTTTTTTCTTTTTTTTTCCTCCCTTGCACAGTTTAATGCAATCTTTGGGAGTTGTCGCTACACGATGCCATGGTAACCGGGTGATTCCTGTCTGTGCAGGGGATCTTAGCGACACAAATTCTCACATCTACACACAGAAGACAAGGGATGCCACACAGAAATGAGAAATCCTCTGAGCTACTATGCTGCATTTTGTCATCACAACAAGAAAATACATGCTTTTAATTTTAAATTTTTTTATTTTATTGTTTTCAATGCAATGCAACTGAACTTTATATGAATGTGGTTGCAGAAAAAAGCAGCGACGCATATATCCACAGTAAGACGCCACCACAATATGTTAACAAATATCACATTATGACCTTTGCTGTGCGTCCACGGGTAAACCAGGTGGAACAGGCAGCCGTTTGTATGCATGGGCCGTCTATAAATAGTACCGTGGAGTACCAGTCAGGGATCAGTGGCCAGGTCACAAGACTGGATGGATTTCCATTCCACATGATGACAGACTGTGGTAAAACGAAGCATTTTCCATTAAGCACGGCGGTATTAAAGAGAATCAGGGCTTTGTCAATATTAAAGCTGTGATTTCTCATCTTTGCTCAGTTTGAGGGTGATGAAATTCATCCCGATCCCAGTTCAGTTTTACAAAGATAACTCTCCTGATGTGGAATAAACCGATGTATGCTTTTATCTTTGGGTGCTTCTGTGAAACTGGTCCCTAAAACCAGGACAGAGAGGCAAAAAAATTCCAACCTGATGTAGACTCGTGTTATGAAGCATGTTTGGAAGCACTTTGGGTCTATTTGAAAAATACACATTAACTCAGATAAAAGAGAAACAATTTTTCAGATAAAACCCATTTTTATATTATTTTATACCAAAAAAAACACATGTAATGCGATTTAAAAAGAAAAAGACGAAAATTACCTGCTACTATTTTTTTTTTTTATCTCTTTATTCTTTCACAGATGGATTTTGGAATTGAAGTACATTTGTAAGGCAGAATGCTTCACAAACATGACCGCTGTTGCAATATCACTCACAATTTATGTTTTGAAATGAACAGGTTCCGCACATAACAGGAGTGGACACGATGGGTTACACACAAATCCTGGAATGAGACTGAGATTCAAGTAGAACCCACATGTCTTGATTAGAAAAACCACTAATAGGTGGTCCTATTTTTGGCTCCAATATAAAAAAAAAAAAAAATTCTGGGATGGCTCAGAGCAAGAGGTTTTTTTTTTTTTTTTTTTTTTTTTTGGATTTATCTGAGGTCATCAAAGGTACATCCTGGGGGAAATATAGCTATTTTTTTTTATTTTATTAATGGGTCTAAAAAGCTGGAAAAGTGCCAGATACCAAAATGTACCCAGTTTCATAGAAGCACCTTTATTATTAAATGCTATTGAAGAAATTGTAGGTCAACAAGAGTTTTGGAAATGACTTTAAAAGCTTCCTTTTTTTTTTTCCTATCTCAGAAAAATTTTACTTTTTATTTGTGTTTCTTGCTCTGCCCGTTACAGGAGACTGATCTCATGAAATCTCGTAATATGTCACGCCAGTTCTTCCAGCGTTTGACGTGCTAGATCTATGCATTTTTGAGCTTTCATGTGTTATTCAATGCCAAATGTGCACATTTGTTTAGCACCAAAAGGCAGCCAGACTATCATTCTGCTGTCAGGATGCTGGACAAGACAAGTTTAAAAAAAAAAGTACCCCAAGATCTCTGGTTCCCTTAACCCTAACCACCAGCATGTGGTATATGATGTAATGTGAACATACACACATGTATCCAGAAAGCTTGTAATGCATACAGATAGCACGCCAATTAGAAGTGGCATGATATTTAAGTCATGTTGGGTTGTAGAGATGTCTCAGTTGGTCTTACTGGCGTGATGGTGACAGAATGGGGGTAAAATGCACTAAGGTTCCACGATTTTGCTCAGTCTCACTGCAGGTTTTAAGCATAAAACTGTAACTGGAACTGAATTCTGATTGATGCACATGAACCCATAAAGATAAGATTAAAGATTTAATACTTGTTGATCCACTAATCCTATCAATAAATGTAAATAATTGGCGTAAAATCCAGTTTTTCATCTTTTCATGGTCATCATATACGACCCGTTTGGACGTTCAGAGGCTGTGTCGTTACCATGGAAACACCGTCCTCTTCTACAACACTGATTCACCAGTAAAACCCATGGAGTTGGATGAGAACATTAGGATTATGTTCAGTGAATGGTAGATTTTACTGAAAAAGTCAGTTTTTCACAAGTTTTTTTATGCATTTTATGTAATAACAATCAAGTTTAATCTGAGCTTTTATGAACATATACATGGTCAGAAAATTAAATATCGGAAAATACCAGATTTTTCACTTAAAAACACAAAATGCAGAGGATAATTTTATGATAAAGGGTGATAAAGTACTAAAGAAAGGTGAAATAGAGAAAGAAAAAAAATATTTGGGAACTGCCCCAGAAATAGCAGTGGGTCTTTGTGGGTTAAGGTGACATTTTCCTACTATATTTATCAAGCAGAACGACAAAACAACAAAACCTTAGTGTAAAAAAGAACATGTTATATAACTGAACTAAAACGGAAATGATGCTTGACAAAACCAATAACTATCAAGCTGTAAAAATTACAGGTGGCATCTTTTTTTCCTTTTTTGCCATTTATTTCACACACAAGACCTGCTGTTTTGGGTGGATATGAAATTTTGCTTCCAATTTTTTAATTGAATTTTTAATTTACATGATTAATTCTCCCACTTATTTTATCAGATAGTCAAGATAAGATACAAAAGATAGACATGATGAAACTAAAATGAAATCAAGGTAAAGCCCTCTCGAAAAACAAATTAAATGTAAACTGAGCCTGAAAACTAATAGCAAATAAGATTTAGAAAAAAAATTGTTTATTAAAAAAAATGTGATTGATGCAACTTTACAGGCTACTATAAATTGATTCACAGAAATAAATCATTTGAAATGAAAACATTGGTCAAATTGGGATTAAAACCTGTTGTAGACGGACCTGAAACAGGACTTTTTCCCCATTCTGTCACTCAGAAGATTCTCCTATCCCTATATTTGAGGACAGATTAAAGATCAGTGTCGTCCCAAAAATAACAGTGGCTAGAAACGTTCTGACAAAGTGAAGTTAAAATTATAGTCGGACTAGTTGAAGTGTGTGTTATTTGCGAAGCGAAGGCGTTCCCTCTTTTGTGCAGTGAGCTCTCCTCTATATTTTCGTCAACACAATGTGAAATGCTGTGTACAGACACGCCGACAGTCTCCTCTATGAGAGCCTTGTTTGTTTATGCTAATTATACTGATGTCTTCAATTAATGTGGTGGTGATTGAGGTTAAAATGCTGCACATAGAAGCATCAGTCTAATCTGATTAAAGGTGTTTTATGCACGTTTAAGAGCCGACGACTTATAGACATGTTTCCCATGCGTGTAATCAGTCAGATGGCCTGATACGAGTCCCCTCTGACCAAGAAGGCACTTGGGACTGAATTGCCTCGAGCGAGTCTAGTCTTTCATAATTAATTTACTCATCCATGATTTTCAAACAGTTGGTTGGATATCTGTAATCCATGAAATACGACTGTAAGTGCAGGAAATATGTGTGCGATGTTGCTCAAATCCCAGTGTTAACTCTTTCTCACTATGTGTATGTGCAGTTTGGATGGATGGAACTGTGTCACTGTTTGTGCAAATGGTTTCTGAAACCTGAAACATTGCACTTTATAGTCAAATTGCATTAAGAAAATCTGAATAAGTTGAACAATCGCGAACAATTACATACAACCTGACATTTCTCAAGACAAATAAGTGCAATTTTAACACTTCTATTCCTGAACGTATCATTTATACATTTGCATTATACACAGTGTTACACAAACATTTGGTAATGCGCATAATATTGTTAAAAATTTGGAGTGTGGAACTAAAATAAGAAGTATAAGAATCTATAACAACTTATAGATGACAGTGAATCTGTTATTTTGTTCAAATCAAACTTTTTTTTTTCTCTTAAAATGTTTCAGGTTATTAACATGTTATTGTGAGGAAGAAGTGTCATTTTTTTATTTTCCAAATTCATCCTGCGGGCTAGATTGGACCCTTTGGCGGACCAGCTTTGGCCCCCAGGCCGTATGTTTGACACCCCTGGTTTGGGCTGCGCGATTACGGAAAAAATCAATATCATGAATATTTCGGTCAATATTGAAATCACGATTATTCAAATGATTAATTTTGAGTTTCACAATGCATTTATTCAGCATTTCTCTCTCAAAACAAACAAACAAACAAACAAACAAATTAAAAAAAACACTTTGTTATTGATTCTTTATGCAAAACATTCAAACTGAAAATCAATTTTGGCTACAAATATGTACTTTACAGCTGTTTTGCGATGGAATGGAATATATTGCGCACGTGCGTCTCTCAGAAATTGTGTAAAGAAGAACGGAAAATAAATCAGTTCAACTCGATGATATGAGTTTTGAGATCGTTTGACAACAAAAGCGAAATCGTGATCAAAATTCGATTAATTGCACAGGGTTACCGTCCTACTGACATAGAACCTTTGATCACATTCGATCATTGTGGGCAACTTAACTGAAAGTGGTGACTAACATTGTAGCTCAGGTATTTCAGAGAGAATGTGCTCCAGGAGAGAACTGTAGCTGATCATAAAGTGACTCAGTCCCTGTGGTGAACAGAGTGCTACATTACATTCCTCCATCTCTTCACAGTGGAGTTTTGAGGGACTCATGTCATTGTACTACCACCTATCTTTAACTCACTGCCTTCTTGCTGGAGTTCCCATGAGGAGCACTGTCAGCTCTTAAATCCAAGCTGACATATCGGCAACGACAAGCGCTCGTGTGAATGACGGCTCTCATAGGGAAACGGTAAGATTTAAAGCAGAGTGTATTACGGAAAATAGACAGGAAAAGGAACCAGCTCAGGCGCTTTTTTTTTTTTTTATATTATTTTACAAAGATCCAGCTAAGTTTGTCAAGATATGATTTAGTAAGGAGAACACCGGCGCTCTGATGTGAAGGTAAAGTTAAGGACAGGGTTTGAGTTTTTGTGGAAGCTTCTTAGAGTTGCATGGAAGAAGCAGGTTGTCTGTGTGAAGGGTAGGAGGGATCTTTACTGCTGAGAAGACACATTCTATTCATATCGAGCAGCTTAGGACCATCAGGACTTGTTCAAACTGTCAGCCCAAACCCATTTTTTTTGTCATGTTCAGATCAGTCTCCAGATGGTTTTTGATCGTCTTGACAGAAAAAAAAAAAAAAAAAAAATCAGAAGAATCTGGATCAGACTACTGGACTTACTTGCAACATTATAAATGAGTGACAGAAGTGCTGAGCATCCTACTAGAAGAACCGCCCATGGACTTAATAAACTGTCCACTGGCGTTTTGATTGAAGGCTTCTCCACGGGCACAGCCATGAAACCCCATGACCAGCAGAGGTACTTAATGCTAACCCATGGAGATAGGTTGCTGAGCCTTGGGTGCACGAAACCAATGAACCCAGACACAATCAGCAGGACAGTCTACAAGCAACTACTCCACTAGAAGGACGAGGATCTAAATTTACTTCCAGAAGCTTCATGAAATGGTCTGGTCCTGGTTTTTAAGACTGGCAGGTCAGGAACATTTGGGGGTTCCTGCAGAGTTGAATATTTCCAATCATTCTGTATTTGCAGCATCTTATTTGAACCACCATAGTTAAATATCTGTACAGTAGAGCTGTACGATACTGGAAAAAAATGATTTTTTAACCCTGTGTAACTGGTCAAACAAATTCGTTGTTACCTGTTGTTGTGGCAACAGGTGCAAGGCACTATTGACACAAAGCATGTGTTTCAATATCAATCTTCTTATAGCCAAAATAATCCCAGATAACTGACGTTGCTTTTCTTTTTTGCACCAAGTCTTTGTTTCAGGTGATTTTCTCTTGTTCCTTGCTCATTTTTCATGTTGTTACCAGCGAGTCACTCCCAACTGAGTACGAACAGTTGTGATCAGTGGGTCGCTGTGCAGTGTGTAATCACTTTTCCATTAGGCTTAAGTGCAAAACTTTACCGATGTTTACTAAATGTTTATTTGTGTCAGTTTTTCCATTAAATCACAAATGCGATGATTTGTTTGTTTATTATCGTGAGATGACATGAGAAGTCACTCCATAAACACGGCGACAAACATAAATATGTTGTTGATTTACAGAGATATTCATTATCATTATTATTATATTCTGTACTAATTTTTTTTCAAAATGATTCAGTTTGCTGGTGTGTCCACACATACTGCACCATGTTTCTTTTAAACTCTCCTTCTTCACTTGAAGTAACGTCTGTCCACATCTGTTTTTTTTTTTTTTATCACATGACTCTATTTACATCTTTCCATTGCAGTTTTCCGTAATGTACCACTTTTAATCAAAAAGCAAGATTTTTGCGAAAATGTCATTTTTTTTCCATAAGGTAAATTTTTGTGCACAAGTTATACGTGTGATATTTGAGGGTCAATGGAAAAGTGTCTTGTCAGGTGCCTTTGAGTTTATTTGCCTCCTACATTGCAGGACCTGTGATGCGACTATTGCGCACACGTACATCACAATGACGATATACTCTGCAGCTCTATGTAGCTGTGTGTACAGCTTTCATTGTCATTCACCGTGTGTTCTCATACCACCTACTATACATCCCTCTAATGTTTCTGTATGAACTCAAACATACACGTTCACCCAATATGCTTATTTATTAGCATTTGGCAAATGCTGCAGGGATTTCTCTTGATAAAACCCCTTGAAAAAAAAACATGACAAAGTTATTAACTGTTCCTGATTCCCTCAGGCAAAGTATAAGAGGAAATGTGGATGTATGGAAACTGGATGAAGGGCTCAAAATGCTTGGACACTTTACAAGAAAGTTACAGAAGAAGGGTGCAACAAAGCAATGCCAACTTCAAAAAAAAAAAAGAGAAAAAAAAGGAAAATGTTGTTTTGTCAGGTGACATTGACTCATTTGCATAATGTTTCCAGATCACCACCATAGTACAGAGTAGTTTGGGTGGAAATATGTCTTTGGATATTATTATTGAGTGAGGTTACAGGGAGAAGAGGTAAAGAAGGTGGAGGATTTTAACTACTTAGGGTCAATAGTTCAGAACAATGAAGAGTGTGGAAAAGAAGTGAAGAAGCGTGTGCAGGCAGGCGGGAACGGGTGGAGAAAAGTGTCAGGTGTGATAGAAGAGTTGGAGCTAAAATGAAAGGGATGGTGTCCAAAATTGTGATGAGGAGCCATGTTGTTTGGTCAAGAGACGGTGTCAGTGAGGAGAAGAAAGGAGGCAGAGCTGGAGGTAGCACAGATGAAGATGCTGAGGTTCTCTTTGGGAGTGACCAGGATGGATAGGATCAGGAATGAGTCCATCAGAGGGACAGCGCATGTTAGAGGGTTTGGAGATAAAGTCAGAGAGGCCAGGCTGAGATGGTTCAGACATGTCCAGAGGAGAGATAGAGAATGTATTGGTAGAAGGATGCTGAGTTTGGAACTGCCAGGCAGGAGGTGTAGAGGAAGACCAGAGAGGAGGTTTATGGATGGAGTGAAAGAGGATATGAAGGTAGCTGGTGTGAGAGAAGAGGATGGAGAAGACGGGGTTAGATGGAGGAGACTGATTCGTTGGGAAAAGCCAAAAGGAGAAGAAGAAGTTCTGCCCCTTCATTCAGATTTTTGGTTGAGATTATACACTTTGGAAGAATATCTGAGCTCTGACATTCCTAGACAACATTCCGGGGTGGGTGTATTGTTGTCTGTTGATCTTGTTCTGTGGGGTTTTGGAGGGTAGGGTGGGATGTGGTGAACAGGGTTGGATGGAGGACCAGCCAGAGATGATCTAGAACCGTTTTTTCCTCCTGTTTATTTATTTATTTTTCTTTCTTTAGACACTCACAGACCCACGAGTTGACATTCTCTGCAACTTTTCTTCATTTTCTTACACTTTGTGTTAGTTGTTTGTTGTATCCTCTCAACTGTGTCTTGTCATTTGCCCACATAACTAAAGCTATGTCAAAGGTTGCAATGAAAACACATCAGACCATACTTGTCTTTGAAAAGGGAACTTTTGATGAAGAAACTGCACATTCAAGTCATATTCATCCATTAGATAATATCCCTATTTTTTCAGTATCCAGTGTCAAAGTTTGCATTAGGACAGCAGCCTTGTCTCTTTGTGCTTTAATTTGATATTTTTGATTTCATATGTAACATAAGTTTATTGATGTGTTGTCTTGATGTAGGCTGTTTGACAGTAATGAGGACCTGGTGGAGCAGAAAGAAGAAGAGAACCCAGAGGACGTTTCACCACCACCAACCAGCCAATCATACGCTGCTACTGTGGCTCTTCCATCAACTCCACCCTCCTCCACCACTCTCATGGGTAAGAATAACTTAAGGTTAGGGCAACCTAATCCTGACATGATTAAATAATACATTTAGAAAGCTACGTGTGGGAAAAGAGCATCCTTTCCAAGAAATATTATAACAGATGAGATAACATAAGATAGTTTATTTGCCATTTGTACACATGCAGGTACATAGGATTTATTATCTAGTGGTCTCTCAAAAAACAAAACAGCTGACATAACAGAGCTCTCCCTGCAGACACTCGAAAGGAAGATTTCAGCACTGCTCATTTTTTTTCCCAGGATACTCTGAGGACGGAGGAGCCCAGAAGGGGGAGGTCATCCCAGAGCATGAGTTTGCCGAGAGCCCTGTTTGTCTGGATGATGAGAACGAGTTTCCTCCTGTCGGTAATCAGAGTTAACTGACCAAACCTTCCTAAGAACGCCCATTTCCCCCAAAATCCCTGAACCCTGCAAAATGATCAGACTTGTTTCGGGCGGGGAGGATGGACAGAAGTATTCCTGAAGTGATGAAATCATGCCCCCACCCCCACCCCTCAGCCTCCAACACGTACCCCTGCAGGCCTAGGGTCAAATTTACCAGAGTGTTACCTTCTGGTGTTTCTGTATTTGTCTCCCTCTCACCTTTTGTAAGGAAGAAATTTAAAATATTCTAAAAAAAAAAAAAAAAAAAGAAAAATAGTGGAAGATCCACTCATGATTAAGACATTCAGAACATCTCAAGCTCTTTGTTTAGACAGACTTAAAGGCTGTCTGAAGAGTCCCAATGTTAACTACCTATTATGCCATAAATACCAGTGTTAAATACTTTTTTTTAAAACTAATGGCTGCACAGCAAGAAACTCTGACAATACCTGCACATTATCATCATGGTAGCTAGAAGATTAACCTGTGATTGGTCCAGCAGATTAACAAGGGGTGGGTTTCATGAAAATAAACTCAGAAAACATGTGGAGAAGCTGTTTTATGAACTTCTCAACATGACTGTCCACTCGGGCAATAACGTAAAGGGCTAGTGTGTAAGATTTAGGGGAGTCTACTTGCAAATATAGAATATTTATCATTTTGGTTTCATTAGTGTATAATCACATGAAAATAAATGAGACATGTTCACTGTGTAACATAGTCCTTACATTCAGTGTGGAGGTGCATTTACTGTCATCTATGTTTTAATAGCATTAGCCTCATAGCATAATTGCCTAAGTCATTTTTGGCCAAATTGTGGTGTCTGCGTAACTTACTCTCCGAGCACTGCTGCTTCGTTTTATCCAGATATCATAATTTGGCCAAAAATATGACTTTGTTATGATGCTAGCGATATGGACCAAGTTAATACTCCCTCAATGAAATGAAAAAACAAAAGAACAGACAAAACAAGCACCAGGAGGCAGTAGCATGTTTTATTGCTGCCATCGTAGATGGACGTGTGGTTGTAAGCTGAGATGTCACTGACAGATGCTTCGGAATGTCACATAGTGAACATTTAAAGTTACAGTTAGTGTGTGTTTTGTCCATTCTGGAGATTGAAACTCTGGACCACACTCAAATACACTAGTTAACAGTATTCATTTTAACACTACATTGCACCTTCTATAAAAACAATAAACTGGAGAAGAGGAAGTCCATGTGAACAATAATATACTCAGCATTTCTGTGTGATAATACACTAATGAAAACATTATTATGAATATTTTATTCCATTTCTGCAATCCTTAATCTCCCCAAATCTGACATGCTAGACCTTTAAAACATACATTAATCTCTGAAGAATTTACATTTTTTATCTTCTGTCATTTTTGTGAATCACAAAGCAGTAAATTACAAATCAACGGGCATTAAATGCATCACGCCTCAAGACAGAGAAACAGTTATTAAAATAAAAAGGAGAAGATTTAGTGTTACACTATTTAAGTAAAGGTACATGCAGTAAGTATTATATGACATACAGATGCAGTCGTCATACTATTTTTGTTAGTGTTTGAGGATGAAGCTAAAAACCTGCACAGTCACAACCTGATATTCTATCAGGGAGTGTTGTCTCTGTGGGAGGAGCAGCCATGAGCTAAATGTGAACTCATGATGATGAGCTGTATGTGACAATGCTACATGTCCTTGAATTTCAGTAATATTTTGAATATGCTAACATGCAAGTCATAGTCATTTTTACTTTGATGTATTACATTTTTAAAGGGGTTAACGCTTTAAGTGTTACACATCAACACATCAACTTACCATCCATCATTATGTTTTAAAGATTTTTACTGTGGGTATAATGTATATATAACATTTATATATAGTACTGTTGAAATGAGTAACATGGTAATGTAACTGATTTGCCAAAAGATGGTGCTGTTAGGACACCTCTATGCTGCGTTGAGCTGTTCCATGGATATTTACACCAGATACTCATTAAAGCTGATAAGTACATTCAACCACTACTGTGTGACTTTTATTCACCAAAACCATGAAACAAAAAACAATATGCAATATGCATTACATAACTGCAATACTGTATTATGCAATATTATATATGCAAAATTCATAACATTATTGGCTAAGTAATATTTTTTTCCTGTCATAGCCAATGATAAAAAATAAAACATCAGAGGGTTGTTTTTGGTCCTTAAATGTAACATTTATTTAATTAAGCTCCATGAGGCCAACAAGCATGCACAAGACTTCATTTGATATTTTCTGTTTTCTCTGCATTTGGCTAAAACACAACCTAAACTAGTCTAACAATGGCTGAAATAATGACAACCCAAACTTAATGCTGTTTATTTTTTGGCATTACTCTGTACAAATTCCATAATTACCTTTCAGTATGTTGTAATGCAAGCACGCTGAGAGGAAAACTGGCTTTTGGACTCTCATTCATTCATTCATTCACAGCCTGTAGAACATTTTGGCTTAGATGGCTAATCACAGATGTATTTAGAGAGGTGTGTGTGATCCATAGCTTTAATTACCAATGTGTAGAATCCGACGAGGCTCTACTCTTCTCCATAGCTGGCCACAGAACAACATGGCAGATCCCATAAATGTGATATTATGTCTTTATTTTTCCATAGCAGCACGAATGTGTCTGGTCATCCATCTTTATACTTAGTTTTTTTGATATGAACAAAGAGAAAATAGTTTTTTTACGCCTGGTTTTTGCCTCCTGGACATTTAAAATGTATTGTTAGGGATCTGGTGGATATATAAAGGTTGACAACACTGATAAAAGCCCATTTTTGCAGCTGTCAAAGCCTCCTGAATCATGCTGTTGCCAAATTACTGACCTTGTAGAGTTTTTCCTCCCTTTGACCTCTCTAACCTCTCCATGTTCCTGCCTATTTGCACGTCTCCTGCCCCATCTGGACATTGAGCCTCCCAAACAACACATTCTATAAACAAACAGCTGTGCACATCCAAAAGAGATATTTGTGTCTACATCTGTTTGCTGACATCTCTGTCTGTTGTGTGAGTGTTTGTATGTGCTTCTTCCCTCCGTTAGCGCAGTGGGGGGCAGCGACAAACAGCCTGTGTGGGGTCGCAGCAGGGTGCTGCTGATTTGTCTGTGGTGTAGTCTGCTGTGGACACAGACGTATCAGTGGCAATATCCCATAATAGCTCCTCTCTCCGGCGGGTGATCCGATCAGCCACCGCCTTGTATTCAGGTTTCTCAAAATCCAGGGGCCTTTCCTCGGCCTCATCACTTTCCAGATCAAAAATCAAAGGTGGGTCATGGAGCTGCTGACTTCCTGTTGCACCACCGCATGCCTCAGCTGCACCTGCATGGAAAGAGGGACAGGTGTGTCAGGTGGGGTTTGGCTGAGCTCACATTTATACCAGATTTTACCCACACTGTTTTTTGTTGTTGTTTTTTTTAAAGTTATTTTAAACCAAATAAATAGAGTTGGTGTATACTATATGAAAATATATTTATGTACATTTCCATTTTTATATAAAGTAAAAAGGAATTAATGCTTAAAACAGCACATACTTTGTCTAAAACACATTTACCAGTAGTTTCAGGAAGGTTTTAGCAATAATACACTGCCAAAAAAAAAAAAAGTCACACATGCAATATTTCACTGCGACATCTTTGGTTTTGATTACAGGAGACGTTCACTGGATTTAACTCAGCAAATAGTTCAGATCCTTCCATGGGTAAATACTGCAGTGGTTAATAATGTTTGAGCTGGAACAGGTTATTGAACTCTAACTGCAGGCAGTGTTCTCTCATGTCTTTATCGTCACAAAGACTGGATAGTGCCAGGACTGATCAAGATCATCAGGCTTGTGACAGATTGGTTCAGGGAGAATGAGACATCATTTACAAACATAGATAAACCTCCATAAAGTCTGGACTCTAATTTGGGATATGATGAAGACTTGATGCAGCGGTCCGATTGTCCATCATCAGTAACCAAAAATTAATGCAACTATGAATGGAAAAAATACCACGAACCTTATTACATAAGCATTGTGTGGCAAAGCAGATGTCTGTAAATGTCTCCTGTAATCAAAACCAAAGATGTTGCAGTGAAATATTGCATGTGCGACTTTTTTTTGGCTGGGCAGTGTATTTAGTTTTACTGTTTTTTTAAATAATCAATATGATATGCTTCATAGTGGTAATGTGCCTGCTACTATATATGTTATTTGATACTAAATTGACAGAAAAACAGGCTGATATGCCCATGTTGACATAAGATCCTGTATAATCCAACATGATAGCAGGGAATAACAAACCACTCTGTTGATATTACTGTATGATAATAAACTCATCATCTCTACTAGAAAAATCATTCTGACAAACCTTTCTAAAAACAGTATGAACATTACATCTCAGTGTCAATGCAATGCACAGTGATTGCATTTTGATCTCTAGACATGTGACAATCCTTACCTGTCATATAGAAAGCTTTATACTTCCCATTTCGAACTGTCTGTAGATCTCCAAACTTCCCTGCTGCACCACTGTTAGGGTGGAAGAGGAACTGCAGGAAACAAATGTAATGCTCATGGCTGCAATTGGACTCTCATTCAAAGGGACAGTGGATTTTCAGTAGAATTTATACCTCATGACCTGTTTGTTCACCATGCAGGAGGATATCTGTGGCATCGATGCCATCGTAATGTCGGTCTGAGGGGGGTGCTACCCCTGCCAGGGATAGCAGAGTTGGTAATATATCCATGCCACTGAGAAAGAACAAAAAGAAGAGAATGTGTCTGCCTTTAGAACACACAAAGAAAACACGTACTGCATTTCTAAGCAAATATACCTCATGAGCTGGTTTTGTGCTTTGCTAAACATGGGTGAATCCCAAGGGGTGAGGGGTACATCTCCAAAGTGAGGACAATGTTAAGTGCCATAACACTGATGGCCACTACATGCTGGCCCAAGACCCACAGACAAACACTGAACTGTTAAGCCCTGAATGGCTGAATCGATTTCCAATTGTGGGAAAAAAATTTTGACTTGCGTTTTTTTCTTTCAAGTAGATAGGAGTTTGGTTGCATTTTGGGGGTTGATGTGAATTTGCATCAATAGGCGTCAAGGGGTTAAGTCAAATATTAAAGGTGGGGTCTGAGATGTTTTCCTGGAGCATTTTTTACTATATACTATATTTACTATATTAAATCTTCTTCATACCCCAATTGCAAACAATTAATTAAATGCTCTGACACAAAAATTAAAAGTTTTAGTCACCTGTGGGACCGACAGGAC
>JAQQZY010000013.1:14715843-14726658 GCA_030068375.1 Ostorhinchus rueppellii | reverse complement strand
ACCAAAATCTAATCATCTGTAGGATACCCCATTTCTGACAATCTCTGAAAATTTCATGAAAATCCGTCCATAACTTTATGACTTACCCTACTAACAAACAAACAGACAAACCAATGCCGATGAAAACATAACCTCCTTGGCAGAGGTAATAATTACGAATATCTCCCAAAATATCAGTCCTATCAACTAGCCGTTTTCGCTAGTCTCTTCCTTGACCAAAAATACACATGTATGCCAAACTGCAGCTGTTTGCTCTTTCCAGATTTTGTGTGATGCCCGAGACACACAGAATCCACTTCCCTTTTATAATATAGGACAGGATACTTGTTGTCTCTCAGCTAGTGAATGCTTTGAAGGGCAGGTGTGGGTTTCTTTTTCATATGTTACTTGAGATTTGACGTGATTTGAGGTGAGCAGTTAAAGTCCAGCACCTGGCAGAAGAGCTCGCAGTCACAGAGTCGGGCCTGGCCTCTCTTTCGGGCCTGTGAGGCAGGTGGAGCTAAGTACGTTTGTGCATGACTTCTTCACATAAGAAGGTTTTGTAACATGCTGCCGGGCTGGTTCTGTATGGCACACTGCTGCTCTGCTGTTGTCTGGGGGTTTCAATATTCAACCTGTGAGTGGGACTTGGTAATAGTTATTTTGGGGAAGTATGAAATTGCGCTTGCATTGGCTGAATTGGTGTCTGGTAATTGCTTTCGCTCGGGAGTGACATTTATCACATTCAGAGATTACTTGGTGGTTTCTGGATCCTTTTCCAAGTTCTTATTATATTTAATAGAGACGTGCAAAATTATGTATTCTGTATATTTTTTTATTATTGAAAAACGTACAATTTTCTTGTGGAATGACCATATTCTACAAGCACACTTTAGTTGATTTAAAAAAAAGAAGAAAAATACTTGCTTTGAAACTGTTAGAGCTCAAACAGCATATTTTCTCTGTGAAACGGTGGCTGGAATGAACTGAACTGGCAACCCGTCTTTACCCATTGAGATGCTCCAGCTCTTTGTGACCCGTTACAGAAAATAAGACTACATTCAGAGTGCAAATCTGATTTTTTTTTTTTTTTTGCCCTTACATATGTGACCTGTGTCCGATCTGTTAAAGACACTTTGAACAGCACAAATCTGACCCAGGCCACTTTCATATGTGGTCCTAAATCCCATACGTATCTGATGTTTTGCTATGTGACTTCAGTCTGACTGGCCCCGTTGCATTCATCCAACCTATACATCATCGAAATGCAACAAATGTCACAATTCTGCGTCCCAGGAGAAGGGAAGGCGGGAAACACATATTTACTTCTGTAAAAGCAGTGCGTGTCTGCGTGGTCACATACTACGTCTAGACCTCTTTTGTGAATGCGGGTCACTTCAGGGTCACATTCAGTTCATACTCAAAACTGATGGAAGTCGCGTTTAATGTGTAGTATGAACGAGCCCACACACACAAAAAAAAAATTGAATTGTGCATTAACCCTTAGGGGTCTTCGCCTATTTTGGCTATTTTTTGAGTACTTTTACCTTTATATATTATATAAAGAAATGTTTATTATGCTGATGTTTGGGAACTTTTTTTTTTTAGCATAACTTCATCTATGTTGTCTATTATTTTTTCACTTTAACCTCCTATATCACCACAAAAGGCCAAAAGACACACAAAAGTACTAAATCCGATTTGAAAAATGTGTATAATTTATTGCATAAATAACAAAAATATGCTTAATGAACCTTTTGAAAGACTTTAAAAGTGAATATCGGTTCCAAATATTAGGTATGTACAATCAAAATTCTAATAAATTAAAATTATACTCAAATATTTGACGTAAAAGCATATCTTTACATAGGTGTTTCCTCACCACACCCCTCCCCACGTTCTTATTGGGATCTGCATCCCATTCAGGTGGGGGTCATTCTCACCTTTCCCTGTAATGCTAATGCAGTCTGTGGATTAGAATTTTGAAAAACGTCAAAAAATGACGTAGGTATGGTCAGAAATATAACACCTGCCCCCCCTCATTTTCATACTTTTCTTCGGGTTTGTTTGCTCCTTTGTTTGTTGCTTTGTTTGTTTCAAACCCTCATATCTCCGGTTGTGTTTGCTCTATCAACATCAACTAAAAAGTGGGAGAGTGTTTCATGTCCGCACTTCGGAATGCAATTATCCGCAGTGGTCTACGTGACCGATTTCTGATGCTACGTGTTGAAAATATCATGTGACCCCTAATTTTTTTTCTGTTATTGCTTATAGTCTATCTTAATAAATGAATAGTAGGAAATGACAAATCGTAGTAAAACTTTTTTGAGCAGCGATCCTGCATCATTGAAAAGGAAAAAAACCCAAACTTGATTACTTGGATTAAATCAATATACTGCCCTGCATTCAATTAATTTGTGCCGGTTTGAGCTGCTATGAATATGTCACTGGTTATAATCTCTGCTGTGTTCCAGCGCTCATCAAGTCGAACCCGGTGAGCTTTAAAATACTGTCCCACACTTCATCATATTATGCTTTGCAGTGAAGTGAGTCTCAAACTTTAGCACAGATCACTGACTAATTTATTTCTTGAGGCAAAACCGATGCTGCACAGTTGGTATAAATATTTATAAGTGAAATATTTATATCTCGCAGACTCTGGCAAATTGGTTACTGGACTACATTTCAATCCCTCAAGAAGAAGAAGAAGAAGGAGGAAGATAAATAGGAGACGTGTTCAATTTCAAGGTGTCCTCATGTTTGGCTGTTTCTTCATCATTGCGAAATAACGTTTAAATATTGAAAATATATTGGGGTTTTTTGTTCATTATGCCACACCCCTCACCTTAATAAACTCATTTACCCATAATGCATTGTTGTCACACGCCTCACAGTGATGTGACCGGTAAACACAAGCATTCAACCACTGCTTAAGGGTAAGGATGAACTTCTGTCACATGTGTAATAAACAAAACTGCGCCGTCGGTACCTGCGGATATGGGTGGCATTTCAAAGATTGTGCCCAGCTAATCTCGTAAGCATGCTTTTGTCTTGTTTTTCTCTAAGTATCAAAAAGGAAGACCTTTTGAAAGAAAGTCATTTGCATAGCTGGTTGTTTAGCTGAAGCCTGTCTTTGAGGGAGGGAGAACTAAATGAAAAATGATGCAATGACTGTGGGCTGTGCTTCACTGAGCATCAGGCCCGAGGTAAATCAACACCTGTTTCTCTTTATCTAACTCTGGATGGAGAATGAGGCTATAAGGAGGGGGGTAGCTTGGTTAAAAGAGGAAATAATGATGGGTTTTACAAAAAAAAAAAAAAAAAAGAAAGAGATTCTGGGAATTGTGCCCAAAAGCTTGACTTCATTCTTTTGAAAAGCTAATCTTTGGTTCTGGCTTTAGGAGTATAGTCTGTAAGGTGCGAACTTCAAATAACTCATTTATAACCTCACTTGACTATTTCTGTAGACACTGATGTCAAGGGGAAGAGGAGGTGTTGCAGAAGACGGCATGAAAAGTGAGGAGTGAAAAGGATGTGACATAAAAAGCAGTCACCTCCAGAGTTCAATGCGAATTGGCGGTTGAGTAATCCATCAAATAAACTCAGCTAATGGAGATTGTAACGACTGGAAATCAAGAAATGTAAGTTTGTAAAGCCCTGTGAGGCAACCTTGTTGTGATATAGGGCTCTACAAATAAAATGTAATTGGAAAATTAACAGAAAGATACTTAACATTAATAGGGCACACGTGGAAATACTGAAATCCAAACTTTAAAGCTTAGTGGGGTATTACAGGATGTAAACAGACTATTGTTTTTCTGAAATTTTTCCAAATTTATAATCAGTCATGTGGAAAATCAAAGTCAATAAATTCCCATATTTGGTTCTGGGCCCATAAGTGGCACAAAAAATATATCCAAGACATATACATAAAAAAAAAAACAAAAACATAAGGTGAAAGGATTGTGTATTTTAGAACATTCGACCAACATCAGTGCTGATCCAGACCCCTGTCCACATCCACATTCACCCTTTGAACATCATGCCTTACATTAGTACCATTACTTCATGGTACTGTTTGCGTGTTCTTTTATTGGAAGCTCCAAGAATAAGTCCACGTTCGTTTCGGCCTTTTATGAATTTAATCAGACTTGAGGTGATCAAGCGGATGGACCCCGACATTTCAACGCAAATAACTTTTATACCTGACCCCAACAATGGGCTGACCCTGTGGGCTCAGTGGGCGGGGCCACCAAAAAGTCAAATGAACTCTATGTGAAACCTTGAAAGTGTAAAACTTAAAACTAAAACGGGTACGGTAATCATTAATGCTGGTCACAAAGAACTCCCCACTAACATTATTGAGATAAAACCGATTAAACAAATTGATCCCATAAGAAAACATAATCCAACTAAGTGGTAAAACAATTCATCCTAAAACCTCAATATCCAAATCACAATAATATTTTAGTGCCTCACAAAGCATGTCCGCTCACTGTTCATGCACAGGTGGACCTTACAGACCCTGGAGACCACATTGGACCTCAGATTGGTGACTCTCTGTCCTCACTGGAACTGTTGCTCTGCTGTCACTGTCTTGTAATGCGTGTGGAAAAGACCAAAAACAGTCACTTGCCTGATAAAGGGTTGAATCCCAAAATCAATTATCCCTCTAGACACCTTTCCTGCTCAAGAAAACTTCAAAATGCAGCCTGTTTGTATTATTTAGAAAATTGTAAATAAGCCAAAGTATTAGGGAAAATTAACCAAAAATGGAAATACCATTAGTAATGTATAAACAAAACAACAAAAATAAAGCCATTTGGGACGGAAAACTTAGTTAGTATTATAACTATTAAGTGTAATCTGTGCACTACATTTTAAGACCCATGTATAATAAAATAAAAGGTCAAATTTATTATTATAAAGGAACTTGTTACAAAGTGTAGTGATACTAACACATAATGACGTTACACATTGATCTGAGTTGAAAACTTTAACACATTTTATCCTGTTACTCTTACGTATAATGCTGGAGTTGCTGCTTTTGCTTTGATCCTTTAAACTCTAAGCCTAAAATAATCCATCTGAACTTTTTTTTTTTTCTTATTTTGACTATATAAAGGTTAGAAAAGATGCTGTAAGGGAGTCAGTTTACCTATATTTCAGAATATTTCAAAATCTAGCCATTATTTACTATTTACTGCATGTTATAATTCTGCTAAAACAGTTTATTCTCCAGCTTCTAGTACATGAGTGAAATTAATGTCATGATCCAATAAAATCTTTAAATCACAACATCTCAGGTTTCAGAAACCGTTGGAATTTTTCCAGATGCACAAACAGTGACAGAGTTACATCCATCCGAACTGCATATGCACAGTGTGTGTCAGCGGTGGCACATCAGGTTTTAAAGAGCTCATATTTAGCTAAACCCACTTTTATTCGTTTCGGTTCATTTATTTGTGTATTTGGACCCTAATAGTTCCCAAAGTTTGAATTTGAACCCTCCAGCTGCTGCAAAGATATCTGTATATTCATTTTTGCAAAAGTTGAGTGGATTTTTACAACCTGTTTTAATTCCTGCTTAATTTATTACATCTAGAAGTAGTTAGATCACAACATTTGCCCATATAAGGTCAAGACTTCCGACAAACATTTCTCAGAGTACGACATAATTGTTTGTGAGCAGCAGCGGTTGTAGTAAAAACTGAAAATATGTCCAAACTTTGAGGTGATTACCTAAAATATTCTGGTTGAACGGGACAGAGCAGCATAGCCCACATCCTGGAGGGGGCGGGGCATAAAGTGGCTCGTACATTGAAAGGACCAGCGCTCCAAACCACCTTTCTGGTGTCATTACTCAGAAATGTTGTTGAAGATGGACCTGCGGAGTTGAATTAATGAAGAATTCAGACCCAAGCAGAGCATTTACAATTTATTTAGAGCACAGGGAAATGTTTGAAAATGTATAATTCCAATTCAAATTCTTGAGCTGGACTTGATGATAAGCAATGACTGCCGTAACCATGGATACGTGTGTTGTTGGTATCGTCTTGTTTGAGATTGTCCATATGTCTGAAGTGTACGTGCATTGATAGCTGGATTAATATGTGGAAATGTATATCCTGTATGGTTCTTTTTATTCTATTTTTATTTTATTTTATTGTATGCTATTTGTATTTATTATTATTATTATTATTATTATTATTATTATTATTATTATTATTATTATTATTATTATTATTATTTTCAAAAGTAAAAGCCAATAAAGTCCAAGTCATAAAAATATGAGCATAATTTCATTTTAAAAAAGAAAACTATCCCGGCTGCATCCTTAGGGTCTGAAATTAAAACCTGCCAAGCGTCAAATACGTGCATTTTCTGGCACACTGGTAAATAAAGTTTCTGCCGGAGTATTCATAAGAAAAAAAACTATGCTGATGGTATTTGCCTCATTTTGGTACTACAAGCCACTCGATGTAAATATGACACAAACCCAGGGAGGTAAAAGTTATACTAGACTGGATTTTTTTTCTAGGCCAGTCAATGAAAATAGTGTTTTCAGACACGGTGCATACTGTAAAACTTGCGGCTCCATCTGCTCTTACTTATTCCCTTATCTGGTGGTAAACACATATCACTTTGTTGTACTTTGTAGACGCTTGGAGGGATTTACAGTTTTGCCTACTCACTCCTGCAGAGATTCACTGCAGAACATCCTCAAGACGGATTTTCTTTCTATGAAATTCAGCTACATGTGCAACAGTCATGCACTCTACACTGTAGTCTTGGAAATGACATTAAAATACTGTGAAGAAGAAGAAGAAGAAGAAGAAGAAGAAGAAGAACCACCAATAAAAGCTCTAAGTATAATTGGCTGAGTCTGAAAGCTGCCTCTAGTCAACAGAGTGGAAATTAGTGGTGGTCTGATTGATCCAAATATTGACAGTATTGATATCAGATGGATACTTTAGTTTGTTTTTCTCTTGTGCACATTTCTGTGGTTTTGTCCAAGAGGTGACACCCAGGTCATCACACTCACCACTTCTGTCTTAGCAGGAACACTTTACCCCTTTTTGTTTCAGGCTGAAAATAAGACAGCAAGCTGAAAAATTTGTTTTTAAAAAAGAAGCTATAAAGCACAGATAACTTGGATTTAATTTATCTGAACACTACTTTGGGGGGAAAAAAATGCTTGAATTTGTTTTCCGGTGAATATTTTGTGCACTTTGTTAATTAAAGAAAAAAATTCCAGCCATGACAGTATATGGGGAAAACTTATTTTGTTACTGTTCTGTTGTTTCTGAAAAAAAAAAAAAACAACTATTTTTTTAATAAGGTATTTTCTATTTACTTATAAACTTTGCCTTAATTCTGTCCTGGGTTTTCACTCTTTAATAATAAAACTAGAGAAGCACTCGGAGTGCGCAGACCTCCGCCAAGGCAGTGTTTGTACTTTCATCCACTAGATGGCGCTGAATGTACGGATCACCACCAAAATCTAATCACCTGTAGGATACCCCATTTCTGACAATCTGTGAAAATTTCATGACCCTGCATCCATAACTTTTTCAGTTATCTTGCTAACGGACAAACAAACACACAAACCAACACCGATGAAAACATAACCTCCTTAGCGGAGGAAAAAACAAAACATCACAGAACATTTAAGGTCATGATAATGAATTGAGATTTAACAATTCGGTGATGTATCCACCTTAATTATTGAAGCGTATCGGTATTAATACGTAGCGATACTAGCCCTGTCTTTACTTGGTATCGGATCGATGTTAAAATAGGCAGTATTGCACAACACTAGTGGAAATTAAAAAAAAAAAAGAGTTGTGAGTGAGCCAATAGCCTGCCTGAGATTGAAGCCTCTTTGATCAAAAACAACAGGACATCACTATGAGTCATTATCATATTTACTCAATCTGTCAAAGATGCTCATATTTTGACACTGAAGTTATCGACATGTGGGTGCATGGGGGAAAAAAGACATTTTCACTTGCTTTTCAGTCCACATATCCTCATTCACAGAGTAATTAAACCCACTCTGCTACTTAATTCTAAATTAACATATCATTAGCCTCATAACATAATTGTAAAAAGTTATATTTTTGGCCAAATTGGGATCTCTGCATAACTTTACTCTCCTACCACAGTACTGCTGCATTTTTTTATTTTTATTTTTTGCAGATATCACAATTTGGCCCAAAAAAATATGACTTAAGCAATTATGCTCCGATATGAAGTCATAATACTGTCCTCTAGTGAGCAGTGTAGAATGTTGATCTTCACTGTAATTCAATAACATTTCCTTCTGAACATGCATGAACTCCTACATGAATTATGTCAATGGAGGTCAAGTTAAAAAAAAAAAAAAAATTATATATATATGTATACACACACAAAAGCAGGGACTGTCATCACACACCCACTTACTGGATCTACATTCAAAGCTGCTTTGAAGTGATGTTTGACACCTGGAAAAAGCACAATATCTGTTCTGTACAAGGCACAAAGAGTTTCATCTGAAGTTTAGCAGCAGCAGCCGACCTCTGCAGAAGACGTACTATTCCTGCAAGTCACATTTCTCTAACAAGTGGTTCAGATTCTGAAATATAACAGCACAAAACTATGAAAGCGCCTTCAAAGATTGTGCTTTCTCTCAGTGAGTCCGCTCCGTCATAGTAGCTGTTATGTATGTAACGGATCATCTGGCATATCTTCATCATCTTGAAGCTCCTTGTCATTTCCTACCGACTGACTGAAGTGTTCAGTGATGACATTTTGTGGCAGGTTGAGAATCGGCCTGTGCTTTGTGCAGCTCGGTCTAAAACGCCGGTCCTGAGCTGTGCCTCAAAGGAACGGCAATAACAGAAGCAGTCGGCACGACGTAATTATTACACAATTATCTCATTGCAGTTATATGAGCTTAACCACAATTATTATGCATAATGGTGATAATCATTTCTATGAACCTGCCGAAAACTGCTGGACTGAACAAAAGGAAACGTCAGCTTAACATCTGTGGGTGCCTGTCATTAAAGGTCGTTTCTTTTCTCTGAATTTAAGTTAATGACGTTAAATCCAATTTTTATTCAAATAAAAGCTTAAAAAACAAACAGAAAAGACAGTTTGACTTATTTAATGCTAGTGGTTCCTCTTCATCAGTACATATTCTATATAATACATGGTAATCTATTAGTTTTATACTTTATACTACTGTATACTATGCTATTGCACACTACAGTATACTCTACTGTACTATACTAATGTGGTATTCTACACTACTGTATTATGTTGTACTGCAGTTTATGATACTGTACTATACTATGCTTTACTATACTATAATATGGTATACTGTACTACATTGTACTATGCTATACTAGTGTACTGTTATGTTCTATATTATCATATACTATACTAATATGGTATTCTGCACTATACTGTATTACGTTGTACTGTAGTTTATTATACTGTACTATACTATACTGTGCTTTACTATACTATAATATGGTATACTATACTACATTGTACTATACTATACTAGTGTACTGTGATGTTCTATATTATAATATACTGTACTATACTACTATGGTATTCTACACTATACTGTATTATGCTGTACTATACGCTACTATAATAAACAGTACTATACTGTAATGTAATATAGAATACTGTATTATAATATACTATACCACTATATGGTATTCTACGCTATACTGTACTATACTAAACTGTACTGTACTCTAATGTACTATACTATACTAGTTGTAGAAAGTAACTAGTCATAAGATTTCAGTTGTTTATTATTTGACTCTTAACACAGCAGTACATGTTGAACAGAAAGACAGAAAGCTCAATAGTTTAGAAAAATATTCTTGTTTCTAGGCTTGTAGGAAATAAAACATCCACCTCCTCAAATGGCACCTCCGTCCAGTTTTCTACTTGAGCACAAAAAGGTCTCAGGTGCATATTTTAACATTATTTGGGGAGTAAAGTACAGTCTGGAATCAGAGAGCAATCATACACAAAACATGACTGTGACAAATACTTGCTTGGAGGAGAAATCAGTCACCATTTGGAAAATTATCACACCTTTATTTTTTTATTTGTGTCTGAGGCATTGGGTTTTAACAGCCAATTTGAGCCTCTTTTTTTTTTGCTGCTCTTGGAACTACCTGCGATTATTATTAGACAGAATAAAAGCAGATGAAACCATCTTTCTAAGAGGTGCCACAAGAGGCTCTTTCTTTGATGTGTGCTCCCCGTAGGGACAGCAGACAGGTAGAGAGATGGACAGACGGGTGTTTTTGTGTGTTTAGTAAGTGTCCGCTACAGAAATATCATCCGTCTCAGCAGAGTGGATGGTCCTTCAGTCTCTACAGACTCAATTATTCAGTGCCCTGTTGCTGTTGCACTTTCTTTCATAATGGGATTTTTGCGCACAGAGGTCGATCCAAAATGACACGGGTTAAAACAACAAAATAAACATTCAATTCTCAGAGTCGAGGGAGTTTAAGCTTCCTCTTCAAATGTATGCTAGGCGTCTCATTTACATTTTCTGTATTATGTGATGATGCACCGGTGTTTTTCAGGCGATTTACAATGAGTGTGCTTTAATTCTATGTAAAACACACCTGTGTGATCAACGTGAAGCACATAAGGGGAGTCACATGGTATAAAGCAGGGCAGTCGAACAGTTCAGTATGTTCTTAAAAGGACCAGACCAGGACAATAATAACATAACAAACTAGAAAAGCACTCGGAGAGCGCAGACCTCCGCCAAGCTTACTGTGACTCCCATCCAACAGTCGTACTTTTTTA
>JAQQZY010000013.1:14561299-14581300 GCA_030068375.1 Ostorhinchus rueppellii | reverse complement strand
AACAAACAAACAAACAAACAAACAAACAAACAAACAAACAAACGCACAGTAAAACATAACCTCCTTGGTGGAGGTAAAAATATATATTTTTTATAAAACCGAGAAAATGTATTTCTTTCACAAATTAAAGAGAATCCCTTTTTATTTCTCTTGAGGTAAATTGTGCAGACTAATTTGCTTTTTGACACTTGACGTCACACTCGCGAAAAAAATAACAAAACAAAACTACTGCATTCTGGGTAGTTGTCGCTATTTTGAAGTGGTAAACAAAGCTACATGTCAGAGATCAGATGAGACTCTTATGGACTGTTTCTTGCGTGACATAAAATAACACGACTTGTTATTTTTGGATCATATTTTCCATGTGAACATACACTTACAGACGCTTTCGTGTGAATGTGGGAAAAGAAACAAAACCTCACTGTTGGCAGGGGATGCACAGACTAGCTTTTTATTCCCTCAGCCGGAGGGGATGGGCTCTATGCAAAGCCCCCAGGTGGCCCCTTTATTTCCTGTCTTTCATTATTAGACACTGATTAATCCAGGTGTGCCTGCTAGGTCTTATTGTGATTACTGATTAATTAGGCACACCTGGATTAATCAGTGCGTCCAATAATTGAAGAAAGGAAATAAAGAGGAAGTGGTGGGGCTGTGCATAGAACCCACTGGGATCGCTTTGTTCTGTGCATTCAACGATTTATTGGCATTATCTGACCAATACATGAAGATACCTGCACCAAATTTATACTATGGATGCATCTTGGCATGGAGCAGAAGCCTGTTGAAGATAGGTGAGCTTGACCTCCTTTCTCAAGGTCAAATGGCCGTGTACAGTTATATCTGAATACTTTCACATAAATGTGTACAATGGTTTACACATAAATAGTCTTATCTGAATTACAGGGCATTAACTGTATTTGGCTCAGGTGTTAAA
Source organism: Ostorhinchus rueppellii (assembly GCA_030068375.1). Classification (NCBI taxonomy): domain Eukaryota; kingdom Metazoa; phylum Chordata; class Actinopteri; order Kurtiformes; family Apogonidae; genus Ostorhinchus; species Ostorhinchus rueppellii. The sequence continues at coordinate 14,580,366 of JAQQZY010000013.1, read as the reverse complement.
GGTTATGTTCTTACCTTTGCTGTGATGGCTGTGTTTGCACAGTTCTGTGGTTAAAATGAGTAAAGTTCCTGCACCCAGCCACTGGAAAAATGTCCATGAGCCTCAAGAGATTTGTCATTTTTACACTCTTGAAAAGTGTAAATATTTATAATATAAACTAGATGGTTAGTCATATCCATGGAATACATGTTGTTGTTTTTTCAGATGATATAGAATGATGTTGTTTATAGAGGCCAACTTAACCCTTTCATGCATGAATAATGACAACCTTCTAGATTGTTATTCCTCCTTAGGCATGAAAAACACAATGAGATTGAAGGGTTTGTTTTTCATGTAGTTCCAAAAATGTCCACTCAGCTCCACCATGCATTTAATTGTTGAAGCAAAGAAAGACGTATTTAAAACCCAATAGCAGAAAGTGATATGAAAATTATGAAATAAAAGCATTTTAAATGCTGCTAATCTGATGTTTTCTCATATTTTAACATTCTAATACTAGTTATGACTCACTTCATGGAGATAATATGCAAAAAAAGAAAAATTGTTAAAAACCCCAGACTGTTAATTGCAATCTAACAATATTAAAAACTGATTTACACTAAAATGTGTCACTGCAGATCAGGTTTATCAAGAGCAGCAAAGTTACAGTAATGGTCTGAATGTCAGTGTATTATGGGATGGTGCATAAGTGTCCACTGTGTTGGCTGACATGGAACTAAAACAAGAAAAGAGAACAAGAGAACAGTTTTGAATAACAGTCCACTGTAGTGACCAATATGCATGAAAGGGTTAAAGTACCGATCCCATCATCTTCCCTAAGTTTCTCTTGATTAGTTATCGGTTCATTCTTTTCCTCTCCATTATTATATTTCCTTACCTCTTCTCTCAGTTGATTTACAATGTTTGTTTTTTTTTGTATTCCTGCTTACCCACTAAAATGGCGCTAGGGGGCGTGTCTGTAAAGTCTGCGTCAAAGACAGACGCACGGCATCAAATATATAGTGATGTCGGACGCTGAGAAATCTAAATTCGTTTATGCCCTCTGCTGTTTAAAAAGGGCAACGCGGTTCATTTTTCATCACTGCCAATTTGAATCTCACACATTTTTTATTTATTACCTCCGCCCAGGAGGTATTGTTCACTGCAGCAACTTCAGCTGGCCACAAGGGGGCAGAGGTTTGCACTCTGAGTGCTTTTTTCGTTTTTTTTTTATTTTTATTAAGTGTCTCACGATGCATCATTAAATCCCTCCAACTGAAGTGATGTGTATGTGTGTGTGTGTGTGTGTGTGTCTATATATATATATATATATATATATATATATATATAGCTAATAGAAGAGCACATTTTACAAATAATTGGATCGTACATAACCTTCCTATATTCTTGTACTGTTAATTAATTCCTACACATTCAGACTTAAAATATCACTTGTACAAGCAAGAAATATGATCTAATAGTGTATTTATATATGTCAGAAGTATAATTTTACATAATCAGTTATCATTGATACTGACATTTTGTAAACAGTTCCATTAAATAGAGTTCTTAAGCTAAAAAAAAAGACTATTTGAGAAATGACAGGTGAAACTTTAACTTTGATACTGATGTTCATTTTCACTTGATCTGGTCCTTTTTTTTTTTTTTTAAGTAAAAAAAAAAAACCCCAAAAGGATGTGTAACTACATTATGCATTTGCATGGAAAGTAAAAAGAAAATGAGCTCTCCTTCAGTGTCAATAACCATCTGCCACACTGCATTATGTGGACATATTATCCAATCTTAAAACATTTTGCTTACTGTTACAGTATTCCCCGCTTGTGATTTTGTGAACATCATGATAAAACGTTGTGGATTTGCTCTTGTGTGAAATATCGACGAGGGTGAAGCTAAAAAAAATAAATAATTGAACAAGAAACAAATACAATACTCCATCCTGCAGAATAATGATGCTGTTAGCGGGCTGACATATAAGCTTTTTCATAAACCACAGAACTATCCAAGTCTCTTGCCATGTATTATTAATCAATCACGCGACCATGTCAATACCTTTCTTCAAGCCAATTATGGGAAAGTGGCAAGTTTGATCACTCCTAATGTCAAAGTGCGGCAGGGACACGGTGGTATATAATAGAAAACTTAATGAAAAAGGAGATTTAATGCCTTTGCTCTATCCAGGTGGAACTGTACATACAGGTCATAAGAGAATAGATTAATAAGGAGATGAGTCATTTGGAACAAAATCCAATAGGCCAGCCACTTTACATTAAATCTCTAAAAGTTTAACTGATCCACCCTAATTTCATCTCCTCTCCAACAGCCAAAAAAAGTACTGTATCTTAAAAAGACACCAGCAGAACATGAGTCCAGGGTGTAGCTAACTCCAGAATTAACCACATGGCATGTAAATAAAAGTGTTAGCTGAACAGAACAATATCTGGACTGTGCATGTGTGTGTTTACTCAGGATATTAATCGATCCTCCTCTGTGGATCTACAGTGTTTGCTGCAGATGAACTCACCATCTCTGTGTCAGAAACCGGACCGAAGCTTGTTACAAAAATATTCGTCTTGATCTCAGTGACGTTTTCTGTTGAGAGAGCACACATGAGAATAATTTAGGGCTGGGAGGATATAAAAAGGAAATGAAAGGCTTTAAAACGGCAACGTCTATAGTGGGAAGATGTTGTCTTTTAACTCTTTAAACCCTGACGTGTCATCGCTGACACACCCTGTGCACATGCAGTTTGGATGGATAGACCTTCTACTGTTTGTTTCCAATGGTTTCTAAAACCTGAGACGTTGCCCTTTATAGTTTTTATTAGGTTATTACAGTAATTTCACTCATGGCTGTATTTGAAGCTGTTTTAGCAGAATTATAACATGCAGTAAATTGTAAATGACTACTAGATTTTGGGGAAAAAAAGTGCTCTGGAAAAATGGACGAATGAGGTCATGTTCATGTTCTTTTATTGGAAGCTCCAAAAATAAGTGTGGTTTAATTTGGGTCTCATTGTTATAAATTTAATCTGACTTGAGGTGATCACAAGCAGAATACAACATACTCAGTACTGAGGACCCGCACCACAGAGACAAATGAGCCCCGACATTACAATGCAAATGACTTTGATCACCATCCATTGTAAACTGACCCCCAACAATGGGCTGACCCTGTGATCTAGGTGGGGTGGGTCACTAAAAAGATATGCTGATGATTAAGTCAAGAAGCTGTGATACCTCAATATCTGAAGTAAAATAATATATCAGTCACTCCCAGCATATTTTTGGACTTTTTAATAGTCAAAATAAGGGAAAAAATGTCCAGGCAGACCATTATGGGCTTAGGGTTTAAAGGGTTTTAATTTATTGGACTCTGTTCATGTGGATGTAAGTTAAAGTAAAGGAAATACTGGTAGTTTATCATGTTCATGCAGTTATTTTTGTATCTGCAGGAAGACAATCACATATGCAGACTATGGTTTTTAACCCTTTGATGCATGAATTACAAAAAACTTAGTTGTTTTTTTGTCCTTTGTGTTTTTTTTATTCCTCTTTAGGCATGAAAAAAATAATGTGATTGACATTTTTTGAATGAAACTATTTTTTATGGAGTTCGGAAAATGTCCACCATGCGTTTAATTATTGAAACAAGATCAGAAAGTGATATACTTGAATATGTTAATGCAGCTAATCTGATGTTTTCTCTCATTTTTTACATGCTCTACTACTACTCTCATATTAGTTATGACTCACTTCATAGAAATATGCAAAATAAAAATTGTTAATTACAGTCTTAAAACAACTAACACTTGATTTACACTCAAACATGTTACTGTAAATCATGTTAATCTAGAACATAAAGTTACAGTAATGGTATGGATTACAGTGTATGAGATCATGCATGAGTGTCCACTGTGTATAGAGGAGAACAGCTGTAGAATAGATGTCCACTGTGGTGACCAGTATGCATGAAAGAGTTAAAAAGACAAAAAAAAAAATCACATTTTTACATTTTAGAGGCTAAAGTCACTGAATAGACAATTATTAAACCTCAAATCACTAAGCTTGACTATCTGCTAATTAATTAATCGGGTCATCCTTTCAGCTCTGATGTAAAATATCAAATTTAAAGTTAAGTTTTCAGACTCCAGCAGAAGAGTCACAGATAATAAACCCCAAATCACCTGAATAGTTCCAGAATAAACTAATGCTTCCTCAGAATTTATATGAACCCACACGCTTGTCTGATTTCTCTCCCAATGAATCTCTCCAGAAGATGATGTGGGTGTGGAGGGGGGAGGGCTGGACATATTTTCTGTCATTTGCCCTGGCAAAGCCAAGAAAATCTCCGATACGCATATAAATTTGGCCCTTGCCAGTCTGGGATTGGTCCTGCTGTAGAGAGCAGCTTGTTGAATGCTGAATGATGGCCCGAATGGTTTTCTGGTATGTATTTATAGGCCCCTCTTGTCAAGAGTAGCAACCGTTACCAGGATGTGTGAGCAGGCTTTGGCATGACACATCAGGCATTCAGAATGAAACACCCTTGTTTCTTTATAATATGGGATAGGTACTGCATTATGTCGACACAAAAAACAAGTGATGACTAATGTCAGGAGTCCAATTTTTTTTTTTTTTGCAAATGCAACCTCTTTAGAAACTAAAGAGGGGGTGCAGTTGGATATTGTGAAAATAAAAAATGATTCTTTCATTAAACAGCCTCTTAGAAGAAAAGGTTCCATCTCTGAATGGCAATTTGTCGGCTCCAAGGTTGTCTCCTGTTGCCAGGGTGAGGAGCGTGTGCTGACGATGGCTTGATTGATTTCTACAAGTAAAAAGGTAGCGACTATAATCCTCATTATGGCTCGGAGCAGAAAACGTGACATCCGACAACAACGTGTGTGTTCACCTTCAATGACATGGGCAAAAGTTGTACAGTTTCTACCCCTTTATGCGCCTGTTTCAGAGCATTTCCCATGAATCAGTGCATGAAACAAAGGCCTGTTAAAGTTGTGTAGATGGATGATCAGAATATGACTTAAGAATGCTGCAATACTGACTCACACTTTAGCTCTATAACTACTAAGATGTGATTTTTTTTTTTTTTTTTTTTTTAATTCATCCCCCATCCCCTCAAACCTCCAAGTCCTGGCCGGAGTCTGTTGTCATAACCATCAAGGAGCCCGTCCAGGATCCTTGTGAAAACTGTGCTGTTGTCATTGGTGCTGGTCTCCTTCTGAGCCTCTGATGAGGACTGGCAGAGACTTGGAAAAGAGAGGAAAGATGGGAAATGGAAGTAAACATGAGTCTGAGCAGATGCAGCAGAAGAACACCTTGGCATTAGTTTACCAGTAAAGACCCTAAATGGTTTTTCTCTCGATTGAACCTCTCCCATGTGATTTTTCCTTATTTATAATATTATCTTCTGTATTATGTACTTTTCTAGTGAAAGTCAGGTATTTTTTCTGTATTTAATTTACTAACGATATAGATGCTCTGATTAAAGTTGAGGTTTATTATATAAAAAACGGTAAAATATATGAATTGAACATAAACCAAGCATCTCCATCCACTGTCATTTATCAAACTTCATTGGCTTTATTGGTGAATCAGTGTTGAAGAAGATAATGGTGTTTCCATGGTAACGAGAGAGACAGGTCATATCTGCTGACCATGAAAAGATGAAAAACTATATTTTCCACCAATGATTTACATGTATTGATAGGATTAATGGATCGCAGGTAAATATTTATGAGCTGATGCTTTTGGTCATCAGTGGCTCTTTGGGTCTTTTCGGGTTCATCAGGTATTAACTTTATCTTTTTTTTTTTTTGCATTTTTTTTTTCAGTGCAAATCATGTATTTTCCTACATTTAATTTACTGGTCATGTAGATATTCATAAAACCTCAGATTAAAATGAAGGGTTATGACATTACAAACTGGAAAGTGAAGAAAATGGGACTTTTTTTGGTCAAATCTATCATTAATTGAATATAAACCAAGCATCTCCATCCACTGTCATTTGTCAAACTTCATGGGTTTTACTGGTGAATCAATGTTGTAGAAGATGAGTGTTTCCATGGTAACTACGGAGCCTCTGAATGTCCAAATGTGCCATATGATGACCGTGAAAAGATGAAAAACTGTATTTTACACCAATGATTTTCATGTATTGATAGAATTAATGGATCAGCAGGTATTAAACATTTATATCAGTTGGTGCGAGAGTTAGAGTTAGTTAAAATACCAACTGCAGTGTCAAAAAAATGAGGTGTTTTTTGTGATTAATTAACCTCCTGTATTAAGAACAGAGTGCTGCTGTGATTAATTATTGAACATAAGTAGTGCTTACAACTACAAGTCAGGATAATTAAAGCTTTTGACATATAACCCAAATATAAATAAATGAGTCATTCCACCAAACATGGCAAGAACCAGGACAAATCTTGAGGAATATACACAGAAAAATTCTAATTTCGCAATTGTTTGTACATGGAAGACTTGAAACAAAGGTCGTGAAGCAGATTAGAGCTGTATCTACAAAGTCACTGATCTGCTCAGATGAAAGAGGACTACTTTGCTGATTTACTGACAGCGCTGCCACAGATTCTGGTGTTTCTTGAGCGCAGGACAGCCACTTAAGCAGTAGTGTAGAGTGCAGCTCACGATCAATCACAGAATCCCCGGCATTATATGTGAATGACAGTTTGGTTAGAAAATGAAGCCGTATACATTTCCCAAGTTACCTCAGCTGCATTTGTGGGTTTACATCTTATTACACCTGTTCTTTGTGCATTCACACCTTGTTTGCAACCTACCTGTTTTGGCATCCACACAGGAGCAGGAAACAAAGGATGAGCCATGCCATGACTGAAATTCTGCTCACTTTGTAGTGTATAGCTGTAACACAAACACACATACACACACACAAAACAGAAAAACGCAGCAGCATAAAAATGAAATCCAGATCATCACCAGTAATTCCATAAAACACAATCAACTTAGCAAGCAACCTCCTACAGCCTTAAAAAGTCGCACAAAGAAACTACTTTACCCTGCTGCGGACAGAGGCAGACCATTAAAGGAACCACTAAATCAAGCGGTGGGACAATCTCAGCTCAATGAGGCGGCAATCTGCAACTCTTTGACGAGCATAAGCAGTGAGTCAGAATCTCCGGAAAGACTCTAAAAGCTGGGGTTTTACAGAGAAACGACACAAGAGGACAAATTGTTTTGTTTTTTTTTTTGTGTTTTTTTTCTGCAGTGCCTTCAGTGTGCAACATCTCCCTCTGAAATCGCACAAACACGGGCCATCCCCTCCTCCTCCTCCTCTTTTTAATTTTTTTTTTTTTAATTTACCCTCTCTTCTCCTCCTCCACCTTTCCCCCCTACTCTCCATCACCAAACAGACGCATGAAACTGAAGCTCATTGATATTTTGCATGCAATGTCTGGTTGTAAGAAAAAGCCCAGAAGGAAAAGGAAGGAAGGAAGGAGGGGGGGATACCTGAATGCGGATCCATGCCTGTGTATTTTTGGCTTGTGGGGATCCTGTGGCGGTGTAGCAACCGGACGATCACTGGTTCAGTCACCTAATTCCCGTGCTTGTATTGCTGTCTCCTCCTTTTTTTCTGTCTTGATTCCCTACTATGGGCAGCTCTCTCTCTCTCTCTCTCTCTCTCTCGCTCTCTCTCTCGCTTTCCAATCAGAGGGTCCCCATCAGGCGGTGCTGTAGTAGTCTGGTCATCTCCTCCAGCCTTCCCCCTCTACAGCCTGCTGCACCGCGTCTTCTGCATCGCCTCCAGAGGTGTTGCAGCAGGCAGCAGCAGCAGCATCGACGGCAGCAGCAGCTGTAGTAGTAGCATCACTCGCCTCCTCGGGCTTCTTCTCCTCCAGCCTCACAGACTGGATTCCTTCCACATTTTTTTTCTCAGTCTGTTCTTTGCGACACCGCCGACTGCCGGTGCGAGAGGAGAATAAAGTGCTGCAGCCGAGGCTAATAATTTTTTAATAGGTGCTCCCCATTGGTGGGTTGGGAAGAGGAGGAGGAAGAGGAGGAGGGGAAGGGGCAGTGCAATCGGGGGAGGAAGGAGAGGGGTGTGAGGGTTTTACGCACTACTGTTGTTGACTGCAACAGCAATAAGCTTCCCTGTGCATGAGAATGGCGTAGAAAGTGGCATTGAAAGAGTGGGACTGACGTGGAAAAAGATGCGTGTTGGTAAAAATGTTTCCAAGCATAGTAACAGAGCTTGAACCACCCGAGCTTCAGGAATGTTTAAAGTTTCAAAGCAATATTTCTTCGTCGTTTCCAAGCATTTTTTTTTTAGTAACCCCAATTTCACACCAGGAGGCAACATCTCCTGAATAAAGTCTTTAAACCAAAGTTGTTATCATCCTGGCGTTTGCCATAAGAGGGTAGCCGAGCTCCACGTTTCGTGTGCAGTAATTAGTGCGTGCTATTTAACCTCCCTCCTCTTGTTTTCAAACCTGTCTGGAGATGCAGACTGTGAAGTGGAGCTGCGTGAAATGCAAGACACATCAGTGTGACCCGTCGGGAGGCTGATTTCAGCACCACGCCTGGTGCGGACAGCTCCTGCAGTGTTGACCGGTTGGACACGTGTGAGTGATGAGAGACGGAGAAAAACACAAAGGCAGAGCGCGAGGCGTGCGTGTGTGGATGGATGAGAAGCTGGAGGTGAAGGAGTGTCCCAGTGGAGAAAAAAAACAAAACAAAACACTGATTCTTAATATTGGCCCACTGATTTAGGATTCAGGATCACTGCAAGCTACAAATGTGGCTGAAAAATGAGGCACGTGGGACTCGCTGATCGATTATCTCACCAAACTAATCAACACAACAGCGTTCAATCACTGCTGCTCATCCTTTAGGTCTGACAAACTCCATAAATATACATTTGCTCTTTAGAACCCGGGGTGGTTTTGCTTAAGTCGTTGTTGATCGGTTTAACCTCCCGTTAATTGACCCAATAGGCTGAAAGCAGCTTCATCAATAATGATGTCATCACCCGTGTCTTTCAGGAATGCTGTTGACGGAAACAAGAAGTTGTTCGCCATCTATGACACGAGGTAAGGGATGTGAACGCAACTCATTGACACCTTGCTTAAAACAGCCGGATCATTTATTCAAGATATTCTCCAATTGACCCGCACAGCACGCGCGCATGCACGCACGCACGGACTCAATTACCCACGGAATTTCCCCCCAACATCGGCTTCGGTATTTCTTCACCTAAATAATTTATGGTTGAGCCCCGCATTTTTTTCTTCCATAAGGAAAGAGACCATTATAGAAGACTAGGGGTCGAATCTATCACTGGCATCGATTAAAGGTTGATAAATGCAGCCTGTCCCCCCTAGTGTTTAGGTCCCGCCATTTTTATAGGAAACACAGGGGATGGGGATTGGCGCTGGTGGTGTGAGGAGCACTGTAAAAAATGTCCAATTTTAGGCTTTAAATTGTGTTTTTTCTCAAAGGGGAAAGTAACTTAGAAATAAAAGGAAGCTAAAGAAAATGACCAACGAATAAATGTTCTTAAACAATCACTGCTCATCTTTTTTTCCCCCCTTTTTAACATTGTTTTTCTTTTTAATGAATTCTGAATGTGTATAGACTAGAGAAGTCTCACAACTTTTAGAATGTTTAGATATTTATAAAGTGGAGGCTTTAAAATGAGCTTTTTTTTTCTTCTCCCAGCACATTTACTGTTTTATTATGTATTTCGTTAATGTTATGTATGTGCAAAAATAAACGCATAGAAATACATAAATAAGTTTGGAAAGTCCTGCAAAGTAAAGGGGACACATATTGAGTTATAAACGTATTTAAAGTGTAGATTGTTGCAGCTTTTAAAAGGAGTTCTGATGGTTGAAAGAAACTTCATTTATCAGAAAGGGATTAAAATAAGTTGATTATGGGAAAAAATCAGACTTTTTTTTTATAGTTTCATATGGGTTACAGGTGGGGATCCGTTTGCCTGTTTTGATTGATGATTATGATGGTATGTTTTAGGGTTTTTTTTTTTCTTTGTGTGTTTTTTTCCTTTTTTTTATAGCTCAAAATATGCGTGTGTTACTTTAAATGCATACAGTAAGTGGATATCTGTAGAAGCATTGGAAATAAGAGAAACCTGCACTAGAATCCTATTATATTTTTAAAGAAGTGGGAACGCAATCATCCTTTTTCCTACCAAAAAAAAAAAAAACCTCACTAGACTGCACGGTCAACACCGCAGCTACTGGTGGGTATTTTTTACAGTGTGTAAGTGTTGGGCTTCGTCTCTCATTTGAACAAGCCGAGTGCCTTCCCCGCCACCAGCAGCATCCCTGTACACCCTCCTCATCAATATGCGCTTCAGCTACTGAATGTAAGAGCCCCTCTTTGCACAGTCAGAGACGGCAAGAAACGCGGAGCCAGTTTCCATTGCCAGGGAGGCGATGTCAGCCCATGTTTCCCATTTGACTCCATCCACCAGCCGCTGACTTCTCCCCCTCCTCACACCTCAGCCGCCGACTTTCTCCTTTTGGGGGCAAATCAATGGATTTACTCTGATTTGTAAGAGCGTCCGGAACCGTCTCGACTGTTGATCGGGATTCTTTGGTGTAAACAACGGGGGGGAGAAAATAAGAATAACAACAGTCCTATGAAAAAGGGGGATGTTGGCTTTGCACAGGGTCCGTCAATTTCGCGTCTTTTCCGCACTGGTTGTCGGTTCGATTGTCTGTTGCGCGAAAAGGTGAGTGCTTTTGTCATTTTCTGAAGTCAAGGTTATTGGCTGGGCTGATTTCTAAACCAGTCAAGGTGATGAGTTTTTTTTTTTTTGTTTTTGCTTTTTTTTTGGTCTTGTTTCTGGTGCCATTTCAGCGTCAATGAACCGGGCAACATGTCTTTCGTGAAGGAAACGGTGGATAAACTACTGAAGGGATATGATATTCGACTGAGGCCAGACTTCGGAGGTATGTGCCCCCCCTCACACACACGCACACACACACATGCATTAATCCTCCTTCACGCTGTGGGCATGCAGCTTTATTTTTGGCGCCATTCACCGTGTTGTGGTCAGGTGTAGAGGTGTAGGCCTATATACATATTCTGCTTTTTAACCTCTTCCAGGGGCCCCTGTTGCAGTCGGGATGAGCATTGACGTGGCGAGCATAGACATGGTGTCAGAAGTCAACATGGTGAGTGAATTTACATGATAGGAGTGATGTTCCCCCTGCATAATGCATGCACTCTCCCCCTGCCTCTTTGCTGAGACAGAAATGTACACTGGCAGTCATACAACATGCTTCCTGAGCTTAGAATATACTGGCTTGCTTTAGGAGGAAGTGCTGATGTAAATCCAGTTTTTCCTTTCATGCCATTATGTGATGGTGAGATGGATGGGCTGGGTTTCCTGTAAGCAGCAATAAAACATCTTTATCTCACAGACAGGCTGCACAGTTTTACCTTACACACAGAGAATGCTCAGCAAGAGGTAAAAAAAAAAAAAAACTACAATAATGTGGCTTCATATTTCTTTTCCCAACTATTTCTTCGGCTTTAACCCATATTATCGTGTGTACTTCATTAGGTAAGAGCATCACACACATTATAAAGTCAGCAGACTCCCCAAATCATGTCACAAGTCTTGAAACTATAGCGTTGACTTTCCTCTGCTTGTTAACCTCTTGAGCCACATTTAACAGTGTTCAGAGGTGTCCTCCCAGGAGGCCTTCTGAGGAGACAGCTATCAGAGAACTCTGATTGGATTTGCTAATTTGTGAGCTGTTTTCCCGTGTTAACACATGTACCCACATGAGTAAAGTAACTTGGGGCTATTGTATCTTAAAATATCACTGGTCCTACTGATGACGACCCAAATCCAATTGGAAACGAGCAACATTGTCTGGCCCCACCGGCTCCAATTTTCACTTCTTTCAAGGAAAAAAAATATGATTTGAAGACTGAATGCACTTCTTCAGGCGGAAATTGTTAGTAATTGGTTTGGGCCCAGGCTTTGAAATCCAGGCCAATGTGGTTTATTCCAGATCAACACCTCTATCTCACCTGTTTCATGGCTTATTGCTTGTGTAGGTGTTGCCGTTATGACTTTTATTGGAGATGATGGTCGGTGAGCCTCTGCGCTTTCATAACACGGTAATCATGAGAAGTCAAATTCAGGTCAGCTGAGGATGCAGCAGTTTACACCGCAACCTCTGTACACAGTCAACTCAGGCATCTTATCAGGGAACAGAAAATCATTTCATACATAATGGCCCTTTGTTATTGACCTGATCAAATAGGAAATAGTGAGGGGTTTCACTGCAATACACTCGAACATGACTGTATGCAGCTGGCGGGAGGTTTGTGTGTGTTTGTGTGGGCGAATGCTGATCAATACTAATGACTCAATGATTGCTTCTGCAGGTTAATTCCTGGTTTTTGAAGAACTAAACAGATCAGTTACTCACAAATAGCTATTTCTTGCATTGCATCAGATTTGTATTGATAATAATCAGATGAAGTCAAATACATCATGCTGCTCCAAAATAGCATATATTAGGGTTGTTTGTTGTATAAATTCGGTTCCTACTGAGTGACATGCAGGCTCTGAGTCACGCCAAACCACCAGTTACAATCATTCTTTATCAGTTTTACCAAGCGACTAAAGCAGGACTTGACTTCACCGGCTGCCCACTGCAACCTGGATATGAGCAGAACAGGTGAAAAATGCCGAAAAGGAAGATGTCGTTGCAAAAAAGAGAGAAGCAATGTCATTTGTTGTGAATCATTTTGGCTACAAAAAGCAGGATCTTGACCGAAACGGGCACTTTAGTGAGTCAGCGAGTGTGTTACATGACCCAATTCCCTTCCAAAATCACCTGAGACGAGTAGAAACAGTGTTGGTTTTTTTTTCTTTCTGGTTCAAAGAAGTTTGGCTCACACTGGAAAATTGATAGTAAGGTTATCTACAAAATATTCCTGCATTTGTTTCATAAAAATAGCAGAAAATCATAATCTCTGTTTTTGCAGTATCATGCAGCCTTTATTCTTTCTTTGCCTGACCTCATACAATCAAAATTCAACTGCATCATCTTTGGTTTTGATTACAGGAGACATTCACTGTGACATCTTTGGTGCCACGTAATGCTTATGTAGTGTCACAATAAGGTTCATAATATTTTTTTTCGTCCACATTTGTATTAATTTTTGGTTATTGATGATGTAGAATCGGACCGTTGCATTAAGTCTTCATCATATTGAGGTTAATTCATGTGTGTAAACGATGTTTTATTCAGTCACAAGCCTGATGACCCTGAATGTCCAATCTTTAAGACGTTAAAGACCTGAGAGGCTACTTACTGCACGAGAGTTAAATAACCTGTTCCAGCTGAAACATTATCTACCCATGAAAGGATCTGAACTATTTGCTTCATTAAATCCAGGCAGTTAGTTTAGTTGTTTTTTTTGGGGGGGGTTTTTTGTCCAGGCTGTTTACTTAACTCACAGGTGTCAAACATGAGGCCTGGGGGCCAAATCCGGCCCGCCAAAGGGTCCAATCCGGTCCCTGGGGTGAATTTGTGAAATGCAAATATTACACTTACAATATTATAAATCAAGGGCATTAAAATCATTTTAGGTCAGGTTCCACATTCAGCCCAATTCAATCAGAAGGCTGAGTGAGTTGTCATATGATAGTATTTTACTGATTCTGATTCACTTCAATTAGTTTTAGTGTCAAAAAAGTAAAATTTCATGAAAATGTTTAAATTTGTACGCTATTCCGTCACAAAAAAAGTGAATAATCTCAACAAATATGAACAACCTGGAATGTCTTTAGAGACTTCAGTGTATTTGGACCAATATTCTGCCTGTTTCTAAATGTTTTGTTTATTTATAGATCCACTGTGATCTGTACATTGTCATGCACATTTGTAAATGATAAACAACGGCAGAATATTGTTAGAATTGCACTTATTTTTCTTAAGAAATTTCAGTTTTTTTCCAAGCTCTTCATATTATTCACATTTTTTAAAGGCTAGATTGTAAAAGTACAGTTTTTTTTTCATCAAGTAATTTCACTTTATTCACTCTAAAACATCAAGAAATATATGGACTTGACATTATTTGTATTCTTTTACTGGTCCGGCCCACCTCAGATCATATTGGGAAGATGTGACCCCTGAACTAAAATGAGTTTGACACCCCTGATTTAACTCTGACTACGTTCAAACTGCAGGCAAATGTGGCCCAGATCAGATGATTTTTTTGCTCCTGTGCGACCTGTATCCGATCTGTTAAAGACAGTTTGAACAGCACACTTTCATATGTGGTCCTAAATGTGATACATATCTGATATTTTGCAATGTGACTTCAGTCTGAGCGGCCAGGTCGCATTTATCTGACCTTTACGTCATTACATCAGGTCTCCCTCGAAAAAGAGATTTTTATCTCAAGGGACTTACTGGTTAAATAAATAAAAATAAATAATTGAAATGCAACACCAGTTGATGGTGGGACCTTTCTGTGTGGAGTTTGCATGTTCTCCCTGTGTCTACATGGGTTCTGTCCAGGTACTTCCTCCCACTGTCCAAACACACGCACCGATAGGTTAATGGGTTAATCTAAATTGTCTATAGGTGTGAATGTGAGAGTAATTGTTTGTCTCTATATGTTCAACCATGTGATGAAATGTCTATGTCCAGCTTCACCCTTAGGTAGCTGGGATAGGCTCCAAGCGACCCCCATGACCCGAGTGAGGATTAAGCAGGTTCAGAAAATGAATGGATGGATGAACTGAAATGCAACAAACATAATTCTGCGTCCCAGGAGTGTTACTTCTGTAAATACAGTGTGTGCCTGCGTGGTCATGTATTCCATCAGGACCTCTGTTGTGTTTTCAGTTCATACTCACAACTGATAGAAGTCGTATCTGATGTTCAATATGAATGAACGCCAGAAGCTCCAGAAATATGCAGAAGGCACAGCGCCACCTGTCATGTCATATGTCCTATGACCTTCTTTTTGCAAGGAAGCTTATTTTCCTCTTGTGGAAGTCAAGAGACACCAACTTTTAAAGCCTGGACAGCCCTTCAGTTAGAGAGGATGAGATACACACAACAAACTGTGAGGATTGGAAAAAAAAAATTGGAAACCAGTGATGTCATTTATAAAGGGCTGCACAGTTAAGATCCACGATATAAGCAGTAGTCCACAGCGTAGTGCAACAACAATCTGTCTCAGTTGCTCTAGGGATGGGGTGGGGGGGGTGAGATGTTGAATTGTGTGTTTTTTGTTTGTTTGTTTGTTTTTTTCCTTCCTCTTTTTCTCACTTTATCAATGCCGTTTTTTTTTTTCCCCTGAATGTGCATTTCTGTTTATCAAAAATGAAGCATAATATACCAACGAGGGGATCCCAAATCTGTACCATAAGTATATCTGAAACACGATATGAACCAACACACAAAAAAATTGGACTTCACCAAAAAATCTTAATTGTGCGTAAAGACTGTCTGAATGTAGCCTAACTGGTGCAGTAAGTAGCCTCTCGTGTCTTTAACGTCAATTAGACTGGACAATACCAGGGTTGATTAGGATCATCAGGCCTGTGGAAGAATGGTTCAGGGAGAATGAGGCATCATTTACACATGTGGATTAGCCTCCATGTGATGGAGGTTTAATGCAGCGGTCTGATTCTCCACCAATAATCAGAAATGAATGCAACAGGGTCAGATCAGGCAGTTACAGACACATGTTCTGTTCAATAAGCTCTGTGTTTAAACTAAATCATCTAATACATGTATGAATAGATCTCAGTGAGTACTTTAACATGATGCATGTTACAATTTGCAGAAATAAAATTTTAGGGTAAAAACACTTAAATTATTACTGCTATGTGACACAGGAACTCATAATTAACTTTTTTTTAATGTTATGCAAATGTACAAAACATGATGTTCACATAAGAAACTGATGAAACAAAAGGCTTTAGCTATGATGTTAAACTACAATTGTGATCAATAACGGCTAAAAATGTTTAAATGTTAAGTTTTTATGAACATATGTTGTAATATAAGAACAAGTTTGAACATTTGTTCAGTATCAGAATAAAAGACTTTGGAACTAAAACACTACAAATATGCTAATAAACTGTTATTGAACACGCATATTACCACAGATGTGATCTATACAGCTAATTGACAAATAATTAGATTGTACATAACCTTTCTATATTCTGATACTGTTGAATAGTTAGTCCCTACAGATTCCCAGAGTTAAAATATCACTTATACAAGCAAGAAAAAGTATTTGTATTAAAGTTAATAGTGCATTTCCATATTTTAGTCCTTTTTGGGCTTCATTTTATATGATGACATGTTTCAGTGGTACTGAAATTTTGTAAACAGTTCCATAAAATACACTTCTTAGGCTAAAAAAATTTGCCTATTTGAGAAATTATAGGTGAAACTTGAATTTTTGACACATCACTTTCACTTCATCAGGCTCAAATATGTATGGAAAAAAGATATTCTGAACCTTATTGTGATATGTAGCCAAAAAGATTTCACAATAAATGTGTCTTGTAATCAAAATCAAAGGTGGTGCAGTCAGATATTGCATGTGCGACTTTTTTTTTTTTTTTTTTTTTGGCTGGGCAGTGTATTTAACACAAACTGAGGCTTAAATTGCCAAGGGATCGGTGCTAACACAACTAGCAAGCCAAGGAGGCCGCTCTCCTGAGCAGACGTAGGCATCAGATCAACCAGGGAGTCAGACATCTGGGATCACACTTAAACTGATAATTAATTAGGTCTCTTCCTTATTGCCATGACTGTGCTCAGGGACTGTACATGTGCATCTGCGCTTCAGTACTTGTGAGATGGATACGTTCTGGCTGTCATCCAGTGTTGAAACCACAACAAGACCGGTCAAGCTGCTTGTTATTTTTGCACAAGCGTTTGACATTTGGTGGAGGCTGTTCATCTGACGCGGAGCCACAGTGCTGCGAACCGTCTGCAGTTTCATCACAGGGAGGAACGGGATGGGATGGGGGTCTCCAGTGGGAAACGGATAATGAGTACTTTTGTCCTGCCAGTGACAGGGCCATGCTTTATCTAGTGAGCAACACTAAACAGCACAGCTTGGATAAACGCTGCTTTTGCTCGTCTTTGTGTGGAAAAAAATACAGTTTCCCAGTTGTTCGGCGGCTCCGTCCTGCATTCATTTCAATACAATTTCAGCTGCTAAACAAACTTCAGCAGCCTAGTGGAAAGGACCCAAAGGCATAATTGAGAGCCAGATATAAAATTTGAGGCTTTACTGAGACGAGGGCTGCTCGCTGTGCTGAAATGAGTCGGTATGTTCTGCGTTCTGCAAGGGGCACAGTTTTGCAGACGGAGGACGAAACAATAAGCGACAAATTTCACCCTGTGTCTCGATGTAAAAAGAAGAAAAACAGACAACGCTACAAGACACAACACCTTTTTGTTTCGCATTGTGTGAGAAAAGCCCTTCCTCTGAGGATTTAGTGTGGGCATATGAGATAAAGCTCAAATATAATCTTACCATTGTAGAAAACAAACCAACATAAAAAGCATCTGTTTGACAAAGGGTCATTTTGGGGATCGTGGTGAGGTTTAAGGTCGAGGTCAAAGAGCAGCTAAGGCCGAATAAAGTCACAGATAAATCAGCACAGAGGGTTAAGGCTGAGGGGAGGGAGTAGCCTGAACATTAGAACTGTTTAAAAACAACCTTTTTTTTTTTTTTTTTGTTATTTTAAAGCAAATTGCTGCGATTCCCATTCTCCAAGCTGTGGAATGACCAGATATCACAATTATTTGGATTTTTGTCCATGGGAATGCCTGCCTCATGAGCCATACAGTTTTGATGTTAATTTTTGTCAAAAACGCTGGAAATTTTGGATGGGGGTGTTCTATTTTGCCTTGTAACTTAATTAGACCAAGAGAAGCACTCAGAGAGCGCAGATCTCCACCAAGGCAGTGTTTGTACTTTCATCCACTAGATGGCGCTGAATGTACGGATCACCACCAAAATCTAATCCTCTGTAGGATGATGATCAGATTGTCATTTCTGACAATCTGTGAAAATTTCATGAAAATCCAGCCATAACTTTTTGAGTTATCTTGCTAACAGACAAACCAACGCCGACGAAAACATAACCCCCTTGGCGTAGGTAATGAACCATAGAACATTATGAGTGGTACCACGTGAAAGCTGATAAAAATGTCCTTTAAGCTGATACCCAATACATTCGTAATAGAACAGCCCCATCCAAAATTTCCAGTGTTTTTAACAAAAATCAACTGTGTGGCTCATGAGGCAGGCATTCCCATGGTCAAAAATCTAAAAAACTGTTATATCTGGTCATTCCACAGCTTGGAGAATGGGAACAAGATAAATTGTCTAACACTTGTAAATCTATTAGTTATTTATTTTATTTATTTATTTGTAAGAACCAAATAATTTGCAGCATACACTGGAAAAAATCTAAATCTTACTAGTGTTTCTCATTTCTTGGCAAAATATCTCATCACACTTAAAATAAGACGTAATCACCTAAAGAGTAACTTTTCAGTGAGTTATAAGAACTTAGAACTTGAAAATCTTATTTCAAGAAATCTTACTAAGATAATTTTCACTTGTTCCATTAACAGATTTGTGTTTGAATTTAGGAAAAATATCTTGAATAAAGCAAAAACAAAAAAAATCTGTCAATGGAACAAGTGACATAACTGATATATTGAATAGAGGGAAACATTTGATAAATCAACGGTTAATTTATGACATTTTAACCAGGGAAATATTATATCTTCTAAATTAATGGCAAATTAATTAGGAATGGCAACATATACATTTGAATTAAGCAAAAATAGTTATATTAAGCAAAAATAATCGCTCAAGATGAAAATTCTTGCCACATGTCAAATAATCTTAAAAAGATTGAGTCTCAATAAGGAAACTAGAAAATCACGCCAAGCTTATTGTGACTCCCATCCAACAGTCGTACTTTTTTAATGTTCCATATGCCCTGTCGTTGAATCAAATGT
>JAQQZY010000013.1:14544843-14556204 GCA_030068375.1 Ostorhinchus rueppellii | reverse complement strand
TGGTGAAGATCAAACACTGCCTTGGCGGAGGTCTGTGCAGTGGTCTGCTAGAAAAGCGCTCAGAGAGCGCAGACCTCTGCCAAGGAAACTTTTTGAGTTATTTTCTACACAGACAGACAGATAAACGCCAGCAAAAACATAACCTCCTTGGCAGAGGTAACAAAAGTAATCAATATATGAATGACAATAATCAGTTACAGTATTGGTGACTAAGTCATTTATTTGTAAAAAGGAGATAATGACCATCTGAACATGTACAGATGGTAAAATGTAAGACAGTATGATAATAATCAATACACATATACAACATGATTATTATTTAAATATCCTTATATAATTCATTCAATCATAATTTCATGACTGAAAGTGAAGAACAGTTAACTACTTACAGTGACTGAGCCAGAATAATTAAGCGATTTGTTGTTGATTATTAAATTGATCAACAAGTATGATCAGTTGGAGTCATTTTTAAGCAAAAAATAAACAAAAAGGTCAAAATGATCTAATCCTTCCTTTTTTTCTTTCATGACCCTCTGTGGGCAGTAAATATCTTTGGGTTTTGAGCCTAACTAGATTTTAGGTTATCATCTTAAACTATTATAAACACTCTTGCACCATTTTCTAACATTTTATAAACTGATGAAATTATTCAATCAACAAATGAAAATTGGCAATCATGACACCAAATGAATCCGCAATGAAAATAATCGGTAGTCATCATGAGGTCACTTTCATTATCTAGTTGTGAAATCACTGTTTATTATAGACTGTAATGTCCATCATTATGAGAAAATACGATTACCTGAAGAAAACTGAAGTCTGCATCTACTGCATGATGAAAAATTCTCAAAAGTGACTGAACTCTGATGATTGACTGATTAATTGATTATTTGTTGATTATTAAATTAGCCCATAAGGACCCAGTGCTACTTTTGTGTCAGTTCCCCAATGAATTTTTCTGTTTAACCTTTACTAAATGATGTATTACCATTTATCCTTATATTATCCTCTATATTTTGTATTTATTCAATGTAAATCATGTATTTTCCTATATTTAATTTACTGGTCATGTAGATGTTCATAAAAGCTCAGATTAAAGTGAAGGGTTATGACATTATAAACAGTGAAAACTGAAGAAAAAGTGACTTTTTTTGGTCAAATTCTCTTTGATTATTAACTGAATAGAAACCAAGTGTCCATCCACTGTCATTGATCCAACTCCATGGGTTTTACTGGTGAATCAATGTTGTAGAAGATGATGGCGTTTCCACAGTAACTGTGGCTGACCATGAAAAGATGACAAACTGCATTTTACATCAATTATTTACATGTATTGATAGGATTAGTGGATCAACAGGTATTAAATGTTGACATCAGTAGATGCCATTGACTTTGAGTTTTTATGGGTAAATCAGGTATGATTTTTTTTTTTTTTTTTTTTTTTAGGTAAAATAAGTCTGCCATCTTCTTAAAGACAAATATTTTCTGATTTCTTCTTCTTTTTGATGTTAAACTGAATATTCTGGATGTCATCTGTAGATTTCAGAAACACTTTTTCACCATCTTCATACATTTTATAAATTGATTTCTTACCACTAGATGACTCGGCAATGAAAATAATCTTTGGTTGATTAACCATTCAGTATATAAAATAATTCCCATCTTAATAAACAGGTATAAACTGTAGAAAAAGAAAGACGATAACTGAATTGTGACATTTCCCTTGTTAAATTACGATGGGTCCTTAATGGATACCGAGGTTTTCTGTGGTCCTTTGTCACAACCCTGTCACCAGGGTTACCTACATAGATTGTCTGTGAGTCAATGCAGACCCCTATATGTCCTTGACATAAACCCTTTGTGATTGGTCTCACCTCCATTCAGCCAAGATAAAATACAACATCGAAGACAGAAAAATTACACAGCAGCTGTCTTCTTTTCCTGACGTTCAGTTATGTGGTGACATAGCGCTCAGACTGGAGAGGACAAGGAAAAAAAAAACCCTATGGGAATACAGCCCCAAATATCCAGGCTTGGTGTTAAGGTTAATTAAGTGTCAAAAGTCCTAGCAAATGCAAAACTGACAGCCTGATGTGACCCCTAGTGTGTCATGATCACCAAGGTAACCTCATTCATCATCTACGCTCTCGGGCACGAAATACATCTTTGAATCAGATGTTGCCAATGCACTAACTGTGTCACTCTAATTATCTTATATAGGTCTTCCAGCTATGCAAAAAGAGCATATCTTTTCTCTGTGCTCTGAGTGTAGCTTAATATACCCCCATGTCTTTTATCCGGCATCCGGCTTCCTGCCTGATGGAATGTAATTGGCCTCAGGAGAGAGCACGCTGTAGGATGAAGTGATGATCACTAAGATTTGGAATAAGCAGAGCGGGCACTTCCTGGTTGGTAGTGCAAGCCCAGTAACCACCAGAAGGGCTGGTGATATGGCGGGGATTGCCCGTTCTACTGACACCACCTCTACCCTCATCTAATAGCCTCGTGCTGAGTAGTGTACACCTTTAAGACACTGCGCGTATTGGCCTGGGGAGTCTAAAATTGACAGGCGCCGGCCTCATTTCCTTTCTCCGTGCCACTCAAGCAGCTGTTAAGTTGTAGCAAATAAAAGGGGGCAGGTAAACTATGAACTGAATTTATGAGCTACTGATGAGGTTGTCAGTCAACAGTGTAATTCCTCTCAGTGTTATGGATTCTGAAACTGTATAAGATTTAAGATGAAAATGAAAGACCTCTGAACAGAAGAAACAGAGGAGCTTCCTTATTTTTTAATGATGAGGCTCCGAGACAATATATTATGCTTCTAAATATTGTTCAGACCTGCTAGGCTGCAATGGTCTTTTAATCAGGTTTTGTTTTGGTTTTTTTCGCGGGAAAACTGCAATTCATCCATCAAATGTTCTAAACCGGGGGGGTCAAACTCATTTCTTCCAGGGGCTGCATTCAGTCCAATTGGATCTCAAGTGGGCCGGACCAGTACAGTAAAACAGTGCCATAACCTAAAAATAATAACAACTTTTTGTCTTTGTTTTAGTGCAATAAAAAGTATTAAATTATGAAAACATTTACATTTAACCCCTTGATGCCGACTGTCGCAAATTTGCATCAAACCCCATCCGCTCCAAAATGCACCCAAAATACTATCTACTTGAAAGCAAAAACACAAGTGAAATTTTTTTTTCCAGAGTTGGAAATAAATTCAGGCATCAAGGGGTTAACGAAAAGGGGGGAAAAAAAGGAAATTTGTAAGAAAAATAAGTCCAGTTTTTACAATATTATACCTCAGCTTATCATTTTTTTTTTTTACATGTGCATAACAAACGATGTTATACAGACATTTGGTAACAAGCAGAATATTGTTAAAAATGTTGAGTTTGGAACCAAAATAAGAACAGTTTCTCATTCAGTTTCTCATTTTCACATGTCCTCGTTCTTCTTGGTAGTTCTTTGGGGTTCAACTGGACTAGTTTTGCTTCAAAAGAGCAAAACTAGTCCAGTTGAACCAAGAAAAATAGAGTTGTCACTGTTTATTATTTTACTTTAGATCATACTGGTCTGTATGTGGAACCTGAACTAAAATGACTTTGACATCCTTGATTGTTAATATCTTCAATGCGATTTTTGCACTTCCTAAATTCATCCCACGGGCCAGATTGGACCTTTTGTGGGGCCGGTTTTGGCCCCCAAGGCACATGTTTGACACCTCTGTTCTAGTCTGTAGCTGTACTTAATTATAACCATGTACTGCAGCCATGCTCTGTATAGAAATCATGTATGTTCAATTATTGGAGCATTTAACAGTTTGAGTTTCTTTGTAATGGAGTGAATTTGCCGACTATTTATAGAAGTTAAATTAACTTTTGATGACAGTATGGTAGTGCAAGCATGTTTTCCAAAACTCAGGGTTGGGCTCCCAACAGGTAAAGGAAATTATGTAGCATAAAACCATGCAGCTGTGCTTTATGGGACTTCACCTCAAAAATCTATTCTCAATGGGAACTTCAGATCCAATTACAATTATGCATCACTTTCACATTATCAATTTAAAAGATTATTTTACAAGTCAAGAAAATCAGACAAGTGTCAAAATTCATAAATAGAAAGATGGCACACCCAAAGGTCATCGTAACTGTCTTGGTCTGTTTTTAATATGGTGTTTTATGTATGTTTTTAGTGTGGATGTATGGTTGAAATGTCTAATTTCTGTATTTCGGCAGCTGCTGTCTTGGCTTGTAATCTCTTGCCAAAAAAGAGATATTTGTTTTCTGATTAAATAAAGATAAATAATAGATATAGTGTTTCTGCAGCTTCAGCATGAGCTGAAAACTATAATGATTTTTACTACTTCAAATACTTTTTTTTTTACTTCCCTTTTTGAAGAGTGGGGTGAAATATCCTGAGGAATGGCTGTTTTGGTGCTGGTGGCATGTGTTACATGCAACAGGTGATGCAGTCCACTGAGCTGTTTAATACAACACTACACTGGGAAAAAAAATCAAATTCTTACAAGTGTATTTTTCTCATTTCAAGGTAAAACACTTGAAATAAAACATAATCACCGAGAGTAACTTTTCAGTGAGATAAGAACTTATTTTTAGAAAATAGATCTTGAAAAATGTTATTTCAAGAAATCTTACAAGATGATTTTCACTTGTTCCATTGGCAGATTTTTTTGTACTTGAATTGAGCAAAAATTATCATAAATAAAGCAAAAATATCTTGAATTTAGCAACAACAACAAAAAAAAGCCAAAGTGACATAACTGATGTATTGAATACAGGGAAACATTTGATAAATTAGCAGTTTGTTTTAACCAGAGAAATGTTATATATTCTATCCAATTAATTAGGAAGGACAACAGAAACATTTGTTGAACATTTTAGACTATTGGCCTAGCAGTCCATGTATTTTTGGGTAAAGTTTGGGGTATTTTTTACATTTTAATCCTCTCTTATCTTTAATGAACCAGTTAATCCAATAATATTCTCTGTACACTGGAAAAAAATCTAAATCTTAACAAGTGTCTTTTTCTAATTTCTAGTCAAATTATGTCATCACACTTAAAACTAGAAAAGCACTTCGCAGACCTCCGCCAAGGTAGTGTTTGTACTTTCCTCCACTAGATGGCACTGAATGGCCTCATATGCAGCTCTGTGCTGCCATGCCCTGTCTTGCAATGATAAAGAATCGTTTAAAAAATTCCAGATCACCTCCAAAATTTAATCATCTCTTCCTTGACCCATAGTGGACATATCCTGAAAATGTGTCCATAACTTTTTGAGTTATGTTGCTAACAAACAAATAAACCCTGGCAAAAACATAACCTCCTTGGCAGAGGTACAAGTAAAAATGATCTTGGTAAGATTTCTGGAAATAAGATTGTCTAGATCTATTGTCTAAAAATAAGTTCTTATATCCCACTGACAAGTTACTCTTTAGGTGATTGTTTTATTTTAAGTGTAATGAGATATTTGGATGAGAAATGAGAAAAATACACTCGTTAAAATTTAGATTTTTGGAGTGTGTTTTGCCCAAAATTAGGTCCGATGGATTATACTGAATGGGAGGGAGTTCGCCTCTCTATCTGTGAATTCATTTTCCAAATTTAGACAGGAAGGAGGAAGAGTGTTCTTTTGAAGAGTTTCTAAATATAGACCTCAACAAAGGCAGATAAATGCAGAGAGGCGTCAGTTATAAAAGGCATGACAAGATCAAGATAATAAAACTGGATGGACAAGATGTAAAACATGTAACAAGACAGAGAATTATGTAATGGATGCAACAAGACAGAAAAAAAACATAAAAGACTCAACAAGACAAAGAAATTACTGCTGACACTGGAGGAGTCTGTCAAAATGTGAATCTAATGCAATTCATGTTGTAGTTTTGGAAGTTTGTCCTCTGAGGGAACATCAAATTTGTCTTCTGGAGTTCAAGCTGAAAACGTTTGGGAACCACTGCTGTAGACCTTTTCCACAGCTGATAATCTGTCTTGTAAAAGTAAAAAGCAAAGAACGGTTGCTTTGTTTCATTTAGTTTCCCCAGGAGGCCGCTCGGGTGAATCAGCATGCAACTGAAACGGATACATCAAAATGGGATTCAGCCATTTTTAACAATACCTATTATTATTATTATTATTATTATTATTATTATTATTATTATTATTATTATTATTATTATTATTATTATTATTATATGTGTGTTTAACAAGTCAAATATCTGCTGTTGGCTACTGGACAGGAAGTGCAAGGTAAGGGAGGTAGTGAGGAGCAAAGAGCATGAAGTTTGCAAGAGGCGAAACTTGGAGAATATAGAATACAAATAAAGGGAAGTGAGGTTTTGTTGGTGTTTGTATGACTCACAGAAAGAGCAGTGAGTACATGCAAGAAACATTTGGCGTATGTTAGTTGTCTAAACTGAAAATGGGAAATATTGATCATCGTTTTGTTGCTCGCTTTAAATCAGGGACATCAAATTCATTTTCTTTCAGGTTCCATATTCAGCCCAATTTGATCTAAAGTGGGTAAAACTTGTAAAATAATAACGACATAACATATAAATGATGACAACTCCCAATTTTTCTTTGTTTTCATGCAAAAAATAGCATTAAATTGTGAAAACATTCATAAGTACAAACTATCCAAACCAAAAAATTGTCAATAACTTGGAAAAAAAATGTAATTTTCTAAGAAAAACAAGCACAATTTTAATAATATTCTGCCCGTTACTAAATGTTTTGTGCCTTTTATTTTTTTAGATCTGATCCGTGATGCACATGTGTAGATAAATTGAGGTATAATATTGTTAAAATGCCACTTAATTTTCTTTCAACATTTCAGGTTGTTTATATCTCTTTAAATTTATTGTTAAAGGATAGTGTGTGTGTATGTAAATATTTTCATAATTTAATGGCATTTTTTGGGCTAAAAGAGAAACATTTGTCATCATTATTTTTGGCATAGTGTTTTTTTTTTTGCATAAATTAAAAAGACAATTGAAATCATTATTTATAGGTTAATATTATGATGTTTTACTTGAGGTCACATGGTCTGCATGTGGAACCTGAATTAAACCAGTGTAACCCCCTGGCTGTTTAATATCTTCAGTGTAATTTTTGCGCTTTCATCCCACCGGCCGGTTTTGGCCCACGTGCCGTATATTTGACACTCTTGCTCTACATGTTAACTATCACAGAAGACAGTGGAATCCCTTGATAGTGTTGCAGACGACCTGGAGAAATTCTATCAGCTCCTCTGGTGACAAGGAAGAAATATTAAGAGAACGAAGTTGTGTTTGTTGCTTCAGTAGACCTCCAGCCTCTGACTGTATTCCCTCCACTTTAAAGGTGTTTTAACACTGTGATGCATCCACAGAATGAACGGAATGAACAGAATTAGCTTTTCATGGTCATAGGTCAAAGTCAGTGCGACCCCTTAAAACACATAATTCAAGAATTCGTTTTTATTTGTGATAAAATTTCACATTAATGTCTGGTGCTTTCACTGAAAAACCTGTAATCACACTTTATGATCATATATATCACTATAGTTCACATTTCTTTCTTTCTTTAGTTTAAACATGTAGACAAAGAAATTAAAACAAAAGAATTAAAACAAAACGATGGATATGTAACAAAAAATTTGGGAAACTGTGGCAATCGAATGGCTGAAAACATGTATCATTTATTGCAGCTACACGTAAACCCCAGAGTCATGAAACTTTATTTATTCATTTTATCTTTTTCTGAACACTTTTGAATGGTTGCTATTAAAAAAAAAAGAATGTATGAAGTTAAAGTATAGTGCGTCTGAACTTGGAGTCGAGTCTATTTGAAAAGTCAATACACTGTTTTTTGTTTTGTTTTTTTTCTGTATAGTTTAAGTTGGAAAGTCTTTCAGTATTGATGTAATTAAATGAACCTGGAAGTAGTGGTGCCACAAAGATTAGTCGACGACATTTTTTTAGTCATGTCTACTTCCGCCAAGGAGGTTATGTTTTACTCTGGGTTTGTTTGTTACCGACTTTGTTTGTTAGGAACATAACTCAAAAAGTTATGGATGGATGACATTTTCAGGAACTGTTGGAAATGGCACAAGGAAGAACTGATTAAACTTTGAGCATAATCCGGAAGAAATCCTGCATTCTGGATCACTTTGAAATTTTCGTTAACATTGCGGTAAATGGAGCATAAAAGTTTGATGGTCAATATTTCAGGTGATTACAAATGGATGTTCATGAACTTAGAGACACTGCTTAAGGGTATGGTCTCCTATGACATCACCAAGGTTGATGTGGATCAGATCCAGATTCCAGATTTTATCGCAATTTTTTTTTTTTTTTTGTTAAACATTGGCATCACCCGGCAAATCGTCATGGTTGGAATACAATTTACAAGAGCCACTACTTGAGTTGTTTTCAAAATAAAATGGACACAGCAAAATAACAAACACTTCATTTTTTTTTAAATTAGTCATTTAGATTTGTCGACTAATCGAAAAAATACTCGAAAGCTTAATCGTTGGAAAATTGGGGTTTAGTGGCAGCGCTACCTGGAAGTCATATTTATCATATAGTATAACAAGTCAAAAATATTTAGGATTAGGTGCTTGTTCCTGTATACTCATTTCCCTGCAGTGCGAGTAATTAAATTTCTTCCATCATAATTACAAGGTCTGATGAAATTAAACATGGATTGAGCTTGTTTTGCGTGGCTCTTTTAACCAGCAAATAAACATGTAGCGTTTTGTTCTATTGAGGCCTGAGTCAGTTGTTAAATAAGCACGAAACCACTGATACCTGTTTTCTTTCCCACTCCCTCAAGCGCTGCCTTCTCTATCTGTTATTTAAGTGTATGACACACTTTTTGGGCCTCATTTAATAAATATCCACTTAAACTTGCAGCCAGCACTTGAACCTATAAGCGATTAGCTAGCTGGCAAGAGGAAGAAAAATGTTTCCTGTTTTGTTTTTGCTGAAAATCTAATCGTGTCGACAAGTGGAAAAAGGAGCTACAGTGCGGTGCCTTGATTTCATTCATTTCCAGTGTTTGTTTCTGTCCTCCTCCCCCTCCCTCCCTCCCCCTTCTCTCACACTGTTTTCTTGTTATTAGGCAGTACATCATAAAAATTAGACGGGTTGGAACTCTTCCCACATATTGAAGTCCAACGCTGTCATTTAGCAGAAGAAACCCGATTCAATCACCTCCCTGTGTTTGCTCTCAATAAGGGACAGTGCTATTTTTACCATTCTATAGCAGTAGATGAGCTTTGAGGGGGGGGGGGACTCACTGAGGGATTCCCCCGCACTGCGGTGATATACCGCCGAAGGGCGATCCCGAGGGAGGTCTACGAAATTACATTGAAGTGACTCAGAAGTGCTTTAGTGAACGGGGTTCATATGGAGTACACAGTGATTAGATATCATATCTGCGTTTTTATCTCGCGTACAAAAATCAGGAAAACTTGCAGCACTGCGGTCATTCATATTTCATGTTGCTGTTGAGCGCAGAGCCTTTGATACATGTCAAACGCAGTGTTGATGAATCTCTTTTTGGGTCTGTTCGGTTTATTAGCACATTTCTGATTCTGCTCTGCTGCGGTTCAGAGGATGACAGTGATGAAGCACAACTAGTTGTTGACACACAGTAGCAGATGCTGAGGTAGAGAAAATATGTCATGTGACAGGCAACATTAGTTTGATATTTCCTCGATACTAGTGGTAACAGTCAGTACGGTTGCACTGCAGAAAGAGAGAGAGATTAAATTGAATATGGGTCAGTTTGCAGCCAAAACTGTGCTTATCTGAATTCTCCCACACCCTGAGTCAAAGTGATTATCCTGTCGAGTTAATTGAGTAATTGAGGGTCGCTGAAACCTCAATTTCAGGTTTCAGCCGGTCACTGTTATTATCTCTGCTGAAAACATATGCTAACAACCAAACAGTGGTGCAAAAGCCACTGGGAATACATGTGTTGTGGGGAGTGTTTTCAATAATTCATAAAGCACAGTTATGTCCTAGTTCACAGAAAATCCAAACCCACCTCGTTTGAAAGAAAAGAAAAGAAAAAAAAATAGTTCCAGAGCAGGTTAACGTAAAGCACGTGGCTATACTCGTCCTCATCTGAAATTCATTTTGATTGTCTGCATGCAAGATTGATGAGGATTCCTTGGCCTGCATGTTTGTACAGGCTACACGGTTAATTTAAATCATTCATATCTGACGAGGTGTGTGTGTGTGTGCAAGTGCTCTGCAGCCGCTTACTATGCAAGCCCACCTGCTGATACTCTGGCGAGAGATGGTAACACATACCTAAAGTGCAATACCACTTGGGGAGAGACGGCGGAGAGCTCCAGGGGAGACGGAGGAGGGGAAGTGATGCGATAAGGGTCAAAACAAGGCAGTGTTAAAGAGACATTAGTCATTTGTTGGGATTGATGGAGGGTAAAGTTACAGTGGTAATGGGGTAGAATGGGAAGGCAAGTCTACAGTAGTTATTCATACAGCAAATTAAATTTCCACCACATGCTGTGATCAATCCACATTGACCATTTTAATAGGACTATGACTGATAACACTTTTGGCCTTTTATGTCAGAAAGCAGCAGGCAAACTGGAAACTGCCGAGCGTTATCTGTCACTTCAAGGACTATGGTTTTCGGTGCAGTCGCTGGTAGATTTTCAGATTTTTTTTTCTTCTTTTTTTTGCTCTTAATTGTGATTCTCGCGTTCAGATCACTTCATCCCACGTACTTAATGTGGACTTTCTCTGTGAGGTTCCTTTAATTTCAGATGATAATAGGCTTAAAATGAACTAATTTGCAGTTAATTTTATAAGGATACACAGTCGGGCCAGGGCTTCCAGAGCCCCTTTGGCATTTGCCTTACTGTGTTTATCTAAAAACCAACAATGGTTAATGATTAATTTAGCTTGGGAGCCTCCAATACAGGTTTTATTTCACATAAAGCAAGTACTGACTCATACTTTGCTCAGAAATCAACCAAATACGGTCAAAACATGTTTGAATTTATTTCATTCAAACAGAAAGACTGAAAGTACAGTTAAAATAGCCTATGTTACATGTAAAATAAATAAACTGGTATGTGAGTTTAAAATATTCCTATCCAGTGGGTCAGACCAGTGAAAAAAATGTAAAATAAATATAATACAATGCAAATAATGACAACTCCAGTATTTTATCTTTGTTTTTGTGCACAAAAGCCCATTAAAGGAGTGATGTTTTGTTTTTTTTAACTGTAATTATGCATTTTAAACATTTCCCTGTGCTCTATATAAACTGTAAATGCTCTGCTTGGGTCTGAATTCTTCATTAATTCAACTCCA
>JAQQZY010000013.1:14494153-14514534 GCA_030068375.1 Ostorhinchus rueppellii | reverse complement strand
CTTTATCATTGTGAGATAGGGCATGGTGGCACAGAGTTACATGAGGTCATTCACCGCCATCTAGTGGAGGAAAGTACAAACACTACCTTAAAAAAAAAAAAAGTACAAACACCACTACCTTAAAAAAAGTACAAACACCACTACCTTAAAAAAAGTACAAACACTACCTTAAAAAAAAGTACAAACACTACCTTTAAAAAAAGTACAAACACTACCTTAAAAAAAGTGCGAACACTACCTTAAAAAGTACAAACACTGCCTTAAAAAAAGTACAAACACTGCCTTAAAAAAAGTACAAACACTGCCTTAAACAAAAAAGATAGAAAAACTATCTTGGCGGAGGTCTGCGCTCTGAGTGCTTTTCTAGTTTATTTTTATTTCTTGTATTCATTTATTTTTGGCCTTTCTTTTTTTTATTATTTATTTTTATTGTTTCTGCCTCGTTCAAGATGGTCATGTTGTTTGTTGTTTGGATGCAAAAAAACCAAACAAAAAAAGCAATAAATATATGTTCAACAAACATAAAAATAATAATAATAAATTAAATTAAATAAAAAATTAACATGCAGCTTGGATCAATCCAGGTTGTACCATGTGGTAAAAATACAATCTAAGAGACTTGAAGCCAGAGACGTCCTCAGACAGCCTAATTTCCTTGAGCGGGTCATGACTGCAAAAGCCCGGTCCGCTTTAGTTTTAATCCTGGACACGGGGATAGACAGAAGACATGGACAGTATTTATTTGTCATTCCAGATGTATATCTAAAAATGCTATTTCAATGTAATTGGCTCAGGAGGCAGCAGCAATATATGAAGCAGATACTTTATATACAAGTAAAATTAATCAGTCATATAAAAAGGATCTATATTGCATGGAAGACCACTAATCTGGAGCCAGACCATGACGGGCATTTGGATAATACATTTATCTACTGGGGGGGGGGGGGCAAAAAAGAACAGATTTGACTCCAAAACTGGTGTCAACATTGTATTAACATGTTCCCATCTTTGTGTATACCTTTGGTCAAACATAATCAGAAACACCATTTAGATTTCACAGCTTTAAAAGGACATGAAAACATACAAAAGGCGAAGAATCTTAATGAGTCTCTCCATCCAACTCTGCACACAAGTGTGTAGTCAATTGGACCCACGCTCGCCACAAGTAGCTTTGGCTGAAACTTGAAACCCACAGATTGGAAATTATAGTGTAATGGCCTCCTCTTCTCCTCCGATATGAAACCGAAATGGAAAGAAAAAAAAAAAAAAAAAAGCCAAGAATAGCGGGAGTAACGAGCCGTAGAGTCAGTCCATAAAGAGACATACGCTGCAGAGATTCATAAGAAATCATGCATGGCGTTTTGTATCAAAGCATGCACACACACACGTCTACTTGTTATAATCCAGGTCATGGAAAAGTGGTGACAGAAATGCTTTCTCATAACAGATCATGGTGGTGAATGTTATTTAAAATTCCTGACTTATGAAGCATCACAGGCATGCATTTATGAAGCCATTATTCCCTGTGTAACACTGAATCCCCCAGAATCATTGTATGAATTATGTAGGTGGATGAGATGGAATAAGTGATAAATCAAAATGTGCTGAAATTTTTATCGCCATCCTGGTTTTTGTGTCACATCATCATAAAAAAGGGATACAGCTGTGTGTGTGTGAGAGAGTTCTGTTTGTGCTACTGAAGGAGATATTTGTTACCATGGCAATAAATCCAACCCATGCTGTTGAGGTTGTCATGGAAACTGAAACAAAAACACAAGGTGTCCCTGCATGCTCCTTGGAAACGATGTGTTCACTGTTCATAGTTTAACATTTTTAATTAGATTTTAAAGGTATTTTTGCGTAGCCATATGGCCATTTTGTATTGTCCTACATGCTGTTGTTTAAAATTAAAAAGCCTCTGTTTTCCATCTCGTCTCTGCTCAGGTGCCTATCCTCGACTGTCTCTGAGCTTCAAGCTGAAGAGAAACATCGGCTACTTCATCCTGCAGACGTACATGCCATCGATCCTGATTACCATTCTCTCCTGGGTCTCCTTCTGGATAAACTACGACGCCTCGGCAGCCAGAGTGGCTCTAGGTAAGAAGTAGGAGCCGTTAGGGAGCAGGTATTTGGCTCCTCAGATGAGGTTGGGAAGGCCACTTTTCTTCTGTCCGTGATGGATTCCCAACAGCAATAACGCTTGTAACTCAGTAACTCGGCTTCCTTAAGTGAGACTGGACTTCTCATTCTGGCTCTGGATCAGAGACAGCTTCAGGGGATGGTTTGAAAATTGCTGGGGCAAATTGAAGTCGATGTAAAGGACATTTCTATTATGTTCGCCACAGTCAATGACAAGAAAGGAGTGCGAAGTCCCCTGTCTTTTACAAGCTAATCCATGTCAGGATCACAGTACGCTAAAATATGTAAATATTGTGGTTGGAATATTGCTCGAAGCTGATGACTCACAGTAGCTGCTGGAGATTATTAGGTGTCCTCGTGTGCATGTAAACATGAACTACTCACTCTGTTTGTGTGTTTTTGCAGCTCTATTTGAGTTAGATCCACTGCTTTTCTGTAGGCGAAAGCATGAATTCACAACCTTGACTAAACTAGGTCATACCTTGCGTCTACATATCACTGGTCACTGAGTTGTAAATAGATCCTCTCCCTAATGAGTATAATTTGACTTGTTATTGAGGAGTGTCTCTTTGGCTGACTGGGAGCCCCTGTAAACGGTAAACATGGACACAGCAGCAGGTCACGGGTTTGTAACCTCGAGCGAGTCCTCCAGGATGCTGCAGTACAGTTTTATCTTTGTCCGACATCGAACCACAGGATTTATGACGTGTCAACCAGGAATAAACACACAACTCCAAATTCAATGTAAAGAAATAGACAAATGTGTGTCCTGCAAAAGTGGCATTCCTCTGTGTTAAAAATACTTTGAGAATTTGGTATAAACTTTGGTAGCTTCGTTAAATGCATTTAAAGTTTAGTTTTTAACAACTATAGTTCTGTCAGAGCTTTGGAAGTATATAAAGTTTAGGTTTATAGCTGTTTTGACAGAAAGAATTCACAAAGTACTTTACTGTAAAATCAGATGTAAGATATATAGACACACAAGTACATACACAGGCATTAAAACACAAAAGCAAATTGTCATAAAATCCACTAAAAGCTGCTTTTTAAAAGACTCAACAGACTTTAAAGTGCAGAATGACAGTGACAATGTAGCCCAGATGCAGCTCAGAAGGCTGTATTTGCTTCCACACAAACTGAAATTAAAGGTTTTCATCATGATTTATTTATGTATTTATTTTTTCATTCATAAATTTGGATAAGGTGACCTAAAAAGAAAGAACTGATGGTCATGGTTTACTGTTACCATTTTACCAGTTAAACTAAGCCCCACATGAACTGATCAGCAATATTTTTATTAATTTTTTTATTTCGAGAGAATTATGTTCATCACATCACCAAAAAAAAAAAATCCAAAATATTAGCTCATTTGTTCAACTCACTCAGATGTCTGTCAGTTTTTCCCTTCATAGCTTGGTGCAATATACGTATTTTAAAGGCATGTGACGGATGAAAATATACTGCAATTAATCGAATTCTGATCGCAATTTCAATTTTGTTGTCAAACAATCTCAAAACTCATATAACCAAGTTGAAATGATTTATTTTCTGTTTTTCTTTAGACAATTTCTGAGACGCACATACGCAATACATTCTATTCCATTGTAAAACAGCTGTAAAGTACATATTTGTAGTCAAAATTTATTTTCAATTTGAATGTTTTGCATAAAGAATCAATAACAGTGTTTTTTGAGAGGGAAATGCTGAATAAATACAGTGTGAAACTCAAAATTAATTATTTGCATAATCATGATTTCAATATTGACCAAAATAATCATGATATTGATTTTTTTATTTTCCATAATCAAACAGCGCAATATTATAACTAAAATACACAGATGGTGAAATTCCTTGTGGTTCATTAGAATTCATCCCACACAGCAAATTAAATACACTTCCCATAATGCATCTTGCTTTCCTTCTGCATATTTTAGCAAATCATGGCGCATTTCTTCAGTCACAAGGCCATCTTATAAAATACCCTCATGTTCCATTCATTTATCAAGGACAAGAGTGGATAAAGTGTGCACTTGAATTTAGTAATTTAGTATTAATTGACAAAATGCGACCTCTTCAGTTGTATATGCTCTATTAGAATTCAAAAGAATGAGTCAGAGGCAGGAGGTCAACAGGGTTAAGCAGCAGGTTTTAGCTCTAGAGCCACAGGGACGGCTAACAGATTAATCTAGCCACGCCGACTGATTGCTGCTTTGGTCTTTAAATCTTCTTTATGGATATATAATGGAACAGTAATGATCTTAACACATAATGCTTTTTAGGAAATGTGCTATGATCCATCCATCTATTCCCTTGTTATCCACAGACACACATAGCTTGTTAAAGTCCGAAATGGATATTTGGAAAGTATCTGTTTTACATGACCCGCTTTATTTGCTAGTTTGCTTTCTTTCATTAAGCCAGACATGCAATATTTAGTCATTACTGCATGCCTCCTAGTGTGTCTTTGCCTGTGTGTGTGTTAGTAATTGAATGTGTGTGTGTGAAGTCCTGCTTGCTGCAATATCCGCCATGTGCCTCCCTAGCTGAGAGGCAACCGGAGGTCCATTCAGTAGTCCTGATGGATCATTACAAGCTTTCAGCAGGTACATTGATAGGGGAAAAAGGAATGTGTGAGTGGGCATGGATGTGTGTGTATGTGTGTGTGTGTGCAAGGCTACTTCTTTGTGTGCAAACCTGCCAGTAAGAGCAGTGTAATGATCAGGGAGAAATCAATTCAAGGAGGCAGAAGGCAAACAATTGAATTGTTTGAAGCAGAATCTCATTTTCCTGAGCAATTTCGAAGGATTGCAAAGTTACAAATGACCCGCTCACACTCTAATCTGGTTGGAACCCACTTCCCACAGTCATACCCTCCATTCATAATTCGATTATATGAACTGTCAAGGTGTGGCCATTAGCTATTATGGGTACAGGAGCACTCGTAGTCTCATAGCAGGCGCAAGTTTGAGCTTATTGCATGTTTCTCCAGACACACCTTTACCGAGCCACACACTCTCAAAGTGAGAAATTCCGAATGATTGCACATGCTAACTAGATAGCGATGATGAATAGAAGTGTTCAGTTAACACTTCTTTGATTTACCACCTTTGCCTCTGTTCTCATAGTTAACATTCATTGCAGATATTTTATTGCATCCTACATGATACCTTTCCCTTTTTTTAATGCTGAGCTGTGTTGCTAATGGCCTATTGGCTTGTGATTAGAGGAGATTTGATTGCCGTGCGCCTTTGTACAAGCCATTAAGGTAGAAAAGAGATGAGCAGGGGAGAGGGGGGGAGGGGACAGACGGCAAGAAAGAAAGAAAGAAAGAAAGAAAGAAAGAAAGAAAGAAGTGCAGCTTGAGCAAAGAGCACTAAATGATGGTGAGAGCTGGGGGACAAAGAGATAAAGGATAAATGAGGAAGAAGAGGGGGAGATATTGAAGCAGGGGGAGAGATAAGGGGAAGAAGCAGAGTAAGAAGGAAGGAACAATGGAAAGTGATAGAGATGGGAATGAGAGAGACAGAAAAAGAGTGAGAGAAATCCCATAAAACTATATTTCTCCCTGGAGAGTAACAACGTGATGAAAAAGGAGGGAGGCCTGTGGACGCATGGCCCCTTGATTAAATTGTTTGAAAAGGGAGTGTGTGTGTGTGTGTGTGTGTGTGTGTGTGGGGAGGAAAAGAAGGAATAGAGGGAGGGAGTGAAGGACAGAGAGTAATGGCACAGTTGAGAGAACACCTATAAAGAACAAGGCTGTCGTTAAGCAAAAAAAAAAAAAAAAAAGCCCAAGAGGTTGCACCATCCAATAGCTGGCTGAACAGGGCAGAGAGACACGGAGCATGTGCACACGCAGGAAGGCGGGCAGGCGAGCAAGCCCGCGCACGTTCACACATTATCTCCATTGACACACACACACACACACACACACACATATATGTAGCACTAGCCTTGTAATGTGCCAATAAATCACACTAAGGGCTGGATTGACCTTAGCTATCTCCCTCCCTCTTACCAACCCTCTGACTGTTCCTTGTCTCTTCACTGTACTTTATGATACACACACACACACACACTCCTAAAGCCCTCTCCGTGTATGTCCTGCTCTGATAGGCTCCATTTATTTCCAGCATTGGTAGATAAAGTAGTCGCGATACATCCGCTATATATCTGTAATGAGATAAGATATAGCATTATTGCTTTGCAGAAGGTCGGAATTTGCATGAATATGTATGAGACATGTATTTATTTGCTGCGAGCCGACATCCTGTGAAATGCATCAAATGCCTCGTCTATTAGCAGTGTTACATCTCACAGATATGGCTCTTTGTCAGTGTCTTTTTAAAGCTGAAACGTGTGTTATCAAGGTGGCGGTTGCGTCTCTGCGACTACTAGAGAATAGCAAGTAACCACGGCTTTCTGTACCCCTAGTGGTTAAGGTTATGAAGAGCTGGGGGCAAGATACATGCAGCACTATTCTAATGAGTTATTTCTGCTTGGTGACCAAGGGGCAGTTAGAGGTTTTCAAGGCAGACCTTTGAATTTCAATGAAGCAGAGGTTACACACTCACCTACAGAGCAAGAAAACAAGATCACTGTCACACGTTTTGAATGAACAAAACCGTCAGGATGTTGTTTGGAGTAAAATGTATCCTTCACTCACTTATTTCCTGTCTTCAGCAGTC
Source organism: Ostorhinchus rueppellii (assembly GCA_030068375.1). Classification (NCBI taxonomy): domain Eukaryota; kingdom Metazoa; phylum Chordata; class Actinopteri; order Kurtiformes; family Apogonidae; genus Ostorhinchus; species Ostorhinchus rueppellii. Next base: position 14,507,710 of record JAQQZY010000013.1, on the reverse strand, counting down.
CCAGAGCAACATAATTATGTCTTCCACTGGGTCAATCCTCCTCTTAACTTGCAGTGGAAATAGCCACAGAACAAACATCCCCCCCCCCGATTAAAAATAACCTTGTTTCTATAGTAACACCTAAGACATCTGTTGGAGTTTTCTTCAGCGTGACCCTCAGGTTACTGACAAGATAACAGCATCTGCTTAGAATAGTGAAGTGCTCTATGAAGAGACTTCTCCTCTGACAGGTCTGGACTAATTAAGCATCAACCGTCATTTTCTTCACAGTGAAAGGAGGAAGCCTCTGAAGGAGGAAAAACAGTCTTTTAAATGAATGGTGCGCAGTTTTTTACATGACAGAATTGGGTTTTTGTTTTCAAGGGTGTCGACAAACCGAAACTACCTTTTGTTTTCTATCCGTGATGCTCTAACCTTGTAACATTTAATATAATCCCAGCTTTAATTAAGATTCTAATACTGTTGATACTAATATAGTTTATTTAGTGTTTGTTTTAGTTTTATACAGGGCAAACTGGCTACTTTTATTTTTGTTCTTTTGATTTTAGTTTCGTTTTTTACTTATGAAAAGGAATGCATTCGTTTACAGAGGCTAGATATAGAGACGAAACACATTAAATATTATATAAACCCATAGTTTTTGTTGTTTGAGGAAACTGAAGATTTTACTTTTTTAATTTAACAGTCATTTTAATTTAGTCACACTTATTTATGTCAGTAAGCAAATAACTTTATCACTATACATTAAAACGACCTTAATGTTAGCATCTTTAACCTATTAAATGCTATGCAATTAAGCTAATACCTTATTTAACATGTAACTAAATATTACTTGAGTATTTATTTTTCTCACAACTTTCCACGAGTATCTGTACATTCTTTTCCAAACAGACTCATTATTTTAATCATAACACACCTGCAGGGAATCATTAGTTATTTTTATTTTGATGATCTTTTGCTTTTTCAACATCAAGGCTTATTTCAATCAAACCAGACAATAACAAGTAAGAAAAATAATCTTTTACTAAATGCTCATGTTAAACATAATATGTAAAGTTGCACAAGACAAAGTTCGACTAAATGACGTAAAAATGGCTGCTTTTTACTTTTATACATTGACAGAAATTGTACTTTTTCACATAAGTATGTAGTTTTTCCACTTTCTAACGATTACTAGAAACATTATTCAACTCCTGTGTCAACTAACTAACACTGTGACTATTCATTTACTGTAAAGAATTATCAACAATAATTGTTTTGCTGACTGAAGGGGCGGGAAATACCAGAATTTAACAATACACAACTTCCTGCTGCAGTTCTCTCCACTCAGTCCAAATGAAAAGACTGAATATAAATAAATGAGCTGCTATTTAAAACTGAAGCAACTTTTCCAAACTCCTGTATTGAAGCACTGAATAAAGCAGTAGAATTGTTAGTGTGTCATGTAGGGCTGCGCAGTGTATCAAAAAATATTATTATTGCGATATCAGAATGTGCAGCATTCATATTGCAAAGATGTGCAATCATTTCTTTTCTTATTTTTTTTTTTTTCATTTCTTCCTGTTTTACACACCATAGGGTACCAGAGTAGTTTTCTTTATCACGCCAACAAAAAACTGAAGTAATGCTACTGCTGCTTGAATACAAGTGTTAGCTCCCAGCTTAGAGGTTCACTCGGACCAACATAATGTGCTCAGTTTTGGCTGCTCCTGGCTGTTCCAAAATTGAGGCTTAAATCAAGAGGTGACCGCACCTTTTCCATCAGGGCCCCTCGACTTTGGAACAGCCTGCCCGAGGAATCAGTGACATCTTTTAAATAACTTCTTCAAACACCTTTTTTTTTTTATAGACTTGCTTTTGTGTGATGTTGTCCCTGTTTAATGTTGAATATTTAATTTTACCCTGTTTTAGCTAATGTTATAATACATGATGTTTTATTCTCTTTTATTGTGTTGCCCCTGTTTTAGTATCTTTGTTTACGTCTTGCATCCTGCTGTTGTGCCATTTTTACTATGTCTGTGAAGCACTTTGTAAACCCAGTTCTTAAAGATGCTATATAAATGAAGATTTATTATTATTATATTTTACAATTTGCTCATTTTAACATTAAGGAACAATTTTCTTAGTTGATGAAATCGGTGAACAAGAAATATTGCAATATTATCATTACTGCAATGCTGTACAACTATATCGCGTATTGCAAGTTTTGCCAATATCCTCCAACCTAAGTGTCATGTCTGATGGAATCTGATCAGCAATTGGGTATTACAGCTGCCAATCACACGTTTAACTCCTCTGCTTCTCTGAAAACACCTGTGATTTTATAAAATCCTGGTCATCATGGGCTAGATTTTTTTACAGCCTGAAAATACAGGCCTGGAGCAGAAGCAGAAGTCTCATATCCTCTCAGACTACTTGAATTACATTGTGCTTGAAGGTAATTATAACATATTTACCCAAAAAAAACATCGCACACAGCTTTATTTATATTGATTATATTGTAGTTAATGATACAGTCTAAGACCTAATTAGTACGACTGAAATAATAATTAAACATATTACACTACATTGTTTTTTTTGGTTGTTTTTTTTTTTTTAATTCTTAAATCATAGACGAAAAAATAATGTTTTTGTATTTTCTTCTTAAAGGGATCACTACTGTGCTCACCATGACAACCATCAACACCCACCTGAGAGAAACGCTGCCCAAGATCCCTTACGTCAAAGCCATCGACATGTACCTGATGGGCTGCTTTGTCATGGTCTTCCTGGCCCTGCTGGAATACGCTTTTGTGAACTACATCTTCTTCGGGAGGGGCCCTCAGATGCAAAAGAAGCTGGCGGAAAAGGCGGAGAAAACCAACAATGAACGGGCAGCCAAGTATGACGCAGCAAGGGTGAGTTGATGTCCTATATCGATCGGCTTAATCCTTTAACCTGAGACGTTATTTCAATGAAACGGGCTGTTTGGTATTTGTGGCGTCATAAAGTGTTGTAAAAGCTGCTGTGAGTATGTGCCTGTGTTGTTTCCTTACAGTGGTTTTGCTTTAATTTGTGTTTCAGGGTCAAAACACGGTGGAATAACAGAAAACAACAATGAGAGGAATTGAAATTTGACAGGTTTTGACTATAAAAGGCACTCAGAATGAACATCAATAAGAGATTTAGGATGTTGGATATGAACTGTGAACTGGAACATGCTGAACAACAAGAACATTTCAATTCGGGCTCAGTAGTATTTGTTTTAGGCTCTTTTTTTTTTTTCTTTAAATTAGTCCAGCTGTTTTTTGGCACCTGATTCAACTCCAAAAAAATCAGTCATACACTGGAAGAAAAATACCCCTCTTAAAAAAAGCTAAAAAAAAATAAATAAATAAAAAAAAATGAATACAAGATTTTTTGGTTGAAATAAGCAAAAAAAAAAAAAGAAATCTGCCTGTGGAACAAGTAAAAATCATCTTAGTAAGATGAATGTAACTAAAATTTTCAAGATCTATAATGTCTGGCATTTTTGTCTAAAATGTTCAAGAAATGTATCTGTTGTCATTCCTAATTAATTTGCCACTTAAACAGTTAGAATAATAACATTTCACTGGTTAAAATATCATAAATTAACCACCGACTTGTCAAATGTTTCCTCGTGTTCAATATATCAGTCATGTCATTTGTTCCATTCCCAGATTTTTTTTTTTTTTGCTCAATTCAAGATAAAATATGCTAATGGAACAAGTGAAAATTATCTTGGTAAGATTTCTTGAAATAAAAATTTCAAGATCTATAATGTCTGGCATTTTTGTCGAAAATGTTCAACAAATGTATCTGTTGTCATTCCTAATTATTTTGCCACTTAAACAGAATACATAACATTTCCTTGGTTAAAATATTATAAATTAAGTGGATTTATCAAACGTTTTCCTGTATTCAATATATCAGTCATGTCACTTGTTCCTTTTTTGCTTACTTCAAGATATTTTTTGCTTTATTCAAGCAAAAATCTGCTAATGGAACAAATGAAAATTATCTTGGTAAGATTTGTTGAAATAAAAATTTCAAGATCTATCGTCTAAAAATAAGTTCTTATATCTGTCTGAAAATTTACTCTTTAGGTGATTATGTCTTATTTTTTTAAGTGTGATGAGATATTTTGACTACAAATGAGAAAAATACACTTGGTAAGATTTTGATTTTTTTCAGTGTGAGGTTAAAATTAGACAAAAACACAGCAAAAAAAAAAGGAAAAACACATAACACTACAAACATCAGTAAAAACAAAACAAAAAAATAGCAAGGAAAACGTAAAAAAAAGAAAGAAAAGTCCAAACCGTCTATTTTTATAGTGAGTCAGTGTCACTCACTGCTCCATGTTTTTCCTCTTATATTACACAGCTGTCAGGGGCTCTACTGAGCATGCTCAGACATCTATAGAAAGCACAAGGTCTATTCCCTGATTATGTTTTAAAATGTCTCTTATTAAGCAAACATTTGTATTTTTATGAATATTTAAAACAAATCCTGCATTCAGAACGCTCACCCCAGGCACGTCAGGGGCTAAAGGGTTAAACCATCAGCTCTTGAATGGATTGAAACAAAATAACGGTGCTTATAGGTGTTGTTGCTGAGTATGGGGATGTATTTATTTTTTTAATTCTCGTATTAAAAACATTCCAGTCGCCTGTGGGACTGATATGGCTCTGAACGCACATTGAATATTTGGTGTTGCTTCCACAGGAAAACGCCTCTGGACAGAGTTGCGGAAAGGACACTGAGCGGACACAACTCATTTTTTTTTCTCTCCTCCCGACAGGACATGAATGATAAAACAGCCTCGACATGACAGTTGTCCTAAACTGAACTTTTTTTTTTTTTTTTTTTTAGCCCTTGACAGCAGAAGCAGAGACATTATTCACTCTTTTCACTGATGTTAATATTTAGTAGGAAGCTTGTTTGGTTTTATAAATTACATTTCCAGGTATTTGTTTTCCACATGTGGCTGAATATTTTCATCTCCTCAGGAGGCAGGTAGTAGGACCGCTTCCCTAAAACGGTCCAATCAGGTTAAAGGTCTTCGGCACTCACGCTCGGTGAGTTGTTTATTCAGTGAGACTCTTCAGTTTCCTTCAATCAACTCTATCATGCCATCAGCTGACATGGATGTTTTGTTCTTTTCTTTTGCCTCAATGCAAATATTCCGTCATCCATGGAATGAACACAACAGCAACAGACATTCCATGACATTCCCATATATTCTCCAGAGAATCCATTTTGACTTTGACATTGAAATTTTTGCAGTTCAGCTTATTTTGATGGTGACGCTCGTGATCTGCATTACAAACTTTCCGATATGACGCCGTTCTTTTTCTCCTTTCAGACCTCATTATGAATGCATGCCGTTATCTATTCTGTCCTTTTTTTATTCTGCAGTCGTGTCATTGAAACCATCATAAAGAAGTCACATTTCCCATGAAGCTTTCATCAAGTGGGGCTGCGCATGTTGGGATGCAGCAAATCAGTGCAACATTCTGTGGGCAGCTGCTGTAGAAGTTTCCCGTTTTGTCAGTCGGTTGCATCAGTGACAGCAGCCAGAACGATTTTTTTTTTTTTTTTAGATTTTCAAAAAGAGAAAGAGTGAGATTCATAATTTAATGCCACTGAACATTCAAATATCCACCTTGGAATAATACTTCTATCTTTAATGGATGCTTAGATCATATGTTCAGTCCAAAACAGTGGTAGTGTCAGAAACAGTTTGCTTTGTTTTGATAAAAAAAAAGAAAAAAAAATCCTCATAATGTAAAATAATCATTTATGAAGGACACAGTCACCAGAATCAACTGTTGCTATTGGATGTTTCTGCAAATTAAGACCAATATAATCTCAGTGTGGTTTACCCTTGAAGGAACAACTAAATTTGGAATCTTATAAAAAGATTTGGGATATTTACCTTTTGCATCATTTTATATTAAATCATTTTTTTCTTTATTAACTCATGAAGACCCAAACAGCCATCAGTTACTGAAACCATCCACTGATACTTAACCATTAATCCTATCAATACATGTAAATAATTGGTGTAAAATACAGTTTGTCATCTTTTCATGGTCATCAGATATAACCCCTATGGGCGTTCAGAGGCTCTGTAGTTACCACGGAAACACCGTCATCTTCTACAACATTGATTCACCGGTAAAATCCATAGAGTTGGATCAATGACAGTGGATGGAGACACGTGATTTCTGTTCGAGACCATTGAAAAAGTCACATTTTCCTCACTTTTCTCCGTTTCTGATACAATAACCTTTAACTTTAATCTGAGCTTTTATAAACATCTCCATGATGAATGAATTAAATATAGGAAAATGAATGATTTTGACTGGAAAAAAAAGCAAAATACAGAGGATAATATTATAATAAATGGCAATAAATCACTTCAGAAAGGTTAAATGGTGACAAAAAATCATTTGGGAACTCCCACAAAAGTAGCACTGGGTCTTTATGGGTTAAACTCAAACTTAAAATAACGAAATATGAAATAGTTGCTTGTGAATATAATTGAGAGCAAATTGATTGAAAAGTATTAGTGCATATGCAGGTATCAAGATATTTTTGTTTGATTATATGTAATTTTTTTTAATGTCAACATTTTATTCTGGTGAATAATAACAATAATATGGCTTTAAGTCTTCCTTCACTTTAAATTGAACTCAAATTCATGTTTATTGTGGGACTTCAACAGTTGCTCTATTGAATGATTGCCGTTGTCCATTATTGTTTATTTGTTTTATGGCACAGACACATCATAGGCATGAAATATGATGTATCTTCAGTGTGTTGACTTGAATTGTTCCCAGATTTAATGGTTAAATTGCATCACTTTACTAGAGACTGAATTACTCTTCATAAGAAGGTTTACACCAATTGGTTTCACCCTCTTATTTTAACCCTTTGATGCACAGTGGTCACTCCAGTGGACATCTATTCTACAGCTCTTTCTTCTATATTCATGGGTTTTGTTATTTTAGTTCCATATCAGCCAACACAGTGGATGTTTACGCATCATCTCATACACTGTAAGTCATACCATTACTGTAAGTTTAAGTTTAGTTTATTTGAAAAGGAACAATATAATTTAATAAAGCACATGATTATGTATGGTTTAAAAAAAAACAAGAATTAGCCAGAAGGCTAGTTTTCAGCTGTAGTCCCCTGGCCATGATGTAAAAAAAGCAGTAAAATACATCAAGAAAGACATGGTTAGACATTTGATAGGACACTAACATGAAAAGTAACATAAACATATACATGACAAACTGTTAAGAGAGCACAGAACATACAATACTTGTACAATATAATATAAAATACATATTCAAACACTTACTATACAATTAAGAAAATAGAACATCACAACATAACATTTGATAAAAACATTACAACAGGCTTATTTTTTAGTGTTGGCAGCTGTATGTGTTGATAAGCCACATATTCAGTGTTTTGTGAAGGCCTTGTCTGTTGTAGATTTGAGTTTAGGGGCCATATTCGCCCCAGTATGACCTCCACTGGGCTGGACCAGTGAAATAATAAGTGACAAAAGTAAAATTACATTATGAAAATATTAGCATCTGCAACATTCCCTTAAAAATCTGAATATCATGGAAAAACTTGAGGAAAAACAAGTGTAATTTACTACTATTCTGCCTCAGATCATCAGTTTATCATTTACACATGTACATTAGAACTTTGATTACAATTACACAAAACATTTAGAAACAGGCAGAATATTGATTTTTGATTTTTTTTTTTTTTTTTTTTAAAGGCAGTTACTTCTCTTCAAAATCATAATTTTTACATTTGTTCAGGTCATTCAAATATTTGTGTAAAAAGATAGTTTGTAAAAATGTCAACATTTTCATGTAATTCAAATTTTTAAACTAAAACAACAAGAAATTTTACATTTTTCATTATTTATAGGATTTTACTCTGTGCTCTAGATTAACCTGATCTACAGTAACATGTTTGAGTGTAAATCAAGTGCTAGTTGTTTTTAGACTATAATTGACAGGTTTTTTTTTGTTTTTTTTTTGCATATTATCCCCATGAAGTCATTCTTAACTAGTATAATAGTAGAAGTAGAGTTTGTAAAAAATGAGAGAAAACATCAGATTAGCTGCATTAAAATATTCAAGCATACCACTTTCTGATATTGTTTCAAAATTTAAACACATGCTGTACAAATGAGTGGAGATTTTTGAAAATCCATAAAAATAGTTTCATTCAAAAAATGTCAATCACGTTATTTTTTTCATGCCTCAAGAGGAATAAAATCACTAAGGATTAAAAACTTGACTAAGGTTTTCGTAATTCATGCATCAAAGGGTTAAGCTTTGATAATTCATTCCTATCAAGTTACCTTTACATATTGAACATACACGAACATCATCTGGTGAACAGGAACGAATTGACCAATGATTGATCAGAAAAGGTCTTTACATCTAAAATTCCTACATCAGACTCTGGTTCAGTTTCTTCTAAAATGTCTCTTGCTCTGATCTTTCATTCAGCCTGACAAGTCGCGTTTGATGTACTTTATTACAGCAACACAATGTATTTTAGTTTGCCATCTGGGCTCCAATCTCATCATTCCCCACAGATGTGTTTACATGTAGATGTGGGGTAGTGATGAATAAATATCTGGTCCCACAGAGTCTGCAGGCAGATGGAGCAGCAGCAGAGGGAGAGATGGGAAATTCTTGGAATTTAAACTCACCACCAAATTGGAAGGAGCGTTGGTAGAAAAACACATCAGGCGTGTTAAAGTCATTTTAGTTCAGGGGCCACATTCAGCCCAAGATGATCTGAAGTGGGATTGGACCAGTAAAATAATAAGATAATTCAACTCCAAACTTGTTCTGTATGTTTGAGAGTGAAAAAAGTAAAAATACATTGTGAAAATGTTCACATCGAAAAGCACTCGGAAGCAGTGTTTGTACTTTCATCCACTAGATGGCGCTGAATGTACAGATCACCACCAAAATCTAATCATCTGTAGGAGACCCCATTTCTGACAATCTGTGAAAATTTCATGAAAATCCGTCCATAACTTTTTGAGTTATCTGGCTAACAGACAAACAAAAGCTGGCAAAAACATAACCTCCTTGGTGGAGGTAACTATCCATGAACAAACTAAAATTTTTAACAACAAAACATTATTATGACAATATTTTGACTTACAGATGGCAGTGGCTCTACAAAAGCACAAGATATTTAGTAACCATCAGAATATTGTTAAAATTGCATTTATTTCTCTTCAGACATTTCAGGTTGCTCATATTTGTTCAGGTTATTCGCATTTTTTGCGGAATAATCGTTTGTAAATGTGAACATTTTTATGGAATTTTACTTTTTTTACACTAAAACAAAGAGAAAAATTTGGATTTTCCATTATTCATAAGTTATTACAATAGTATTTTATTGATCTGACCCACTTGAGATCATATAGGGATGAATGCAACCCCTGGAACTACAATAATTAATCTCTTCAGTGTAATTTTTACATTCTACAAAATCATTCCACAGGCCGAATTGGTCACATTCGCGTGCCAGTTTTGGCCCAGGGGCCATACGTTTGACTCCCCTGATGTAGATGTTGTGGCGTTAGTCTGTCACAGAATGCCTCAAGTTGACTGCATGAACTGATTTGCAGGCAACATCGTTAAAGTAGAAGACATTTCTGCCATTTTCAATACATTAGGTGTATTTTTGAAAAGCTGTATTGTAGCTGGGATAGGCTCCATGCGACCCCTGTGACCCTAGTGAGGATAAAGCGGGTATAGAAAATGAATGAATGAATGTACATTTCACAAGGACACAAGGACAGGTTTATGAGTTAGAAGTGTTGACTTGTTGCCATGGCAAAAGCATGATGAGTCACCCCCATTTCATGTGATCCGCCGAGTGCACTGCAGGAAAATGCCTTTAAAATGTAAGGTACTGCCTTTTTCAGACGTTCCATCCATGTGCACATCATGATCTTAATTAGTTTTCTCATTTCTGTCTTTTCAGGCGGAACCGCACGGCCATGGGAACATCCTGCTAACAACCCTGGAGATCCATAACGAAGTGGCTGGAGGCGAGATCACCACCAGCGTGGCGGACATTAGGAACTCTCAGTCCATGGTTCAGTTGGACAGCACAGCCTCGACACACATCCAGTACCGCAAACAGAGCGGAGGGATAGGCCCGCGTTCCGCCAGCCGCCACTCCCTGGACCGTGCCGCCCAGATGAAACGGAGCCGTCTGCGGAGGCGGTCCTCGCAGCTCAAAATCAAAATCCCAGACCTGACGGATGTGAATGCCATCGACCGCTGGTCACGGATCATCTTCCCTTCAGTCTTCTCACTGTTTAACCTTGTCTACTGGCTCTACTATGTCTGATTGGACTGTTCTTTTGAGGTGTTTGTTGTTGTTTGTTTCTTTTCTTTTTTTGTTTTGTTCTTTCCTTTTCTGTTGCTTTTATACATGATGGAAACTGTTCGAGTTAAAGACTGCAACAAAACAATACAAAAAACTGAGAAAGACTACTGAGTTTTGGACCAAGTTATCCTCAGTTGTTTTTATATTTGCAGTCTTTGAATCCTTAGTCTTTTTATTTTCTAAAGTATGTACTGTAATTGGGACTTGTGACAGTCATTTCCCATCATCTGCCCTCTCAGTAATGTGTAAATAGAGAGATACAAAGCCAGCAATTAAATACATACTACAGTATTTGCAAAAAAAAAAAAACAGAGAAACTACTCTAAAGTTTTTTTCTAATCAAGAACATGAATCATTAATAGTACTTTATACTATACAGATGGTTAGATAAGTACAAGCAATTCCAAACTCCATTCAACAAACAAACTACTGTATGTTTAACTGATTCCCTATGCACAATTACTGCATGTCATGATCAGCCATAGTGGAAAATAACCTCTCTTTTGCCTCTGATTATGTCACAACTTTATAGTACAGATCAGAAACTCCTTTTCAGAAAACAAGTCAGTGTGCATTTGTCATAGCATTACAAATATATATATATAAAAATTTGCTATTTACTATATCATGCATTAATCTGGTAAATCTTTACCCAAATACAATAATTTAAAGTCAGGACATTGTCCTCAGTTCAGGATGATTGTGACTCAGGTTCTGAATTTTGCTATTTGGCATCTTTTTCTTGAAAAAAAGAGAAAGTGTCAGTGAGATTTTGTTTTTGTTTTTTTTAATTTGGTAATTTGATATTGAAATAGAGCAACAAGCACAAAAGTGAATGAAACTGCCATTTTTTTCACGTTACTCTTCTACCTTCTACAGAGCTTTGAGAGATAGCACAACAGAATTGCACTCGAATTGATCAGACTTCCTCTAAAACCTGTCTTACTTTAATTTAAAACAACTGCCAAGGGCCTTTTGGGCGTTACAGTTTCTCAACCCGTAAAATATTCTAATATTTTTGTACTCGTGTCTTCAGGTATTCATTTAATTCCCCAAACTGTCTTGTTGAGAACATTTTTTGTTGATTTGTTTTTGCTCAAGACTTACTCTGTTGTGACAATAGAGTGGTACACTCGAGGAATGAAACTCCTTTTTGTACATAAGTACATAGGTGTGTATATACATAAATGTATATATATATACTGTGTGTACAACCCAAAATGAACATGATCAAGTATTGAGCATTTGTGATTGTCACACTGGCTATTAAATGTCAGAATATGTAGTGCAAAAAAAACAAAGACATGGATTAAACAAATTAAGCAACAGGTCAGTACAAGCATCTGTTTAGTTTTTGCGGGGCACGCCAAGCACATTCCTTCTCAAACCATCTTCCACTTTGCACTTGTATCGTCATTCTCCATTTAAGAGCTGCACATACTGGAGCAAGTGATGCAAATGGATTCCATTGATTCCACAGACGGACCGTGATAACAGGTCTGTTGACTAATAAGCACATACAAGCATTGAATGTATCAGATCCATTCTTCAGGGAGAGAGGATAATGAGCCATGGTCATCATTTCTCCATCAGAATAGGAATGTAACACGCCCATTATTACGGTACCGCGAGTGATGGGAGGGGAGAAGGCGTTTCGGGTGTGTGCATGTGCATGTGTGTGTGAGAGCGATGGGATATGGACAGAGAGGGCCTGAGATGGGGGAAAAGGCCGTGGTTAGACCATTTATTTTCTGTGCTGCTTGCTCAACTACGGACAAATGTCAACATAGAATAATATTTGTGAGTAAAAAAATAGCTCTCCTGTTTGACTCTTAGGATAAACTGTGCCATTCCACCACAGGTCGCAGAGCAATCAGCCAGTTGCAACTCATGATGTAAAGCTGAAGCATTCTCCTCCTCAGTCATGGAAACACATCTGCTGTTTGTGCATGTACAAAAACATATATAGAGACAAAAAAAAAAAACATTTTGATACTGAGAGTTCTGGTTTTGTCTAAACACAAGCCACTGATGTTTCAAAGTAGGGACCAATTTCTTTTGTTTGAAAACCTGGAATTGTGAAAGCTGTAGTTTTATGTGTACAGACTGATTTATGAGCTGAATGTATTGTACAAGAATTGTTGCTGCACATAAATGAATTGAGCACAAACCTGATCAGTGTACTGTAGGGCTCCAAGTGACTCCACATGCAAGCAAATCTGTCACTAGTTCTTGTGCTGGTTTCTACTGTGTAGACAGGACTGAAGTGCAGATTTGGTCGAGGTCCAAGAAACTGAGGCACTCGCATAGTGAAATAATCCTTTTACTGGTGTTAAAAAAAAACAAACCGTCTCGCTAAAAGTGTTGAGTTTAGTTCTGGGCACAAAGCAATGTTTTAACAATCTCATGCATTAAAAGCAAAGCAGTGTGATAGTACCGGTCTGTCCAAAGATGTTTAAAGCTGCTTTGTGTCGTTTGAGATGGGTGATTTTTACTTAAAATCTGAAAATGTATGTAAATATGAGGTAAAAATCAGAAATCCCTAAAAGCTGCAACTGTTTGACTTTGGTTTGTCTACCCTCCTGCACAATTACAACCCAAAAAAAAAAGATATTTTCCCTGAGATAAAAGACTTACTTATTGGTCATGTGGTGAGATTTGAGCCGGTGCGGAGTATTTAACAGTTCATTGTATGAGTCATTTTTATTACCAAACTACATAGTGCAGTTTAAAAGTGCAAGAGAAGGAAACTGTTACAAACTCTAGATACTTGTGTAACATGCATGCAACTACAATTCTTTCCTGGGGAACATTTTTGAGAAAAAAAAAATGATTGCAAACTCATTTGAGAGCTGCTAACTGCTCATTTTAGAGATGACATTATGCCATGTGAGCCTACGTGAAAAAGACAAAAAAAATATTTAAAAAAAATGTCAACAAGTCATCAAAGACTTCAGGTGTTGTATGGCCTTGGTCCCATAATGGAATGTGAAATGTTCTGTGCTGCCACAAAATGTATTTAGGCTTAGATTTATACTGTATATCTCTGTATGTTTCTCTTCCTTTTTCAATAGATTATCATGTTAAAAC
>JAQQZY010000013.1:14461126-14475760 GCA_030068375.1 Ostorhinchus rueppellii | reverse complement strand
AGAATTCTGAATGAATTATTAACCCCCCCCCCCCCCAATGACCTTAATCCTCCTCTTCTGTAGACAAAGTGCCCTTTTTCACTGATAAGAAAAATAAATAAATTGGTCATTAATTAATAAACAAACCTTTTATCAACAAAAATCATTAGTTAGCTACTCAAATAAACTCATTTTGAATAATATAATAAAATAGAAATGTTCTTAAAATGTTGCCAAAGCTTTAACAAGATGATTGACAATAAAACTATTCTATGAATATATTTATTGTGTTTTATATTTCAGCATTAATTATCATTATATATTTTGTATTCAGTACATGATTACTTATTTAATGTATTTAAGAAAAAATAAAAAAAATCAAGTATCCCCTGGGAGTACATGTACCCCAATTTGGAAACCCCTGCATTAGAACATAAAAAGAAATCACCAATACTGCCACAAGCTCCAAGTCCCAGTAGTCAGTTTCAAAGCATAAGCTTGTGTTTCCTGCCCTCTGCTGGATTCTTTATGCACATACACTTTAGTTGAATTCAGCATCTCTTTCCCTTCCATTTGTCCTCCCTGTAAAACATGCATTCACTCGCCCACACACTCATCTGCCGACATAGAGAGAGGCGTGTACGTGTGATTAATGTTCTCCGTTTTCACATTTTAATTAGCAGCTGCTTGTAGCTTATACTGATGGTTATTTAAGACACATTTTATCAGGCCTGTGTCGATAGAACCGTAATTACATGTTTAATTACTCCATGTTTGTGGTCGCTCCTGTACAGGGGCCAATTTCATGGACAGAGTTCCTGCTTATTTACACTTTGTAATTAGCATTCTCTTCCTCACAGGTTGAATTAGCTTTGTCCTTATTTAATGGGTGTAAAATTTGTGGATAGACCAAGAATCTTGTATTCAGAGACAGTCAAATGGATTATACGGCTGTGACAATAACAAAGGTCTGAAGTGTTGTGTTTTTTTCATAGTCCTAAAGTTAATGTGAAAAAATAATTAGACATACCGTAAAGCACTTGTTATTTATTTGCAAGGTTCCAAGTTGCATCAAAACAACAATAATTCTCAACAGAGCAAGGGATAAGCAGGTAAAAAGAGCCATTAGTTGTTTATAACTGAGTCAGGATGCAATATTTATTCATAATCATAAGTTCATAAACAGCCCAATTTGTGCATCTGTGTAGATTTTGTATGCTTATCATTCTATTCTGACATTTTATGCAGCAAATATGTATAAATATTTAGTAAGCGGTCAGTTTTATACACTGAAATTTCAGAATCTGCACATCATCTTCAAAAATGTATTGTTTTTAGGGTTTATTTCTGCGCCATATGTCACTCTATACAGGTTGATCTGAACAGTCAGCTGTGCACAGATCTGTTGAAAGCAACCACATCACTTCTAATATATAAAGTGAGATATACAGCATTTCTGAAAGGTAAGATTCTCATTAAACACTTCATTGTTTATGTTGGAGAGACTGAATTATGCTGTTTATTTTAGTGAGACAGGTATCATATTGGAAATATATCGTCTTCTCCACCTTCTGCATTCCCCCCACCTGCACTGTCTGCACACATAAAATGGAAATTTACACCAACTCTCTCTAGATAGGCAATTAAATTGCAGCTTGTGTCCTTGTAAAACTAACAGATGTCTTCTTCTGTAATACACGACTCCATCAGCTTCCGACAAAACACTCACCTCCAGTCAAATAGCAAAGCCTTCGCGGCATAAGAATGAGTCTGCCTTTCTGAAAATCTGCAGCATCTGACAGAGGCACCCACTGTTTCTTTATATAACACCTTTTTATAGCACCTATTTACCTTGAAATGATGTTGCCAAGTAACAACATCCTTGTGGTGTGTTGTGAGTGAGTGAGTGAGTGTGTGTGTGTGTACTAATGTGGGTGGTTGTGTGCATATGTTAGAGCTCGCAAGTGTATGTGGCAATGATGGATGTTCTCAAGTGCCATTATGAGCACTAAAAGTGGGTTTCTAACAGTACCTAGGCAAATGACTTCAAGTTCTCTTTACCCTCATGCAGGTCTGCTGCTACAAAAGGCACAGCCAGGAACCCATATATCACTGTTGCACATTAATCCTTAATGCTGCTGATGTCCACTGCACTGCAAAAAGCAAGGCATAAACACTGTTTGGAGCAATGATGCAGGGTAGTGCAACAAAGACAGCGTTCACATCTCATGTCTTTTTCATCATTTTTCTCTCTAACCTCTTTCACCCTCCTTTTCCCTCTCTGCCTCTCCCTCTCAGTATGAGCTGCTTAACTGATACATGTACTACAGTAATCCCTTCTTAGCGAATGGGATTAATATTTAATTCAAGAAGAGCCTTTTATCAATACCTCGCCGTGCATTCATTGTTCACTCTGTTTAGGGGTGGTTTTACCCAGCTTTAAGCAATTTGAAGGAATGGTAAGTGTATTCATTTAATTGATCGGACAGATATGAATGTACAAAGGTGGTCTGCACGCATCACACGCAGGAGTTTATTGAAGAAGCAACAAAAAGTATCTGCAGTGGTGGTGCAAGGCGGTAGCATTAAAAAATAAAAACAACTCTGCAGCTCATATTAAAAAAAAAAAAATCTATATGTGTGTTGCCTTTGAAAGTGGGCTGCACCTATATACAAAAGTTTAAATTCAATCTGTACTGTTGCTTTATCCTGTTTTTACTTTATCCTTGAAACTCCAATACTTGTATTCATAAAGGTACCTAGAGCTTATTTCCCGCAGTGATCTGGGCTACTGCAGAGCTGATCCAGGATTAGCCCAAAGGCAAGAACACATGACAGAATAAACTCCGAGGTAAAAATGAGGTAAGAGTACAAACCTGTGTTGGGATTCATTTACTCTGCTCTAGACTGGGCTCCACCTCCCACAGGATCCGCTGGGTCTTCATCACACCTTTGTGAAATCCGGCCCCGGGGCCCCAGCAGCCTCCTGTGATCGGTCACTGTTTAGCCAAGGACGGATCAATAAACCCCATTTCTGTCTTTCTCCTGACTCGTGCTCCAGACTCAGCAGTGAGAATTCTCTTTAAAGACCTCTCTCCTGGACTTACACTCTTTTCTCTATAGAAAACAAAGCTACTGACAACTCTGGTGCCAGCTGACATGAACAGCAATAGGTGTCACTAATGGAAGGTGGGGGTGGGGGGGTCAAGATCAGGACCAACGAACCTTACAACACAGAAACCATACTGGACTAAACAGCAGGATTTTACATATAATGTGTCTATAATGGACTATGTAAGGTTAAGTAAAAGTGTTGACAATCTACATATAAATAAATGCAAATAAATGGAAAATTATTAAAGATTTTAATAACTTAATTTGAATGTTTGAAAGAAATGACTGTTACCTAATTTTTAGTGTTAATATTAAGTTAAATATTGCTTAATTATGAACATCTGTATTGCATTATTCTGTTTGTTTTGTTTATTTCATTTCAAGCAAAAGGAAAGAACCAAAACACCTCATGGATACAAAGAGCAAAGAGCAGATCCAAGCAAATCCAAGTTACAAAAAAAAAAAAAAAAAAATACAATAAATAAATTTTTTTTAAAAAAGAAAAATTATCAAAGCAAAAAAAAAAACAAAAACACTTGTCAAGTACATCAGCAATAACAAAACAAAACTCGAAAAGGAGTGTTAGAACAGTAAACTGCGCCAGCCAATAGGGGTCAGAGTGCCACAGTCATAAATGTCCTGTAATGGATGAAAGAGTTTTGTAATGTTGTTCTTGTAATGTGATTTTCTTTAGTAAATAATTCAGAGTTTGAAAGAAGTCTTGCATCAATGACTTTAGCTCAAGAACTGGACACAAAAATGGAATTTTAAGAAACTGCACCTACATAACCATAAAAACCCAGTGCTGGTTTTGTGTTAGGCTCCAAATATCATAATATCATCCTTTCCATTTAGCATTTTTTTTCAGGGTATTTTTCTATATTTATTTTCCTGATTATGTATTTTAATCAACATGCTGAGATTACATTCAAGGGCTATTATGCAAAAAACAGAAGAAATTTAAGGAAAAAGTGACTTTTTTGGTAAAAAAAGTGTGTGGTTCCACTGTCTTTGATCCAGCTCCATGGGGAATCGATATTGTAGATGATGACATTGTTTCCACGTTCACTACAGAGCCTCTGAACGTTCAACTGGGACCATGAACTGTATTTTACAACAATTATTTACATGTATTGATAGGATTCGTGCAAAGGTCTGAACAGTTTAGATTTGTAGATGATTTGGTCACTAGTGAATATTTGGATCTTTCTGGGTTAACATGGTATTTTGATCATTTATAAATTTTCCTTCACCCATAAAGATACAGTGTTACTTTTGTGGCAGTACCCAGATATATATACATATATTTTTTGGTCTATTGAACCTTTCCTAAGTAAATTATCACCATTTATTATAATGTTATCCTCTGTATTTTGCATTTTTCACTGTAAGTCATGTATTTTTTTGTATTTATTTTACCATGTTCGATTTAGATGTTAGCTAATTCAAAACAGAACAGAGAAAAATTAAGTAAATACTTTTTCAGCAAACAGCATAAAAACAAGTGTGTCCATCCACTGTCATTTATCAAACTCCATGGGTTTTACTGGTGAATCACTGTTGTAGAAGATGACAGTGTTTCCATGCTCACTACAAAGCCTCTGAACATCCAAATGGGTCATATCTGATGAACATGAACAAATGAAAAACTATATTTTACACCAATTATTTACATGTATTCATAGAATTAGTGGATCAACAGTTATTAAACAGTTAACAGATACCAGTAGAAGTTTGGGTCTTTATGGGTTAAAACAGACTTATATCAAAAATAACACTGTGCACTTTTAATCCCCCTCGGCCACATATAGTGGAAGATTCTGTTGAAAGTTGCTACCCTATAATTTGCATTAGACTGTCTTTGTGTAAATCTTATTACATACATATTCATATTTAAAAGTACTCAGATATTATAACTTCACAAGGCTGTTTCAAGCAAATATATCACCCCAACAAAAGGGTCATGTCTGCATTTGATCTTGGAAAAGTAGGTAAAGGTGAATATTTTCAACATCCTTCTTCTCCATGCCACGATACATCCACAGTGTAAATGTAGTGCAGATAATGCGATTACAGCATTGAATGGACAGACAACAAAACGATTACAATACCCTTTTGCCCAGATGTTGGCTGAGGGGTAAAGAACCTCCACAGGCTTTTGTTTATGTTGTCATTTGGGCCTGAAAGCCATATTGAATCCACCATCTTGTTTGTAGTGTTCCCTTGTCTGTGTTCTCAAAAACCCACTGTTTGCTGTTTGTTTTCATGTCTTCATGATATGTATATGTAAAAAAAAACAAAAAACACAAAAAAAACATTGCTATATTGTTAAATAGGACTGTTTTAGAGGATGAATGTGCATCACTCTCTCATTTTCTGTTTTTTGTCCCTTTCTCTACCTGTCAATATTGGGTTAGGTTAGTATTTTGTAGTAAATCATTAAATATGTTGCAAAAGTTTTTTGTTTTTTTTCATTTATATTTGACACACAGAAACATCTCCAGAGAAAACACTACCTCAATTGCATGCATTTTTATTTTATTAATTTTTTATTTATTTATTTATTTATTTATTTATTTATTTATTTATTTATTTATTTATTTATTTTGCAAGGAACAAAGGAATTAAAACAATATATTGTCCATCCTTGGCTCATACAAACAGATTGTGCATGTTTGTCTGAATAAAATGTTTTGAAACATAAATGCTGGCCTCTTTAATGTTATACAAGTCTGAATGTTATCAGCCTTTATACAGCAAATTATACAGTATTAAATCCCTCAATGCTTTATTGCAGGAGAGGTGACTTTGGCTATAATTATTCAGCAGCCTTTCAAATTAAAAGTTGGCATGATAATAAAAATATAATTTATATCTATAAAATCTATAATTTTCCTGTAAGCCCCGAGGTAAATTTCATGTAAAGTATTTTATATGATGTAATTATGAATGACTTCTGATGACCTATAAATCCCCAAACACCTATCTCAGTATACAGTGCCTACTATTTTATAATAGCTAAAACAGTTTTTCATATGTAAAGAAATAAAAATAAAATAAATAAATAGTGTAACCAAGTAACTGGACATTGCATGCTGTCAGAACAGGACAAGGAGGAGAGTGAATATTAATTAGTTCCATGAACTGAATAATAAAACAAAGTCCTTGCCACATGGAACACCTCTGAAAATCTCATCTGTTTTTATGGATCACCCTGATGCTTATGCACAGAACGTGAACTTTTATAAACCACCCAACTCTCATACCCTCAACTATCAAGTTGCATTCAGCCAAATGGGTCAAAGTTTTGTTTTGTTTTTTTGAAATTGAGCTGTTAATGTTGGCCAGATATTGCAGAGTGAAAACCCCAGTACATTCAGAGCCAATAGCAAAAATAAACAGGAGCAAAGAAGCTTCAGGGTCTGTTTGTGAGATGGCTGCATGCAAAATGAGAGATTTCTTGGTGATTTTCAAAGCTGCAGAAGGGCTAAAGTTACAGAAAAGTTGTATTTATTGAAAGCCTACAATGCACTCTACTCAGAGAGGTCTTATGCCCATTAAGGCTCCGTTTACTTTGGAAAATCTACGCATTTATCTGCAAAACATTGGAGAATTACACAGTCTTTTTACATTGAAAGCATTTCTGGTGGGCTTTGGCTCTACCTAGTGGTTCAATTCATAGCACATCAACGGTTCAATTATACACAGGTTTAAAGAGCATTTGCGTCATCATCTCAAACCCCTTATAATGTGTCGATACCAATTTCGAGTCAGCCAATCGGAAACAAGTCACCTCGCCTTCAAAATAAAATATTTGCCGTGCGATGAAATTATATTGGCGCGAAAACAGTAGTAGATAGAAAAAATAAAGCACGTAAACAAACTGTGACACAAATCTATCACAATCTAACGTCTATCTAACTAACAAGAAACAACACAACTGTGCCGTTTAAATTAAATCTTCATGAATAATTGAAAAAAGTCATAATGCAGGACGCCACTATTTGTAGTGGCTGTATCTCCATGTTCTGCATTCTATAAATACTCTACAACGAAAAAAGTTCAATTAAATGCAACATATTAGATTAAACCACCTATTTTAGTTTTTAGAATACTGTATCACTAAGCTCCCTGTACAGTCATAAAAATCTTGAGTTTTTACATTTAACAAGAATATTCCTATTAAGAGCCAGGGACGTTACATAATATAATAACAAATATCAGGTTATTGACGTCACCCATCATTATCATAAATAATGATGAAGTAAATTCACAAAAACGGCAGGTTTCTGATATTAAAGTAAATGTCCGTGGTTGCTTTTATTTTGAAATATTCAACCGGAAGTACTGTGATGTGTTTATGGTTTTACTTGTTGGTGTCCGTTTAACCAACAGCAGTATTTTTCGGAGCATTGTACGTTGCAGCCATTTCTTTCATCGCTCCCTTTCTTGTTTACAGCGGCGCTTAAAAACGCTACCTCCTGTTTGTAGCGTTTCCCCCTGAGTAATAACAAGTTAGATTTTCCTCCTGTTTTCTGGCTGGCTCAGTTGCCAGCTGAATCTCGTGGGGATGGACCCAGCAAGTCGATACCAAGTGGTGAGTGTGGGCAGATGGGATCAAAACACCGTTTATTCGCTCGGCCTGTCCGTCATACGATACAAGGCCTACGTACAATTAAACGAGTCTGAAAAATGTTCCTGTTTGGCCATACGTTCATTTAATACGTGGACAGAAAAGTAAAACAGAAGTGTCTCCTTAAATATCATTCTTTTCGTGTTTAGGCTTATTTTTTTCCGGATTGATTTGTTTCGCACAGTTAGCTGGTTCATCAATCACTTCCGCATTTGCTAAGCTAACAGTAGCTAACTAGCGAAAGATAACCATAGCAGGCCGTGAAAATTAACCACCTATTAAACTGTTTATTTGTGTTATTAACTTACAACACCCTTTAAATATATGTATAACAGAAGTCCACATGTTATACTACATAACCGCTAATAAAGTAGCTCAAATGTTGACAGTCGAAGCTCATAATTATGCCTAGTTGACGCTAGCTTGAGGATTTATTAGCTAGTTTTACGTGTTGTCGTTTAATATTAATACAACTTTACGTTGTAAGTGTAAATACATATCCTTTATATACCTCCAAAGGGTATGTTGGTACCACCATCATAACAAAATAGTGTTTTCTGGTAAATATAGTGAGAGTTCAAAGGTCACTTAATATTAATAGTTATCCCCTGTTTAAATGTTATTATGCGAAGCTAGTGCCATTATTATCCTGGTATTTCAATATTGATCAAACTTCAGTATTTGTTTCTGGTCTAACAGCGTAGCCTGGCCCTTGAAGTAATAAGACCCTGTGAAATTTTGAAAGCACTCAAGAACACTGGAAGATAAAGTCTGCTTTGTGTTCTGATCCATGTGGTTCTGGCTTCATGTGTGATAATCCCACAGGGTTCAAGTTGAGCCAAAGTAAATCAGAGTTTTGTTTTTACTAAGCAACCCTAGACTTGAACAGGTCTGTTTCTGGAGGATGTAGATTGACTCACTGTTGAGGTACTTTCCCCTTTAAGCCTGATAAGGGTTCTTTTTCTGTTAGGTCACCAAACCGCTGCATTTTTTTTTTTTTTTTACGTCAGCACACCCTCTGAATTTTTACAATTTTACATTCAACTGGTCAACTTGAGACAGAATTCTTGAGATAATTTTTCAGAGTTACGACAGACCTGAGTAAACCTTTAAACCATGCCGTAAAATTAAAATATAGGTGGTAGTGGCTCTTAATACCTGCACATATACACTGTAAATAATACCCCGAGTATGTGGATTTATGAATTTTGGTTATATTTGGACACAAGGCAGCTTGTGGCTGTGTTGTTAAGATCTTATGTAATCCCCTGTGCGCGGGGGTGCGTTATGCTTTGTCCTTGATTTTGAGCCAGTCATCAGCCACTCATTCACTCAATGCCTTGTACATCGACCCTGCTCTAGAAGTTTTCGGGCTTGTTTATCTGAGCAGTGGCAAACAAATTTCCTCCTAATTATGACAAAAACAGCCAACAGTTAGATAAAAATCTCAAGTGTTAAAGACTCGACAGAGGGAAGTTCCTTGTTTCAGTTGTGTCATTTTGATTACTTATTGGAAAACGTTACCTAAGAACACAGTTGAATTGAAAGTTCATTGTATATGTTTGCCAACTCGAACTATAAAAGTGAAACTAGTGTAACCTCAAGCAGTTAAGACACCACATTGTAAGCTTTTCAAAAGATATAAAAAAGATACAGCCCTTGTCCACATTTTGATAAGCCCTACCTTGAAGTTTTGTAGCTTTTTTTTTTTCTTTCTTTCTGCAGAGCAACAGTTTGTTGCTTCTTATTACAGTTCTTAAACCAGCTCTCTGTTGTCCTCTAACAACCATTATAGGTTGGTGGTAGAATCTTACAGCTGGAAACGAGTTAAACTTGAACAGTGACAGTGTTAAGAATCCACTGCAGTTTGTGCTATCAGTATCACAGACGAGTAGTTTGTGGTTTTTCTCAGTCAATGCTCAGAAGTGTAGTGTAGTGTACTCAGCATCACGGATAATTGTTACTCTCTTAGTTCAGTGTTATTGTGATTCAAGAAGTCAGAATTGTATTGTGTCTGTGCACACAAGTGCAGCTGTCTGTTAACTTTTCAAGGGCACCTTGATGTAGTCACTGAGAAGGTGCAAAGAGCTCACTCCTTTACCCACCATCCCCCATCTTGCCAACATGTTCCCGTCGGCCCTCTGTAATTTCAGAGGGCGTTTGGCGCTTTGGTCTGAAGAAAATTGATGTAATGAAGCCTGTAAATGGCTCTGTCAGCTGTGGCGGGAGCGCTCATTAACTGATTACATGTGTATCACTTTTCCATAGACCTTCCTGTGTTGTCGTGCCGATGTTGTCACAGACATTCTGTTGAGGGCAAACGCTGCACTAACCTTGTACAACAGGCATATCCTATCAGTTATGGAGCAATGAATACATGCAATGAATGCAATGCAATTCAATGTTAACATACAACACTTATTTATAATCCTTGCTTTTTGAAACTTGTTCATCATCTCCCTCATTAAATTGTTTCTATACTTAGTCGCATATTTTCCGTTTTAGTTGGGAGAAGAGAAAGTGCAGCACAAGCCATAGTTTATGCCAATAAACCAAAACAGCCAGAATGGTTATGCAATTATTGGCATTGAAGATGTGGCTACTAAGACTGAACAGTTAATAGAAATATTATTGAAATCATCATATGGTAGCAATGGGAAGGTAAAACACAAACAAAAATCTATCTATTGTTACATAGTTTTTCTAACATATTTCCATCCTTGCTAAAAGTGTCCTGTATCTGTCAAAATAAATGAAAAAGATAATGACTGTGTGTATTGTTTAGCCCCATATTAAACTCTCATAATGAAGATGATGATGTAAGTAGCCACTGACGGCTCCTTCTTTTGTAGCACACTGTTTGCTGTAGAAAAGTATCAGCTATTGACCTGTTTTCCTCGATGATGATCTGCCCTACAAACAGTGGTATCTACATTACATGCTCCCGTTCTTAACTTTAGAAGGCT
Source organism: Ostorhinchus rueppellii (assembly GCA_030068375.1). Taxonomy (NCBI): domain Eukaryota; kingdom Metazoa; phylum Chordata; class Actinopteri; order Kurtiformes; family Apogonidae; genus Ostorhinchus; species Ostorhinchus rueppellii. The sequence goes on along the minus strand of JAQQZY010000013.1, from coordinate 14,465,068 downwards.
GCCTGCTGCCCTAGAAGAAAACGCAAGATTGATGCCAGTTGTAGAGGTCTCAAGCCGTGTGAACGTTCGCCTAAGCAGCCACAATTTTGGCTCTTATCAGCTGACCAGGTTGTTCCATTTCTTCTAACCCTGCCTCGTCTTCTCCTCTCCAGCTGCACAATGAGGATGACTCTTCAGAGGCCTCCACCAGTGATCAGCAGCCATGCACTTCAACCACAGCCCAGCCCAGCACCTCCCAGGACCCAGCCAACCCTGGCCCTGTCGCAGCTTCAGGGGAGGCGTCAGGATCATCAACACAGGCCGAGGCACCTCCACCTCCTTATGCCTCTATTGACTTGGGAGCAACTGCATCTGCACCTGGTATGAGAAGTAGAACTAATAACAGCAATTCAGTGGCTTAATTTCTCCTCATTGTGGTTGCAAGCTTTTATAAATGGCAAGAGGATTACATCACTGTCTGTCTGTTTTGTGGCAACTAATAGAGGGCCCATAGCGGTGAGTCAGCACAGATTTCTGTGGCGGCGTTACCGCTCTGTTGATGGCTAAACAAGCTCTACTCCGCTTTCTGTGCTCTCCTCTATCTGTAAGCTATAATTGTATTTCCCCTCCTACAGAAACCAGTTTCCAAGGTGACTTCCCAGTGCCTCCACCCTACAGCGTTGCCACCTCACTGCCCACTTACGATGAAGCTGAGAAAGCCAAAGCTGCTGCCATGGCTGCCTCAACTGTGGATGTGATACCGAGGGTGAGGACGGATACGCATCATCAAAGTTACCAGTCATTCTATCACACCATTTTGCAATAATCACTGGGAAGTTGTACAAAACAACAAATAATTTCGCTGCATTTTGCAATAAATCACATATTTTATTTAACCAGGTTGGTCTCATTGAGATCGGTGACCTCTTTTTCAAGGAGACCTGGCCAAGACGGCAGCGATTTTACAATATTAAAAGCATTTGCACAGAAAAAAAAAGCATGTATAGTCAGTCAAAACGTTCACACCAGTAGGCTTGATTCTGGAGTTTTAATGTTCTCTTTAAAATCAGTCAAATGAATCTGTGTTTGTAGATGGAGCTCAGACTGAAACTTTTTCCAAGCATAAGGAGCTGAAAACAAAAAAGATTTCTTAAATTCCTTATCTTTGGAACAAACTGTGTCAAGGTATTCCTTGAGTGGAGATCATAACTGCCATGATTCCAGGTTAACAGTGAACATAAATAAGAAGGAAGTCTCCCCAAAATTGCTTTGTAAATTAAAATATACCAGTGACTGAACTGATGAGCAGATAATGATCAGTTTCATTTTCCAGAGAGACACAGCGATGACTGAAAGAAGCAGTTTGTAATGAATCTCAGAGCTCTGTGATAAACATCGTCCAAGAGGTGTAGACACCTCTTGGACAGATGCATTCACATAAAGTGTGTCCTTGTAGTCCAATGCAGGTAAAAAATGTTGAACCCACCAATTTCCATTTTATATAAACACATCTTATTTCTATAATTAAATCCCAATAGCAGGTTCAGCTTTTTGACAACATGTAGAATATTGCTTCTGAAAAGACAAGTGGTCATCAGTTAGGAACCCAAAATATTTAAAAATCAAACCAACTCTGTTGGATGTCCAGTTTTTGTACCATAATTCTGACTGAGCTCATTTTATTGTGTTTGGCGGAGTAAAAAAAAAAAAGTGACATTTGTTTTCTTTGCATTAAGAACAAGTTGCAGATGATGTTGTTCCTGTTCTCTATTGAAATATTCCAGCGTTTACTACATGGACAAAATGTAAAACTTTTGAAATATTAAATCAGAATGTGCATTCTCGTTCACAGTGATGGATAACTACAGATTTAAACACCGATCTGTATAAATGTGGGACAAGAAGAGTTTGTAGATTAGTGCCCCTAAATGAAATAAATCTATCACATCAGTAGGATGTTTGATGTTGTCCAACCAAAGCATGATGCATGTCATGCGGCTGAGCACACACTGCATGTGATCCAAGGTTTTTCTGACACGATAACATATGTAGACAGAACGTAACGTACACGTGATCAACGAGATTTTATAACTACGTATTCCCAAAATAATGGTCCAGCTGTTGGTACTCGCTTGTTAAATATGGTCTGAAAAATCTACTGAGAAATGTGGGGTGGAAGTTATTAATGCAAAACCCCAAGCAGTCTTTTATTTATTATACATTTGACTACTGCAGTGCACAGGGCTTCTCAAAAAAGCTCCAGGGCTGTTCATACACACCACACCAGCCACATTCTTATGTCAATGAAGTCACTGCACTAGATTCCTTGTCGTCTCAGAACTTAATACAAGGCAGTGTTGACACCAAACACATTATAGACAAGGAAGAGATGTCAGTAGAGATTTTGACTTAACGAAAACTGTGACCATGTTTCAAAATTCCTCATCCTCCACACATTTATCTTGTGATAAATGTGTATGTGCTTGTTCACTGACGTCATGAATACATGTTCTTCAATGGTTGCTTCTGTATTCTGCACATTGTGTCATACTGTCTGAGTAATTCTGGCAACGCCTGAGTATGGAACTGTTCTGGGGTCGAGGGCGGTCAAACCTGTTTGCAGCTCATCTGTTTGCTTTGTTTAGTACACGTTTAGTTCAAATACTGTAAGAACTTCTTCCTTCTCATGTCGACTTATGCTTTCTGTTTGTGTTTTAGGACGATGAATTCCCTCCCAGAGATGATTTCAGTGATGCTGACCAGCTACGAGTTGGAAATGATGGAATTTTCATGCTGGCCTTTTTCAGTAAGTCTGCCTCAAGTTCACAGTTATGTTTCGTTTTTTAATCTGTCAGATAAGCAGAGCAAAGTGCAAAACAACTGAAAGCGACGTCATTTGTCTGATCAAGGCTTCACTGAACAAAGTGTAGAAGTGCTTGCAAAACACAGCGTTCTCTCTTTGTGTGTTAAATAACTAAGCTGGACTTTTCTCAACTTATCCATGCTGTGTGTGTATATGTGTGTTTGTCCCTATGAATAAACCAAAATCTTTCTATGTTATCTCTAGTGGCCTTCCTTTTCAACTGGATTGGATTCTGCCTGTCCTTCTGTCTGACCAATACCATCGCAGGACGCTACGGAGCCATCTGCGGCTTCGGCCTGTCCCTCATCAAATGGATTCTGATCGTCAGGGTTTGTAAAACTCTGAGCTATAAAGTTTTTTTGCTTTTTTTTTTGTTTTTTGTTTTTTTCCCGTCTTTGACTGAATGAGTTGTAATAATGCTCTTTCTGTTTGCAGTTTTCTGACTACTTCACCGGGTACTTCAATGGTCAGTACTGGCTCTGGTGGATCTTCCTGCTACTTGGTGAGTTCATTACAACAGGATAAATTAAACCTTATCAATTATAGAGCCTTGAAAGTGAGATTAAGTTGAAGTACAGCACATGTTGTTGACAAATGTGAAGTAGGGCCACATCATTTCAACGTCATCATTAAAAAAAAAAAAAAAATTGGTGATAATGAATCCCAATGGGGAAATTAATTTTTGGGTTTTAAAGCAGCATCTAACAGTTTTGCACCTACAGGTGCCTGAGATTACTTATTGTTTTGGGGGAGGTTGCAATAAAAGTGTCAAAATGTCTTTTTTTTTTTTTTTAATGAGGAAGAACTTAACTTTCAATATCTGGCCATTAATTATCATTTTAGTATGTTTAAAAAAAAATGCTTAGAACAAAAATTCACTTAATTTTTAAAAAAACTTATTTTTTGGAAAACAACTGTAAATGTTGTAACTGTCTTGCATGTACCCACTCATGTTTGTGTGCCTAGAGTATTGTGTTTACATGTTATAGCCTTTCATTTTTTATTATTTCAAGTAATTTTTAGTTTGTGTGTTAGTCTCTAAACAGAGCTCCTCATTTCACTGAGATCGAGCTAAAACATCCATTATCTGCTTCTTTTAC
>JAQQZY010000013.1:14432689-14445954 GCA_030068375.1 Ostorhinchus rueppellii | reverse complement strand
CAGAAAGGTCGCCCGGGAATCGAACCCGGGTCCTTCTTGCTGTGAGGCACGTGTGCTAACCACTGCACCACCGTGTCACCCGGAATAAAAACACTAAGGACAAAAAACTTGACGAAGGTTTTCGTAATTCAAGCATCAAAGGGTTATTTAATTAATTAGAAAACAAAACCAGTGTCATTGCTACTGCTACTTATTTTACCTGGCTGCATAAAAGAAATATAAATGTAATTAAAAAAGTACAAAATACATAAGAGTTTTGTGCATCAGTGGACTTTTGGACTGTATTTTCTCAGATACATGGACCTATGTTCATAAAATAACAAACTTGCTTATTTGCAAGAGATTTGGAGATAAACCACGTTACAAAACACACATAATTTAATGTTATGCAAATGACTCTTTCAATTATTTTAACAGTCTCATTTAGTAAAGTGTCGCTCTATTATTAACAACCATAACTCACATTACATACGTACGGCGTGAGCCAGAACCAGTCCGCCGAAGTGGGGTGAAACTGTGAAATGTAAAAATGACACGGCATGAAAATCATTTTAGTTCAGTCACATACACAAACCATAACTTAAAAATAGTAAGCCCATATTTTTCTCTTTTAGTGTCACACTGTAAAATGACACAATTCTGCCTGTTACTAAATCCACTGTGATCTATCAGTTGTATAATTTTGTCTTAACCCTCTGTTCAGGTGAAAAGGTGAAATATTTCAACATCCAACAGTAAAATATTAAAAACATGAAGGAATGCATTTCGACAACAAAGTGGAGAACATCAGTATTTCGAATAAACCTAAATCTTGTCTTAAAGTTCCACCTGGACCCAAAGCTGCTCTTTAATGGTTATTTTCCTCTTGTCAGTGCTCACCTTGACTGCATGTCATTGAACTTTACAAACCAAACCAGAAATGTTGGTGTAATTATTGACTCAGACCTGAATTTTAACAACAATTTAAAAGCTATTAGTAAGTACGCCTTTTACCATCTGAAAAACAAGACTGGATGCTGCTAATACCAAGAAACTGGACCACATCACACGGCTCCTCAGATCACTTCACTGGCTTCCTGTGAGTAAAAGGATGGAGTTCCAACTCTTACTCCAAGTACAAAACACTGGACACTTGGACCCAAACACACAATTGTTCGTTCCCTATGAAGCATCCAGACCCCTGAGGTCATCAGCGACAGGTTTACTGTGTGTTCCCAAGATTAGAACCAAACAAAGTGAAGCAGCGTTCAGTTCTTCTGCTCCTCACCTGTGGAACAAACTTCCTGAGGTCAAACTGTCAGCTCATTTAAATCAGACTGAAAACTCTTACATAATGAATGATGTCTTTTAATTCATTTTAAAATCACACTTTATCGCTGATGATTTTAATATCTATTTTAATTTTTGTTCTTTATATTTTTGACGTTTTTTCTATTTTTTATATCTTCGCTTTCTCTTTTTATGCCTCTCTTGTGATGCTTTTATGTTTTATGTAAAGCACTTTGAATTATCCTGTACATGAACTTCCCTTCCCTTGCGTAAATGATAACCGGAGGCATAATATTGTTAAGATTGGACTTATTGTTCTGAAAGCATTTCAGATTGTTCATGTAAATATTTTCATAATGCAACTTTTTCTTAAATTTGAGTTTTTTTCCCCACTGTTTTACACTATTTTATGAGATCATATGAAGCCCTTATAGAGATCTTTAAGTGCCTTTATTTACGTATTTGTACCCGAATAGGTCATTAAGTTGGAGTTTAAACCCTCCAGGTGCCGCAAAGATATCTTTATATTCATCCATGCAAAAATCAAGTGGATTTCTACAACCTGTTTTAATTCCTTCTTAATTTGATACATTTTAGGACTAGTTACATCCCAACATTTGCACATATAAGGTCAAGATTTCTGATGAACATTTCTCAGAGTATGACATAATTGTTTATCAGCAGCAGAAGTTGAAGTGAAAACTGAAAATATGTCCAAACTTTGAGCTGATTACCTAAAATCTTCAGTTGTTGGTTGAACGGGAAAGAAAACAGGGTCAGAAACCTGGAGGGGGTGGGATGTGAAGTGGCTCACTTGCATTTAAAGGGCCAGCACTCAAAACAACCTTTCTGTTGTCATTACTCAGAAATAGGGTTGACATGAATCTGTGGAGTTGAATTAATGAAGAATTCAGACCCAAGCAGAGTTTATTTTACAGAGTATTTACAGTTCATGTAGAGCACAGGGAAATATTTGAAAATGCTTAATTCTATTTTTTTTTTAAAGCAAAATATCACTCCTTTAAGCTAAAATGAGTTTGACACAGTCCACTTACACCTAATCCACTTCGTTTTATTTTTTAAACACAACCAGGAGGAATTTAACAAAACTTTCACATTTGTACTTCAAACCTCACATTCATGAGTGAAAACATCCAGGCAACTTTTAAGTGTATGAGCACCTTTTTAGAGATAAAACTGAATCCAGCTGCAGTGGTCTCGATGGCTGCACACAGCAGCCGAAAAGAAGCTGAAAGAAAGATCTGATTTTGGCAATGCTCTGATGATCAATTCAATTTGGGAAAAAAAAAAATAAATTATAAAGGGTTTGTTTTTTTTTTCCAGTTCAGAAACTGCTCAGAGTAAATTCTTGGCCCTGTTTTCAATAATACGATATTTACTTGAACTAATTTGTGACTCAAAGAATTTGCCTTTATGCTACTTGTTTGTTTATCTCCACACACAAGCTCAGTTTCACGTAATGTGATGTCACGCAGTTGGATTTTTATGTCACTAAAACATGACACCAGCTGCCCTTTGCATTTGGAAGTGCTCCTCAAGTCTACATTTTCCATGCAAAGCTTGACCCAGATCTCTGAAACATCCCTGGAATGCTCTACTACTGTACAGACACAGGAAATTTTCACACATTTCAGTCTACACTTTGGAGAACAAACTTCAAAGTTAATTATTAAGAGGATTGAACACATGCCCTCAAACTAGAGATATGCACCAATCTACAATACAGATTTCTTGCCTTTCCTTTTTGTTACATACGTATCTTTGAAGACTAGTCATAGATGGGAACATCAGTGGTTTTAACATTCACTGTCAATTTCAGAAAAAGACCCCTTTGGATCTGTAAAAATTGGACATTCTTGAAGTTAAGAGTAGTGAAATAGTAGCTTTTTATGGGAGAACTAGAGTGATACTGATTAAAAAGTGTATTTAATTAACTGTCTAGGCACAGAATTAGTTTAGTTCTGTTGGGTTCCTACAAGTTAAATTTAACTACTTAGACTACTTAGAACAGAATTTAATACCCATTTCACAGCAATATTGGTAAAAATTGATGACACCTAGAATTTCGGAAAACCTATTTATTTACTCCAACACCTTAATTCCCACTGTTCCACGTCATTTTTCACTGGGGGCTGCAATAATTTGTTCCTAATTTCAATATAAACGACTTTCTTTGCAGTTTGGACATTTAACAGAAACATTTAAACACAGTACAGCCGTTTAAGACCTACTAAATCAAATCTAATACCCGTCAAAACAGGTATTCAATGCATATTTGAAAATTCAAGACTTTTTAAGACCCCACCGGAACCATGTCATTATTCTTAACATTTCACTGACAAACTCAAAATGTTTTGTCCTTCTTTCAAAAATAATTCACAGTGGGAACAGGTATTACACAGTGTCATTTTGTTTAAAATATATGGGTTATATTTTTTATAACAAACCTAAGAAACCACATGAAATCATAGTTTTTTGTTGGTGAACTGTTATAAATTCTTCCACTAGATGGCAACCTCCAACCTTAAAATACAATTTCCTCCACATCTTGCACCATACTGAGTGGAATATGTAAATTGCTATTATAGTTTGGGGTATGTATCAATGCTAAAAGTAAGATAATGTTAAAAAAAAAAAAAAAAAAGGTCCTTGTGTTTTAGATTATTTTCCAGAATAGCTGCCTCCACAACAGAATCCCTATGTTTTCCGCTTTGAGCTTCCACATGTACACACATGCTTCCTTCAGTCACTACAAAGAGCCTCGGGGCTTCTTTCATACATACAGGAAGAAAGGGTTTGGAATGGCTTCCAGGACACATACCTGTCTGTTGTCAGATATCAAACATGGAACAGCAACATTTTACAAGACTGCACACACACATGGCCCTGTGAGAGCAAACACAAGCACATAGAGGGGATTTTTGTGTCACTTCTTACAAATGTGAACTCTAAGAAGGGTGTACACCACCTGAACTTATAACAAATTTGTCAGTAGGACGTTAAGATTACGAGTCTTTCACCAACTATTGTAGAATGGATGGCTGTAGTGGGTCTGTATGGGGCATGCGTGGATTTTGCTGTGTCACAGATCTGGTGGGAAGGAAAGTTTACATAATTCTTTTCCGGGAATTGTCTTAACATCTTGTATTATCGTGTGCTGCAAACCACACCCATCTGGTATGAAAATACACTCAAGAAATGGATAAAAAAAGAAAAAGGTGGTCCAACTAAGCCAAGTAAAGCCACTTTAACCCTTTAACGGGCAAGTGACTATTTTTGGAACTTTCCACAGTGAGAACATCAGTTCCAACGAGGACAGTGAGGGGACAATCTCAGGTCCAATGTGGTCTCTAGGGTCTGCGTGAACAGTGAGTGGATCATGTGGATTTATGAGCACTTATGTTGTCATAATGCTCTAAAAGTGATATTCTAATGTTCTAAAATACATGCTCCGAGCACCTTACATGTATATTCTTGTATTTTTAATATATATATTTCTTAGATTTTTATTTTTTTTTTGCCACTTATGGGTAAGGAACCAAATATGTTAACTTCATTCACCTTCATTTTCTACATATCTATAAAACATTTTAGTAATTGAGTCTTTTTATGTCCACTAAAGTTGAAATGTTTAATTTCAGAGTATTTCTGAGTGACCTATAAAGGGTTAAAAAGTCATCGGAACAAGTTATATTGCTGACCACACAGGTGTAAAGTCAAGCAGCTCTGCCTGCGTCCACAGTCACTGTTATCAACCAGAGGCACATTTCATTGCCTAAACCCAGGCCTTAAATCCAGTCCCAGCAACAAACGTAAAAGTGACCTTTTTCGGTGCTTTGTTTGACTTCTGCACCATTTATCCCTTGTTCCCATGCAGCGCCGTGTTTCTGGAACAACTCTTGCATGTTTGCGTGCTCTATACAACACGTGCGCACACTGATACAAGCTCAACGTCAGTAAATATTGACATTCTCCTGTGGATGCCACCTGGTCTGCAAGTTTGATGGGTGGGTGGGATAATCTAACCCGCTCAATCTGCAAAAAAGCTGCAGAACACACAACAAGGGGGAAAATGAAAAAAAAAAAAAAAAACTTAAATAACAACTAAACCGCTGTTTCATAGGTTACACCTTTAACATGTACAGTCACTTGTTTCCGCAGTTGCAGAGCTAAATTGCCACTTAAATCATTTCTTATTTTCTTCCCCCCAGTGTGAGTGTTTTGCTTCAGTTTTGTTTCTTTATCATAACACTAGCGCAAGTCAACTGTGCTCAAGCATGTAATTAGTTTCCATGTTAACAATAGAAAGTGATAAGAAATTGACTGCAGACCACAGTAATAGTAGAGGGAGTCGTTTAGTTACTGCAACACAATAATTTCTACTCTAGTGATCATCTCATAGAGAGATTAATACCTTGATGTTCCTTCTGAATCTTGAACTGTAGTAACATGTGATCCAGCTTAACCCTATAATGCCAAACGTATCATATTTGATACATGAGTTTTGAAGCCCTCCACATAAACAGTGTGATATTTTTTTTTCTTGCAAAACCTGATGTATACAATTGGATACATGCAATACTTAGATAATCCACAAGGGGGGAGGAATTCATTCACCAGAGGCCTTTCCAGTGACACTACAAAATTGTCATTAATGAGGAAGTAGGCTGAAATTTGCCAATTCTGAAAAGGAATTACATTACATTAATGCATTTGGCAGATGCTATTTTCCAAAGTGATATACAAAGGGAAGAACAACTGCTAAGGTCTCTCTCTCTCTCTCTCTCTCTCTCTCTCTCTCTCTCTCTCTCTCTCTCTCTCTCAGTCTCTCCACCTCAAAAATAAAAGCACAATAAAAATAAAAAAAATAAAAAAATAAAGAACAAAAATAGATTTAGGATATAAAAACAGCTATATAATTAACACATTAAAAAAAACAAACAAACAAAAAAAAAACAACAGCAATAACATTAACCAATAAAACCAGTAGTAGAACAGTGGAACACCATAATAATGCATTCAAGAATATGAAATGTTGAATTACCAATTTGTTAAACATGTTTGTGTTATATTATGTTTTTGTTTGTTCAAAAATAATAATATTTGACCATTGAGACAAAATGTATCAAATATGATACAAAATTTAAACTCATACATGAAATTGATATCTGAAAAAAATCATATTTTTGGTTGTTCAGAAGGGCTAATAAAAGCTCCAGTTACAAAGAACTGGAATTTTTGTCAGTGATTTGATGATTTAGGCTTTACAGAATTAAAGTCAGCGTGTGATTTGACATATAGAAATTTACAGTCGCGCATTAACAGTTGGAATTAGTACATATAATACACACGCAGCACCTGGAGACTAAAATACAATAATGCAAATAAAATGATTCGTTTGCATGAAAAATGGAATAGGATGGTGTGAGGTGGTGAGCTGGTGGTGAAAACAATGGCTGTTGTGTTCATAAGGAGTATGGGGTGAGGAGGAGGGGGAGTGGATAAAGAGAGCACAAGCGAGAAATTAGTGGATTTAAGAAATCCTGTGTGCAGATGCAGAATTATTTGGGTCAATCGTGAAACAAAGTTTGAACTGAAGGTGCCTTTCAGACATCAAAATTTAAAAAAAAGAAGGGATTTTCCACTTAAGTTTATGTTCAGTATGTTAGAAAGCTGTTAGAAATGCATGTTAGTCAAGCTCACACTTTTTTTTTTTAAAGAAATTTAGGAGTTCAAGCAGACCACAAAAAATATGAAACTAATGTGCCCACCCTGTCACTGACTTATTTATGTAAAAATAAGTAACAGAGTGGAAAGTTTTGACCAAATTTAGCATTTAATGACCACATGTTGGCCCTTAAATTGGCAAAGTAGGTCATCATCTGTGAACAGGACCTGCAAATATATTTAGAATTTCTAAAAATTTGTTTTACTTTAAATGACATTTTGTGGTGACAGGATTGACAGACTAAAGCTTAAGTACAAAAGTAATAATGTAAATACTAAATGCTATCGTGAACTGTTATCACTTCTAATGAAGATGCTCAAAATGATGATGTCATCAGTGATGTCATCAACCAGAGAATTAAAGGGACGGTTCGCCGAAAGCAGTGGTTCTCAAATCCAGTCGTCGTGGCCCAGTGTCCTGCAGGTTTTAGATTGTTAGCAGGCTTCTGTTGAACTGGATGATAAGCTGATCATTAATTGATTCAGGTGTGCTGGAAGAGGGAAATATCTAAAACCTGCACTGGGCCACGAGGACCGGAATTCAGAACCACTGGCCTAAAGTGACAGAGCCGACAGCAATTATTAGGACATGTGTGGAATATTAAAAAACAAATTATTGAAATGACTTGTATTTTTTTTTGTAATCAACTTTTTATTGATTTTTGAATTTCAATTTACAAACAAAATAAGCAAACAAATTCAACATTACAAAACTCCATTACACACCGAAATGACTTGTATTATCGAAAAGCTGGTTGAATATAATGACAACATCCCAAAAGTATTTTAGTTTTTCTTTCATTTTAACACTTCATCTCACTAAATTTGTAAGGACAACGTGACGAACATGTACAAATCAGGTACATTCCTTCAAAAAAGTTGTGGAACATAATAAAATCACATTTCAAGAGGTTTGAAATTGCACTGATATAATGTGTTTTATGTTTGCCAATTCATAACAAAACCCCTGGAATTTCATAATTTTGCAATGTGTTCATGGTGACAGATTCTGCTGGGACTCTATTATTAAACCACGAAAAGCATCATTCAAACACTGGCCTGAACTAATATCCAACAAATAAAGTTATCAATAGGTTCTGAGCTGCAACATCAGCTACATTTTGGCGTGAAAAGTCATCATTTTCTGAAGCTAACTTCTTAAATTTGAATATTTTCTGGTTTCTTTTCTCCTATAATAGTACAATGCGTACGCTGAGACCATACAAGACAGCTGGTCTTCGGGAAATACTGCATGACATTTTTCACCATTTTCTGTCACAATGAATCTACAGTGAAGTCGTATTGACAGTCTCAGGATGGCATGACTCAGCTGTGCAATACATGAAAATATCCTAAAACTGATTTTATATCAAGCACAACAAACTCACTTAACACAGTGGCTCCTAGAAAACCAGGGGTGCACCCACTTTTACTTGACATATATTTCATCCCCCCATACACGTAAGCAATCAATATGTCATATGTGGATTTGTCTTTTGTTTCTTTGTTTTTTTTGATGAGGCCTGTGTCATAATTTTGGGAATTTTTAATGAATAATAAATGAGTGCTGTATCAATGTTGGCTGTTTTATGTTTTGTTCTGTCACCTGCCTAGGGACTGCAGATGATTTTTTACTAATGGCATATTTACATAGGTGTATTTTCTATACAGTGTTCATAAATATGCATTAAATAAACCAAGAAAATTAATAATAAAACATAACATTGGCTGATCAAGGCTACTGTTAATCTGTTAATGTTCCTTCATATTGCACTGAAAAAAAGGAATTAAAAGTGCCTTTGTTTCAACAAATGAGTTGTGTTTCTTTAAAGAAAAAAACCTATCAAGGATGTTTTCATTGGAAAAATAATCTCACTTCAAATACATCTAATATTTCGAAGTTTTAAGAAAAATTAATGGTTTGCATGATATTCCAGCAAAGGAATAAATGAATCTATGCATATCCTTGCATTTTGTCATGTCTTGTAGTGTTGATTTGAGCTGTTCTGAGTTAAAATTTTTACTGTTCTAGTTTAAGAAATCTATCCAAGTAAAATTAGATCAACACATTTCTATGCTTTCAAGTTGGGCTGTTTACAGTTTATGTTCTATAAAAAGTTGGCATATATATATATATATATATATATATTTTTTTTTTTTAATGTATATTGTAATCTATGCATTTATTTATTTATTTTTATTCTTTGTTTCATTCATTGTAAAATAAATAACCACTTAATAGAAATACAAACGTTCTCCGTACTAGAATGAAAGAGAGCAGAAAGAAGACGAGTTTTATTTTATCTGCCCCTTTAACCCCAGAAATCAATTTTCAAAGAACGACTTAAAAAACAACAACAAATATGCTGGATGTTCATAAAATATAATGTTTAAAGAACTGTCTCAAATCTTTGTAGCCACATCTATTAGAAAAATGGATTTCTGGTGAATTAGTTCGTGTTAAGTGCGTCATTAAAAACTAGAACATGCTCTGTGTCATGTGGAACCAGGTTAACCCTTACTTTCAATACTCACTCTATGACACAGCTTAGTGTGCAGACAAAATAAGTCCTCCATTTAGTGTCAACAGAGTAGCTCACTTTATACTTGATGACATTTCAAGTTTGGAGTCGGAGCTCTCTGGTTTCCGGTGGGACCTGCGTTCCCTTTAACTCCTTCATGTGTGGAGAGCCTTGACACGTGGAGTCATGGAACTCCTGGAGAGCGACCTCTTCATATTTTCACAGTAAACAGCCCCTCCGAAGCTCGCGCTCCCCTTTCCTCGGTCTCTGAACAGTGGCCTCCTTTCAGGGCCATCACTTAAGGGCCTATTAATAATTTGACAAGTTTTCTCAAAGATTAATTACGGCCAGCTCCGAGGCTGCAATTATGCAGGGTGGAGAGACTCCGTAAACCTTCTCCAGCTCCATTTCCATGCCCAATTTTCCACTTATCAAGATGTCAATGGGGTGGAGAGGTTGTCTAACACTTTCTCTGATGCATAGATCCCCATTAGTTCGACGGAATAAACAGCACTTACTGGCAAATACTCTCCAATTCCCTTACAGACGTGTGTGACTGAATGAGAGTCTGGAGGTAATGGGACCAATCACAGAACAGCCAAACCAAATTAATCGGTGCCTTGTAGCTCCAAAATGAAGAGCAGAGCTTTCGAAAGTGCGAGGATAATAATGCCCGGTTGAGTGTTTATTTTGTGTGAGTGTAAAGAGTACAACAACAAAAAAACAGGTCTGATTTAGTGCTGCTTAGAGATAAGTAAAGAATGCTTGTAGTCCTGTTAAATTGAACTACAAATACATTTAACGATGATGTTCGAGTAAAAGTAGAAAATAAAAGGCTCTGAAGTGGACTTAAAGTGGTTGCTTAACAGTGCATCATGTTCATCTGAAGCCATTATATAATTCTAACATTATAAAGAATGCTTTACTTATATTATATTAATATAAGTGCACAGTGTCAGGAGCTGAAACACATCTTCCTTTCATGTTTGTTTTATCTTTCCTATCATTTTTTACTACTTCTGTATTCAATTGTTGACAAGGCACATAAATAGGTTTCAATACAGTTGTAAATATTTGCACATAAGAAAAACCAGACAAAAAAAAACAGTTTCCATGAAATGACTCTGAAAGTGAACTTTTGTGTGAAAACAAAAATGTAAATTATGCATTTCCATAAACAGATTTTGAGCGATTAAGCTAGACTGCATGATGTTACAGACGATGTTATGTATACAGCTAAAAAAACAGCAGACGAAGCAGAGTGTTATGAAGTTATGAAGAAAACACAAGATAAATAAATGCTCAGGGGAATTTCCATTTCCACCATGTGCAAAAAAGTAGGCAAATAGGTGAAATTCAGGATGTTCTTCCCTGTCGCAAATACATTTTGCAATATGAAATTTCAAAACAGGCATACTTAATAAAATGAAACTAATGAGTGTATCAATAAAATACAAGAGCAAGTAACTGAAATGAAAACAGATTTAGCTCGTAAATGAGTGGAATAAAATAATGAGACTGCAACGTTCCATGATTTATAAAGAAACAGACGAGTGTGTAATGCTACAGACACTTTACATAAAGTCTTTGACAAACCGTGGAAGTGTTTCAACAGCACAGATAGCATGTTGTTGTATGAAACACTGAATAACTGACACGGTTGTAAACCACGATGATGATGAACAACCGAGTCAGATGAGTGGTGAATGGAAATGTGCAAAAATTTGCATTTTCTCTTGTCGATTTGGTTAAAACATGCAATATATTTGGATGGATACCTACTGATGACACAAAGAAAAATAACTGAAATTTCCCCTCCAAACTTAAGCACAGATACTTGATTTAGAATGTAGGAAGTAAAAGTAATTTACCAGAAAAATAAACACTCACGTAAAGCATAGATATCGGAAAACTCTACATAAGTACCATGTCTACTGTTCTTAGAAACTCATTTAAGACACAAACTAGTTAAACTACTTCATTGCAGAGTTTCAAATGAATTTTTCTTTGTGATTTGTTACCATTTATTGTAATAATATGCTTTGTATTTTGCATTTCTCTATACTTCATTCACTGATCATGTAGATGTTTATAAAAGCTTAGCTTAAAGTTGAGAGTTACTATATCAGAAAGAAAGAAAACTGAAGAAAAAGTGATTTTACAGTCAAATAAATCACTAACAACATAAACCAAGTGTGTCCATCCACTATCATTTATCAAACTCCATGGGTTTTTATTGGTGAATCAATGTAGTAGAAGATGACGGTGTTTTCACGTTGATTGCAGAGGCTCTGAACATCCAAATGGGTCATATCTGATGACCATGAAAAGGTGACAAACTGCATTTTACACCAATTATTTACATGTATTGATAGGATTAGTGGATCAACGGTTATTTAACATTTCATATCAATAAATGATTTTGGTTGCCAGTGGCTGTTTGGGTCTTTATGGGTTAAAAAGTACAAAGACTATTTCCATTTTCCTCTCAGACTGATTCAAAATGAAACCAAAGCGTCACCGGTTCTCAGAGCTCAGACAAAGTCATGCACTCGAACGCTCAAAAGCATCCAAAGTAATTAGTGCCAGGGTTTGACCCAGTTCTGGCTCTGTATGATGAAGAGTTGAACTTGCGACTGTGGGGTGAGGTGGCAAGTAGCAGGCAGACACCATACATCACCACGGAGGAGTGGAAGGCTCCTGTCCTTCACAGCAGATGGTTGGGACTGAGCCAACCGGCCTGTGCTCGAGTGTGTTCATGCTTAGTGTGTGAGTGTGTGTGTGAGCGGGGTGGGGTGCGTGTGTTGGGGAGTACAATGCAGTGAGTGTCCTCATGCTGTGGTCTGCCAGAGATAAGAGCCACCTGCCTGTCCCATTCTCCCCTCTGCTGAGCTCTAACAGCTCACTTCTACTCGAACTAAGCTCATACTCTGCAAATAAAGCAGACTTTTAATGCATTTATTTTATTGGGTTGCAACTGTACGCTCAACACGAATCAATAACGGTACAAATATTATTTTAAATCTTCACTTCTGCTTCTAAAATCGTCATCTGAGTAGCATCAAGAAAATGCAAAAAAAATTATAAAAATCCTGTCTCCTCTTGCACTGCACTGCTCAAACATTATCATTTATGTATGCACCCAATGAGAAAAAGAGCAAAAAGGGAGGCAGAGAGGTGAACTTTGAGCACAAAGCCCAGATTGTTCCTCCTCCTTGTCTGTCCGTGATAACAATGGGCTATTCATTTGGCCTCCGATGGGCCCTAATTAATTCCAACTTTACATTCTGACCTACAATCTCCCCTGCTCATCCCATTTTCGACCAGATCCATCAATTCATGCATCCATTCAACCAGCTGACTTTCTCGTTTGCCTGTTTTTGGGCAAAGATACCAGTTCTCTGTTCTCCCAAGGCGTCATTATTGCCAATGCCGGGTCTCAAGTTCAGTCAATTAGCCGATGAGTCGAGATCGTTAATGTGAATTCTGCTCAAACCGTAATGATGATAAGAATTTAGAAAGAAAGGACATGTATACAGGGTTCCTACGAGTTTCTTCAAGTTAAATTTAAGTTTTTGAAACACTACTTTGAACAGAATTTAATGGCCATTTCAAAAAATTCAACTTTCTCAGGCAACACGTGCATGACTGAAAGCTGCGTGTGTGTTGGGTTAAATGTTCTGTGATCATTTCTGCAAAATTAGCGATAATTGAGATATATATATA
>JAQQZY010000013.1:14411218-14432589 GCA_030068375.1 Ostorhinchus rueppellii | reverse complement strand
TGGAGGCTAAACATAAACTCCTACTGTATAATTCAGCGACTGGTAGTGATTACACACATGCATCCACATGTGCATGCACCCTCCCAAAAACACACAGACACACATATAATTGCCACCACCTTACATACACACACACACTAAATGCAATGTGGTATAGTGAGCTGTCAGACCGCACTAATTCCTCTTTTTATGTGTGTCTGTCCTACTGTGTAGCACAGGGATCAGGATTGCCTTTCAGGATAACAACTGAAGCTCTAAGCTCTTCGTGTGTGTGTGCGTGGTGTGTATCTGGGTGAACAACAATCGGCCGCTAAGCTGTAAAGAGCCTTGCAGCCACGGTGTCGCCAACAAATATCCACTGGCTGTCAGTAACGAACCGACTTTGTGTGTGTGTGTGTATGTGTGTGTGTGTGTGTGTGTGTGTACACGTGCAGATGAGCCAACTTCCTGTGGTGGATTGAAGTTAAGTGCTGCTATTAGACTTAGGCCTCCAGTTGGGCTTCATTGTCTGGGCGAAAGACTCGATTATGCTGACAGATACACACACGTGTGCAAGAATACACATGCAGATATGAACATCAGTGCACAGACATGCTGTCATGTCCGGTGTTCAACATATGCTGCAGCCTTTTATGCATTTATCTCCTTTTTTGCACAAACACCTCCTTCACGCCCGCTAAACTTTTATGACAAAGGGACTCTCCTCTTTGAGTTTCTCACTTTTTTCCTCCTTAAGGGCTTAACAGTAGTTAAGCTGTCATTTAGATCAAACCAAATTCAGATAACGTTCAGTCTTTTGACTAGGTGTGCCCTTGCAAATTCTTGCAAAAATGCTGCAAATGCGTCTCGCTCTAAAGAGTAAATTGGTAGAAATATCAATAACTTTGGAGCCTAAAAGCAAAATGATTCAATCATTGTATTAGCTTAGGAATAAAACTGAAACTTTGTTGTGAGGAGTGACAGTATAGAGGACAGACTCAATGGAAAGTAAAACCACAGACAAGTGGGGGATGCACTTTAGATTTGAGCTCGCGTTGTGTGTGTGTGTGTGTGTGTGTGTGTGTGTGTGTGTGTGTGTGTGTGTGTATTTGCCGCCCACATCGGAAAAAAAAAAAAAAAAAAATCAGCTTCTGAGAAAACGTTTTGGCTGTCTAGAGAACACAAAGGTGTGGAGCATGTTCTTTTTCACACCTACAGTCAAGTAAGCATCACGCTGCAGCCATGTTCAAACACATTAGTAGATAAAGTACATCTGTGTGTTCGCTTATAAATGTCATATACAAAATCACAGGACAGTGGGTGTGTTTAGAAGAAATATGTCAATGGGTCTTATAATGAAGACACTGAAGTTTTCACTTTTTGTACTTTTTAGTAACAAAAACCACAAGCGAAAAAAAAGGTCCGGCTGTGTACAGGAAGCCGATTTACCAGGTGAGAGAGCATATGTGTGACAATCTACAAGATGTTTTTTTCACCGACTGAACTCCAAACATCGATTAACGACCAAAAGCATCTTCTGTATAACACCTCGTGAGCCACTAATCCTATCAATACATGTAAATAATTGGTGTAAAATACAGTTTTTCATCTTTTCACAGTCATCAGATATGACTCATTTGGATGTTCAAGAGGCTACGTAGTGAACATAGAAACACTGTCATCTTCTACAAAAGTAAAACCCATGGAGTTGGATCAATGACAGTGGATGAAGACAGGAGGTTTATGTTCAGTTAATGATATATTTTACTTTTTCTGCTGTTTATTCTTGCTTTTTGTTGTAACTTTCAGCTTTAACCTGAGCTTTTATGAACATTTTAATGATCAGTTAATGAAATGCAGAAAAAAACACCTGATTTATACATAATAAAATACTAAATACAGAGTATAATATTATAATAAATGGTGATGAATCACTTGAGAAAGGTTAGATGTCAGGAAAATGTCATCAGGGACCTGACATAAAAGCAGCTGTGAATGAATGTAACGTAATGTTTTTCAGTTTTTACATGTATAACGTCAAAAATAAAGCCTCTACGGGTAAACATGTTGAATGAATGGGGCTCCAACTCAAGAGGAACAATAGGATGTAATGAGGTTGAAAATTCAGTTCTATTACTGTCAAATGGGTCCATTTTTTTTAACACTTGTGGTGTTTTTACAGTTCACCCTCACCTCCCTGCAATTCCCTTTCCCCCTCTCTCCCACTGCTGTTTGATTGCTTAAGCCCAGCCGTCAGACAGACAGACAATGTGTCCATGAAGAATAGCCTCGCTTCCTTCCTGTCTTCCTGTCCCGCGTTCTGCCTTGGTGAGCAGGGTGAATAGGCCGCTCTGCCCCACAGCCGCCATGAACCGCAGGGGCCACTGCGACTAAAACCAACAAAGAGAGCTGTTCTGGGGCCTTTTTTTTTTCCCCCAATTCACATCCCCTCCTCCTCCTGCTACTCTCCGCTGCCAAATCACTGGGACTGCCGAACGGGTAAACAATCTCTCACCGCCCTTGTTTTTCTTGTTTTTAACCTTTTCTGAGCTAAGTTTCTATTTTTTTTTTGTCAGAATAAGTCTGTGCTTATATTTATAATTCACCTTAATGTAGAAAAGTTTTTGAACATTCATGTTTCCTTATTTGAGTAAAAGTAACATGAAAATATCATATTTGTTTGGCTCAAATAAAAAAAAAGCCTAAATGTGCACCTGCAACAGCTGCTATGTAATAAAAAACCAGTGTTTACACAGTTTTGTGCCGTATTCTTGATTCCAACTCGAGCAAATGACATATTTAGAAAAAAAAATGTAACGTATTTGTCTTTGATGTGCATATTTTTATCAAGTTTGGAATATTTTTTTGCTCACAGCCAGAAGAAAGTCCTCAATACAAATATCTGACTGCCCTCCTCAGCCCCCCAACAAGACAAGCATCTCCCTATGGGAATACCAAGTAGGAGCAGGTAGCTGAGAGGAGCGTTGGGGAGCCAAAATAACCCCCTGACCATTGAAAACAGGATGAATGCATGCCGGGCTGAATACGGGGGTAAACTGTTAGGTCTTTGTCATTCAAAGTGATGCTTTTAACCCTTTGCGGTCCCTCTTCCTAACAACCCGCCCCCCCCCTCAACTTTTCTACACCAGCCTTTCCCTCTTCATTCACAGCTGAGACAATGGAAGCAGAGAGGAGGCCTGCAACTAGAAAGATAAAGACTAAACCCAAGATCAACTCTCTCTTTTCTCCCTCTAATGGGATTCGTATTCTGCCCGTTATGTTTGCATCTCCTCTACAGCTGTAAAATAGGTGAAAGTTGATAATTATGTAAAGCAAACCCCACCAGTCAAAGGCAGGAGATGAATAACAAACAAGTGAGTGCAGGTTGGGCCTCGGCTTGTCAATCACAGCCCTGAATGCATACCGTGCCGCAAACACGTCCGTATGCTGTCAACAAGTGTCAGGGGCTTATGTTTCAGGCTTATGTTTCGCCTGCAGGGACATTCAAAACCCAGGAATTCCTGAACAAACCTTTGATAAAAAAGAAAAGCATGGAAAAAAGGGCCAAGTATCTGCAGGATCCTGAGGTACGTGTGTGAAATAAACTTGAAGACAGGCCAGAGTGTAATAGTAGGCTTACATAAATGCAAAGAGGAAGGGGAAAAAAACAAAAAAAACAGGTGGAGTGCATGAGTTATGATGAAAAAGAGATTGATGCCCCCAAGATTGGGTCCTTCTTCCGGAGGTAAACATGGCATGCATTTTCTGCAGAGCACACAAACAGATGTGCGCATGAACGCATTCCTATACACAGCTTTACCAGAGCCAGATGTTTTCTCTTTGAGGGCCCGAGGTGAACATTAATGCCTTGTTTGATCTTTGTAAACATCATGGAATGATTGTCTTGCTGATACAAAATAGAGCACGCTTGACGCTCAAGCCCTCCTGCTTGAGATTTCGTGCAGAGGCTGAATTAACAATGTCAAGAACAGTGATTAAGTCTGCCCGAGACGATCTGAAAAAGCTACAGCGAACACGGTTGAACCCAAGCGAAAACCTAACTTCCCATCAAAGGAAGTGGGGTTTGTAGTTTTAGAGAGCACACACGAGACAAAACAGGACAAAATACAGAAAAAACGCCATCAGACTTCAAGGTTGTTTAATTTCAAAACGTTAATATATTTGTCTTCTAATTCATAGTGAACTATCCATCCAGCTCAGCTTTGACATTCCTAAAGGTCACCTCCAGTCTGCAGCGACTACAGAAAAGCCCAAAAGGGTGACACATGAACAATGCTTTCTCAAAATAAATATTTTCATTATAAAATAATAAACCTTCAAATAAATATATACTTTTAACTTTACACTAAGCAATGTTGGAATTAGAAAATAAATTTTCATATAAGGTCACTGTACAATTTACAAGTAGAAGGGATAAGATTTTCCTTTGTAAATTACATTAAATGATTGATATACATTCCAGTGAATGTAAAACATTGTATGAATAAACTTTACTGATTCATATAAATGTGGATTTATCAAGGTGCCTCTGGTATGGCAGAAAACTTTCACAGTTGAAGTATTATTATATGTACAAAAATAAAACATCTTTCAAACTCATGTTCTAATTTGTATACCTTTTGCACTTACTACTTTACATACAGTTAGTAACAGGCTTTTGTACT
The DNA here is from genome assembly GCA_030068375.1 of Ostorhinchus rueppellii. Taxonomy (NCBI): domain Eukaryota; kingdom Metazoa; phylum Chordata; class Actinopteri; order Kurtiformes; family Apogonidae; genus Ostorhinchus; species Ostorhinchus rueppellii. Next base: position 14,427,925 of record JAQQZY010000013.1, on the reverse strand, counting down.
TAGCATATAAGTATATTAAAGGTTAAAAAATGGCTATCCTTTTGGACGCCCATAGCAACAAGACAATATCTGGGCACTTGAGTTAAGCTTTTTTTTTCAGGACAAAACAGTAGTTGAATATGTCTTCATACACTTGAATATGTGGAGCGCTTCTTTTGGTTTACCTTTCAAGTGATACCAGTAATGTTGGGGTAAGTGAACGCACCTCTGGCACTTAGGAACTGTTGTCAACCTGTTTTAAATGGTGACAACTTGAGGCAAATTTTAACAAGGAGGCATGAAAATAAGATACAACAAAAACTCAAACAGCATTATTAGCTTTCTATTTAAACCTTTCGACTAACAGAACTACAGGGCCAAACATCGATCAGTTCAGTCAACATAGAGTCCTTCCATCCTTTTACATTTCCACACACAAACACACCCATCGTGTTTACGTTGGCTTGTCAGGGCCCTCACCGTGGACTGGGTTTGTGTTCTTGCACCGACAGCCGGGTCGCGTGACTCGGTCATAGCAGCTCTGGCACACAGCGACACATCCTTTAGCCGGGAGGTAGCACAGCAGACAGGGGAAGAACACGGAAAGAAGCGACACCGTGGTCCAGCGAACGCAGCAGTGCGACTGCGAGCACGAGAACGGCTTGTCGGCGCATGTGTCCTCATCGTCACTGGAGCAGTGGTAGAACAGCCCCTTGATACAGCACACGCACGTCCCGTACTCCATCGCGCTCTGCGCCGAGCACACGCAGCGACGGCCGCACATCCAGCAGGAGGGAAGTCCTCGAGGCCGCACGCACTCGGAGCACCGGCACCGACCGCAGTCCTCACACTTGTTGGAGTGCTTCCCCAAACTCGTACGACCTCCGCTGCCCGGCACGGCCCGCACCATCCTGGACTCATCGTTCAGGGGCTTCAGCTCCTCCGAATTTAGCTCGACGCGTTTCGGTTGGCTTCTGATGAGCTGCTCGCTGCCTGTCGGGCTGTTGAGGAGCCTCTGTCCTGATGAAGAGCTCCCCAAGCTGGACCTGATGCTGCCCTGGGATTCCTCTGCACTGGAGGACCGCAGCACTCCCCCCCTGGCAGAGATGGAAGTATGTGTGTTTTCAAGAGTCAATGAATGCAGGTTGCGCAGATTATTAGGCCTCTCTTCGGCAGTCTCCTGCTGCCCACCGGTCCTTGGTAACGTAACCAAGTCATTTTTCTGTTTCCTATCTTGAGAGGTCGGAGACTTTTGGGCCACTGTGGGCCCATCTGTGTACTCATTACTACTCCCGGTTATTCTAATCTGATCCAGAGATAGCACTGCGTTAGAATGAGGTGGCTGCCCGTTGAGTAACCCTGGATCTGGCGGAACATCGTGGGTTTGGGAAGGCCTTGGTTGTGGCCTCCCTTCGTCATGCACTGTATCCAGCGAACCGGTCGATGACGGTGACCACCTGTGGCGTCCTCCCCCATCGCTGCCGTTCTGACTTCTGGAATCCATCTCGGGAGTGAAGGGTCTCTCTGGCTGGCATGGGACACATCTGAAGTCCTGTATAAGAAACAGACAGTTTATATCTGTCTATGTCAAACAAAGTATGCAAATCATTCCATGCAAATTCTAACGGATATGTACACAGACAGGACTGAGGAAATGAGCTCTAACACACACACGATCACACTGAAGAGCGGTGCATGTGTAAAACTATATAATACTGGGCATTTTCGAACAAATGGACCCTCTACACTGTTAGAGATAACTCTCTGGTATGAGATCCAAGAATGAAACACTTACATTTTGATCATAAATAAGGATTTTTAAAGATAAAATTACAGTCGTTTTCTCCAAATATTACAATTTCCTGCTTTCGTTGTCTTATTACTGTTAAAAAAAAACAAAAACAAACTAAATGATAAAATCAATGAAATTCCCTTGGATCGGATCACACCTGTTGATTCCACAAAGTATATTTAGGACATCTAACACACTTGATGAGTCTGTGATGATAGATCACATGTCGTATGGACTAAATAATAACTGATTAATAAGAAAAAGACATAATTATATGACGCTCTATTCAACATAATGGAATATAGATTATCACTTCAGAAATTCAAGCACCTAGCATCTCAGCAGATCAGTGTTTCCAGTTTTTGTAGTGTGTTTGCTTGTGATCAAAGTTCACATTTCTGTGGGACTGCTGAGGAAGTAGAGCACTTACAAATCCGATACACAGAAAAAAGTCAGACAGCAAGAAGGTAAAATCAGTATTGAAACAGAAACAAAGGTGTTCCTAAACTACTTTTAACACGAGGATTTTAATTTTTAACCTGATAAAAATACCTGATCTTCTGACATGCTAATCTAAGACGAACTGCACAGCCTTGTTTTCACCAACATAATCAGCCCAGAATAAAGAAACTGACAGGACTGGCCTTAATTCTAGTTCCTCACACTAATTAGCTTTCAAATGCCATCATTGGAGGAGGGGGTGGGGGGGATCTGAGCCTCCCTTTTTCCAACAACAATACATGTTTGTTGCATGACAAATGGCCCGCAACAGTCGTCCCTATTCGAACACATTTTACAATTGTGACACAAAAGCAGATGAGTGACAAGATGAAAAGTCTGGAGCGGTGAAGAAGTGTGAGCGATGCATAGAGAGGTTGGATGGGGGGGGGGTTTGGTGGGAGGGAAGTCCTGCTGGCTGAGGGTTCTTTAGGATTTATGAGTCCTCTTCGTCCTTATGAAGGCAGCCACACTACCATTTTAACCTATTAGGTGGGGCAAAGTACAGCCCTCATCCACTTTTAGGGTCTTGTGTGTTTTAGGGCCATGGAGCCACAGTGGGAGGGGGTGAGAAAAGTGCTAGAAACTGAGGGCATCAGCTTTGTCAATGCAACATGTTGGAAATATGAATAAACCTGCAGAGCAATGACAGGACTCAGTCACACTGTTTATTATTACTGTATATTTAACACAATGAGACTCAAAGTGGGTTGGTGCATGGAAGAAATGTGTAGTGTGTATGAAGAGAAGACTAAACACATGGGTCAGCAGGAAGATGAGTCATAAGAAAGTTAGAAATAAGACTTTGGAGACAGAATCAAAACACCTGCACCCAGTACTGGAAACCTATATATCCATGCAAAATACCCTTCTGTTAAAACCACAACACGGTTATTGTGTGTGTATATATTTATAGATATATATGTGTGTGTAGTGGTAGTGGGGGGTATAGGGGCTACAACTAAGTAAACAAAAAAATAAACAGAATATAGTCCAACTGAGCCATAGTGCTGCGTTTTGGATGTGCGCAAAAGGCCAAAACTTACCGTGCGCTTTCGACACTTTAACCCCCGTTTAGGTGAAATTAATCCAGTTTCCGAAAGAGCTCACTGTCCCCTCCGCATCAACAAGTCAGTCAGGAAAGCCGTCGGTAAAATCCATTGAGAAAGTTTCCAACCGGAGCGCAGTTTCATTAAAAAAAAAAAAAAAAAAAAAGCGACGTTAAGACGCAGCGTTAAATCCCATGTTTTGCGCAAGAGCACGAGGCATTAAAACAGGCGAAAAACCACAATCAATCACCGGAGTGCACAGTTTGATTGACTCCCACTTCTTTTTCTTCTGTGCGAGTAAAAAAAAAAAAAAAAAAAAGAACAGAACAAGAAGCAGAAACGAATTTACCAAACTCCAGCAAAAGAAGTAGTTTCAATTCGGTGCGTTTAATCCGCGGGGCTCAGAGGGGTTGCAAGTACTTTTTCTCGTGGGGGTGTTTTTTTTTTTTTTTTTTTTTTTGCTCTTTCCGGAGAGGAGGTCGGGATTTGGGCTGTAAATGGCGTCAAGCTGAAGGGGGAACAGAGCGCTTGTTGTTGCAGCGGATATCTCGCATCCGGTGCTCAGCCATTCAGGCTGCCATTGGCTGCCAGAGAGCAGCCATTCACACCCCGTCTGATCAATTAGACTGCAGAGGCCAAACACTGCTGGTCAACTACTGTGGAAATGTGTGCAGGAGCCCACACAAGTCCCCAACCTCTTATCTCTGCAAAAATATGCTGCTTCTAGGAAATTCATGTATTCGTCTTGCTGGGGTTGTTGTGGGACAGTTTGAGCTCCACATAGTCATGCATTCAACTCTTACTGACTGTCAGCAAGTTGCACATTGTATCTCATATGAAATAAAGACAGCATTTAATCTGATGCATTGATTTCTTTAAATGGTGAAATGTTTAAGAGTATGTCACTGAATATCAAGAGGGGAAAGAAAATGTTGGAGAAAGTTTGTAGAATTTTAGATTTTGGCAAAATGACACGTTTGTACAACTTTCATCATTAAATGCATGTATTTGACACCTGAAAAGGCACAGATTTGGACTTGTACAGCAACTTTTTGCATAGTATTCATGTAAAACTTCATCAAATATTAAGGGTTAAAACATTAATGTTATACAGTGTGAAGAATACTAGATTTGTGCAAAATTATATGTATTTATGTAACTTTTATCATTAAATGTGTTTGATATCTGAAAATGCACTAACGTGGACTTATACAGCATCTCTTTGCACATCATTCATGTAAATGTTCATCAGATATTAAGAGTTAAAATAATAATGTTATACAAAGTGTGAAGAATTCAACATTTTTGCAAAATTATATGTATTTATACAGCTTTTATCATTAAATGCATGCATTTGGTATCTGAAAAGGCACAGATTTGGACTTGTACAGCACTTCTTTGCATATGATTCATGAAAAACTTCATCAGATGTTACGAGTTAAACCACTAATGTTATACAAAATGTGAAGAATACCAGATTTTTGCAAAATTATATGTATTTGTGCAAGTTTTATCACTACATGTGTTTATTTGATATCTGAAAATGCACTGATTTGGACTTGTACAGCATTTCTTTGAATATTATTCATGTAAATGTTCATCCGATATTAAGAGTTAAAAGAATAATGTTATACAAAGTGTGAGGAATTCTAGATTTTTTGCAAAATGACATGCTTTTGTTCCCCTTTTATCATTACATGGGTTGGCATATGTTTGTTTTTACATTTGAAAATGCAATGATTTTGACTTGTCCAGCATTTCCCCCAATATTTTTGCAAATGTTAACAAAATTTCACAGGTAATACTGCACTGCATTCAACATTTAAGGTACTTTTATTTGTATTTTATGCAATATTTTGCTACAATTATGCAACAAGTTATTCAAAGTCTGTAGAATTACATGCATTTGTACAACTTTTATCACTAATCACTATCTGAAAATGCTCTGATTTTGGCTTGTACAGCATTTCTTTGCATAGTATTCGTGTAAATGTTCATCAGATATTACGAGTTTAGACAATAATGTGATACAAAGTGGGAGGAATTCAAGTTTTTTAGCAAAATGACATGCTTTTGTTCCTCTTTTGAATCGATATATGTTTTTAAAATCTGAAAATGCATTAAATTTGACTTTTGCAGCATTTACCTCTAACATTCTTGCAAATGTTAACATTATTGCAGGTAAAAACCAAAAACTGTATTACAATTGAGTAAAACGACATGCTTCTGTACCCCTTTTATCATGTATATGTATTTTTTATATCTGCAAATGCACTGATTTTCACTTGTGCAGCATTTTCCCTAATATTCTTCCAAGTGTTCACATAATATTGCAGATAAAAACAAAAAGTCTATTTAAAAGGCTGAAAAATTCCACAATTTTGTAATATGTCGTGCTTTGTCACTAATTCCATTAGCATATGTTTTTATATGCGTGACATGATGTAACTAAGGAGCTACTTTTGCTCCGATACTGCACTGCTGTGAACATTTAAGACACTTTCATTTGTACTTCATGCAACCGTGTCAGTAAAATTGACTTTTTTTTTTTTTTTTTTTTTAGATCATCTTGTGCAAAATAACAGATGAAACTTATCCCATCCAGGAGTTTAGAAAATCAGCTCAGCATTTAACTTCAAATACATCTAAAATATATAATAGATTTTTGCAGTTATAAATGCAACACAGTGAAGTATGAGCAAGTCAGAACACGTTTTCAGTAAAATCTAATATTTGGCCTTGTAATAGCGGACCTTTTTCTCTCGTTCTTTCATTTTCATACATTTACTTGAGCTTTTTATCTGGGACCTGGGACTAACATTTGATAACGGTGTCTGCGACTGAGATAAGCAGAAGACAAACGGAGCGGTTTTAGCACAGGCAGAGCTGTATCAGACAAGCAAAAGGCCCAAAGAGTTCATTTCCCATATGCTTATTGGCTTGATTTTTACAGGGACACCCTATATTTGTACTTAATAAACAGGCCGCTTTACTCATTAGGAACATTTTACAGTCATTAGCAGTCTCTCACTGATTTAAGGTTAAAGAAAATCCATGACAATTGATGCAACTAATTAACAAGCCAATATGTTTACTTTTTAGCTGTTTAATAATTGTGGAATAGCGCCTCTATGTGGATGTTCTCTGACACTGCAAGAGTGGAGTCAATACAAAAGAATCAAGTCCAATACAAATAACACTGGTCGACATTTTTTTTTTTATTTTGGAAATTATCTGCTTCAGAGATTAAATGTGCTAAATGTTAAGTATTTTAATAAATTAAATTGGGAAACAAATGACAAAAGTGCTGGTTTGCTGATGTTTTCAAGGTATATGATAAAGTGTTACTGGTTTATGTACATTTATACTATTGATTTCTAAATCTTCCACTACATAGAACCTGTAAAGTGATTATATTGTAATGTGCAGACAGTGTTTTGAAGTAGATCTGGTAGCTCTGAGACAAACATTCCTTTGGAGTAAAACCCATTCTCTCATTTATTCTCAAATTTCACATTTTGACCCAAGACGACATCTTGGAAACTTTATCCAACCAACTTTTTTTGACTTGATTTTTCCATTTCGGTGGCTCACACGTGGCAAAATGTCACTACTTTTATCCTGGAAGCATTTTACTTGTAGACCAGAGAAATCCATGGGGAAACCTTCTCAATAAATACAGATATTTTAAGTCCAAAAATAAGAGTTTAACCCTAATGCTCGAGTGAAAGCAATATCTTCTGCAGCTAATTTAATGCAAATCAGTGTATTCATGCAATGCACTGTGATGTACTGCTTCCAAAAAGAGAGAGAGAGAAAAAAATTACCAATTAGCCTGTTTTCAGTTTCAGAAAATGAGCAAACTTAATGACAAACATAGGGCTCGGACATCTGTCTTCCTACATTCCCCTAAAATTGAGAAAGAATAATTATGAAGGTCTGAGTACCACATCACTGAGGGAGGTCACTTTAATTAACTCAGAGTAGGACTTGGCAAATTAATTTGGATCCAGGTCAAAAAATACTGAAGACCTCCTGCTTTCTCTAAACAATTTGTCTTCCTTTGTTTGCCCCTGTTGCCGAGGCTGCTGCTCTTTTATCTGTTTTTTTTTTTTTTTCTCTCTTTGTGGTAATAATAAAAATGTTGCGTGATACAGAACATTTTTCATTGCTACCTTCAAGGATATTATTGAAAACCTACTTTGGTCTGCATACATTGAGACAATTAGCGCAGCTTTTAGAATACTCATCTCGTGATATTGTGTTGTTTATTGAACATTTTAATTTGAAACTGTCACAAACTCCTTTTTTTTCCCCTAAATTCGAGAGGCCCCTGGGGTACACTTGAACAAAAGAAGAGTATAAAGAGTATTATCTACAAGAGTCCATGACGCTCTCTTTTGTTGTTCGGCTCACTGTGGAGCTCATTCTCATCTCAGCAGTTTTCTCCCCTCGACTCCGGTGGATTTGTGCGTAAACAACAAGTTTCATTAACTGAGTTTTCACATCTGCGGTGCGATGATGCAACAGTAGAAAATTTGGAAAGCTTCCTCACCAAACATTCTTGTTGTTGATGTGCTCTGCAGTCAGGCGAGCCGAGGTGATGTCTTGTTTTTCTGTCATTTCACACTCGCGCACTTCACCGACAATGTAAACACCTGGGTTAGGTTTTACAAGGAAACATACACACTCAAAATAATCAGAATCATAGGATGACCTCTTTCGGTGCAAATATTGTCCATGTTTTTAACCCATAAAGACCCAAACATCCATCACTGAACAAAAGCATCTACTGTTTAATACCTGTTGATGCACTAATCTTTATCAATACATGTAAATAATTGGTGTAAAATACAGTTTGTCATCTTTTCGTGGTCATCAGATATGATCCATTTGGATGTTCAGAGTCTCCATAGTTACCGCGGAAACACTGTCATCTTCTACAACATTGATTCACCAGTTTAATCCATGAAGTTGGATCAATGAATGTGGATGGAGACACTTGGTTTGTGTTCGTTTTTGTTCAATTAATGTTATATTTTACTGAAAAAAAAAAAAAAAAATCTGCAGTTTTCTCTGTTTTTGATAAAATAAACCTCAACTTTAATCTGAGATTTTATGAACATCTTCATGATCAGTAATTAATTACAGGAAAATACCTGATTTATAAGAATCTCAGGATCTTATTCACGAGTGAAGGTAGGATGGAGTGGGCGGTCGACAGGTGGATTGGGGCGACATCTGCAGTCATGCGGACGCTAAACTGGTCTGTTGTGGTGAAGAGGGAGAGAAGCTGAAAGGCGGAGTGGTCGATCTACGTTCCGACTCTAACCTCTGGTCATGAGCTCTGAGTATGACCGAAAGAATGAGGTCTCAGGTACAAGCGGCTGAAATGAGTTTCCTTCGCAGGGTGGCCGGGCTCAGCCTTAGAGAGAGGGGGAGGAGCTCGGACATCTGGGAGGGACTCGGAGTAGAGCCGCTGCTCCTCCATGTCCAGAGGAGCCAGTTGAGGTGGTTCGGGCATCTGGTGAGGATGCCTCCTGGACGTCTCCCTGGGGAAGTGTTCCGGGCATGTCCTGGAGGAGACCTCGGGAATGACCCAGGACATGCCAGAGGGATTAAACCTCTGGACTGGCATGGGAACGTCTCGGAATTGTCCTGGAAGAGCTGGTGGAAGAGGCTAGGTGGAGGGCTGTCTGAGCTTCTATGCTGAAGCTGTGCAACCTTCATCCAGATAAGCAGATAAAGACGAGATGAGACCTGATTTATGCAGATAAAATGCAAAATACGGAAAATTTCAGTGCTGGGTCTTTATGGAGTTAAAGACGATGTCACCCTAGAAACGACAACATGAATGTAACCCATCAACATTAGTTGGTGTTATCCAGTGGTGGAGGAAGTACTGAAGCTTAATTTTTCAATACAAGTACAAATATCCTAATATATATAACATACATTCTATATATATATATACACTCAAGTAAAAGTACAAGTACAGCATCGACGATCACATCAAAGACTCAGAAGTCTTTATTTACAGTATTGCACAGGAAGCCCTTTTCGAGTAGTTCTTTCGTGAATGTCTTTTAGAGTAAATATACTAACCCTAACGTCACCCTGGTACTAACCCACTGTTGTGTTCTGGTCAGTTTGTTTGGTCTTGTTGTGCTGCATGTAAAGCTGCTGAATACTGGAGTTTCCCTTGGGATTAATGAAGTGTCTGTGTATCTATCTAAAGTAAAAGTATTAAGTACCTACTTTTAAACTGACTGCATGTTAAAGTACTCAGGCAGTGGGTCGTTTCTATCTGTCCTGTGCTATTTTGATAAAGAATGTAAATCTACTGACTTATGTCTCTGTCGCTGTCACTGCTGAAATAATTACAACCTACTATACCATACACTGTATGTGCATTTTAAAGGCTGGTGTACTTGTTGTGCATGCTCTCTGCAATACTGTGTGTACTTGAACGTGGATGCCATGCCACTAATTTACCATTCATTTTTGGTTTCGGGGCCGTGTTGAATGTCTCGTCTTCTCAAAATCAAGCCAGTCCACCTGCTCGTGCTGCTCCCAAACACACGCTCTGCCATCAGTCAACATAACAGAGCCCCCTGATTGGTTGGCAAATGTCAAAAATGCAATGCCATGATGCAATCAGGAGAAGTAATTTTTCATGCAAGATACAGAGGAAATTATGCTAATAAAATGTATTTAATTTGTCGAAAAGTAGTGGAGTAGAAAGTACAAATAATTGGCGCTAAATGTAATGGAGGAAAATTAAAAGTATGCATTCATATTTTTACTTAAGGAAAATACAGAAACATAAAACTTTACTTGCATGAAGTAAAAAAGTACAAATACTTTGTGATGTTCCACTGCTGGTGTTATCAGTGAAAAGGACTTCTTTTTTTTTAAACCACACACTCTGCAGCCCATTCACATCATGTCCACAACCCAAAAGTAGCCAAGTAGAAAGTTTCCTATTGCACCATCTGACAAAGCAACCTGACAAAAGCTGATGCAGAGAATGATCCGTGAAGCCGTACAGCACAGCACCATTTGACAAACGTGTTTTACAAAACCAATTTTCAGTCGTGACTCACCCATTGAACAACCTGGCAATACCACCTCTACAAAATGATATGAATGGATCATTTGACCACCCTTTGACAAAAGTGCTGCTGCTAACCATTAGAGGTCTTACATGACACCGTGTAACAAAGGTGCTATAGATTACAGAACCATAAGAGCTGCATTATAGCACTGTGTGACCGAGGTCCACTTGTGATTACTCACTGTACTCCAGCTTAAAAAGCATTTTACCCACAGAGCACCAGGATAAAATCTAAAAAATGCTTAACCTTTTATCAGGAAAGTGACCACTTTTGGTCATTTCCACTCACATTATGAGGCAGTGACAGCAACAGTTCCAGTGAAGACAATGAGTCACCGATCTCAGGTCCAGTGTGGTCTCCAGGGTCTGTAAGGCCCACCTGTGCATGAACCGTGAGTGGACTGTGAAGTAATGGTACTAATGTAAGGAATGATGTTCAAAGGGTGAATATGGATGTGGACAGGGGTCTGGATCAGGGCTGATGTAGGTCTAATGTTCTAAAATACATGTTTTATTGTACTTTTTACATATACTTATTGGATTTATTTATTTATTTGCCACATATGGGAAGGAACCAAATACAGCAACTTCATCAATCTCAATTTTTCAACATGACGATAAAAAAATTAGAAAAATTTCACTCATTCATTCATCATCTGAACCCACTTTATCCTTACTAGGGTTGCAGGGGTCGCTTAAAGCCTATCCCAGCTACCTATGGGTAAAGTTGGGGTACATCCTGGATGAGTCACCAGTTCACTGCAGGGCTGACATATAGAGACAAACAATAAATTACTGTCACATTCACACCTATGAGCAATTTACATGAACCCTTTGATGCATGAATTACGAAAACCTTTTTTGTCCATAGTGTTTTTATTCCTCTTTAGGCATGAAAAAAATAACGGTATTAACAATTTTCAATGAAACTATTTTTATGAAGTTACAAAAATCTCCACTCATTTGTACACCATGTGTTTAATTTTTGAAACAATATCAGAAAGTGATATACTTGAATATCTTAAAGCAGCTAATCTCATGTTTTTTCTCATTTTTTACATTCTCTGTTATACTCTATCATACTAGTTTTGACTCACTTCATGGAGACAATATGCAAAAAAAACAAAAACCCTGTTAATTACAGTCTAAAAACAACTAGCACTTGATTTACACTCAATCATGTTACTGTAGATCAGGTTAATCTAGAACGTAAAGTTACAGTTATGGTGTGAATGACAGTGTATGAGATCATGCATGAGTGCCACTGTGTTGGCTGATACGGAACTAAAACAACAAAATCCATGAACATAGAAGAAAACAGCTGTAGAATAACTGTAGTAACCACTATGCATCAAAGGGGTTAAACTGTTATGAGCTATTTTTTGTTGTTGTTGTTATATTTCTCCAAACAAATGCACCTTTAGTTGTACCAGGCATGAAAACGAACAAGAAACTGAAGAAAACAAGGGTGGTCTAATCATTCTTGCAGCTGCGTACATCCATATTTGTAGTTTTCTATTTATGTAAGTGTACTACATGTAGATACATAAGGGAACTAGCATTTCTGCTACTCAATGAATAGAACTAAACACAGCACAATATCATATCAATAGGGTTAACTGATTCACCTATTAGTGCATGTCTCTGGATGGTGGGAAGAACAAGGAGTACCCAAAAAATTTCACAAAAGTAAAAAAGTCTTGCGATGTGCTCCAATAACGCACTAAGGCTGACATTTTGAATATGAGTGAACTATAAAGGGTTAAAGGTAACTCACAACTTCAACCTGATAATACGCTATATTTATCTCACGCATTTTTTTTTTAAAACATCATCTTAATTATTACAGAATATGTTTTTAATCATCTGAATGTCCAAAAAAGGAGGTTTGAAAATCTGATGCCGCCACTGAATACAGTATGTGCAGCAATTTGTCTGAGAGCAGAAGCATCAGCGAGGTTTTTAAAAGCAGCTCAGTTCCTAAAACGACCCATAACCTTTAAGTGTGTATATAAAATAAAAGCAAAACCATCATGAATAACAACAGGAGTACTGTATTCACTGTAAAAGCAGAGATATCATCAAAGTTAATCAGAAAGAAAATGTAAAGCACATTTAAGCGATCGCACGCTTGACTGGACAGCGACTGCTCTCCAGCAGATTTATAAGTCAGTGGAGGAATTTGTAGGATGTGAATTACACAACAACACATGTGATCTTAAGTAAAATAATATCATGATAACCTGTAAGTAATGACTCCAAAATTTCTGCTTGTTTAATGTAAAAAAAAAAAACAAAAACAAAAAAAACCCCACATTGTACCTATAAATAATGGCAACTCCAAATGTTTCTCATTGTTTTAGTGTAAAAAATAACATTAAATTCTGAAAATATTTACGTGAACAAACTACTCTTTCACAGTAAAATGAGAATAACCTGAAAAAATATGAACAACCCGATATGTCTGAAGAAAATTAAATGCAATTTCGGTATGGGCATGGGGGGAAACTTACATAAATGGCAATGTATAACTCCACTTCTTGCTCAAAACAGATAAAAAAAAAAGAAGCTATTTTAACAGTGTAATGCCTTTTATTAAATGTTTTGTACCTTTGTAGAGCTGATCCAGATATCATGCACTTATATAAATGATAAACAGAGGCAAAATATTATTAACATTGCACTTATTTTTCAGTTTTTTCAGGTTATTCACATTTTCTTTGTTTGGATAAAATGTAAATATTTTCAGAGTTGAATGTTATTTTCAGAAAGACAAAAAGTGGGGTTTCCATTATTCACAGGCTATTATGTTTTTATTTTACTGCTCTGGCCCACTTGAGGTGAATGTGGCCCCTGAAGGAAAATGAGTTTGACATCCCTGCACTACAAGCACTGATATGTATGTAGCTGTGAGCTGACACATCCAAACAGGTCTTTCCTAAACAAAATGAAGCTGAAACACCAGTAAAGACAGATTGGTGCAGTATTGGCAGTGATGGAGTAGGTACCTGGCGGTTTTCAATTTACTAGTTGATCTATCCTCCCACTCATCTATGGTCACACACTGTGGGTAGGGACGGAAAGAACAACATCAGATACAACGACACATTAATTTCCTCTACGGGGTGCCGGCTCTTATACATCCAGAGGAACTAGTTAAGGAGGTTTGGGTATCTTTTAACCCCTCAAGACCCAGTAGTTCCAAAAATATTTTTATCCTGCTATATTTAACTTTTCTTAAATGATTTCTCACCATTTACTCTCATATTATCCTCTGTATTTTGCATTTTTCAGTGACAATCAGGCATTTTCCAATATTTGATTGACTGATCATGTAGATGTTCATAAAAGCTCAGACTACAGTTGAGGGTTATTATATCAAAACAGAAAAAAAAAATGAAGTAGTGATTTTTTTTCAGTAAAATATAGCAATATAACCCACAAACTAGTTTATTGCAGCTCCAAATGAATTTTTCTTAAGTGATTTATTACCATTTATTGTCATATTATGCTCTGTATTTTGCATTTCCCTATATTTAATTCACTGATCATGCAGATGTTTATAAAAGCTTAGCTTAAAGTTGAGGGTTATTATATCAGAAACAGAGAAAACTGAAGAAAAAGTTATTTTTTCAGTCAAATCTATCATTTACTGAACATAAATCAAGTGTCTCCATCCACTGTCATTGATCCAACTTCATGGGTTTTTATTGGTGAATCAATGTTGTAGATGACGGTGTTTCCATGTTCACTACAGAGCCTCTGAACATCCAAATAGCACATATCTGATGATCATGAAAAGATGAAAAACTGCATTTTACACCAATTATTTCAACATGTTGTGAGGTTTAGTGGTTCAGAAGTTTAGATCAGCAGATGATTTTGGTCGCTCTTGGCTGTTTTGGGGTCTTTATGGGTTAAGGATGCCTCCAAATGAAAGCTGAGAGACCGGGTCAGAACTGAGATGTAATGGAAAGAGTATAGGCGTGTTTCCACTATTGGAACTTCTGGTCTGTTTTGCAGGATCTTCACGGTATGTGCGTGCCTCTAATGACTGGGCCGTTTTCAGGAACCAACAGAGTACCTGCTCGAGGGAAGGTACTCGAGAACAGCCCGGTAGAGTCACTGGGCGGTACTAGTGGCTAACTCGCGCAGACTGGTTGTCGCAAATGACATCAGCAGATTGCGACAAACAACCTCCAATTTTAAGAGGAGTCGCTGGAGGAACTTCAGAACACGATGAAGTAGAAGACGACTACTCTTACTCGACGAAAGAACAGCGAAGAAGATAAGAAGAAATTAAGCAAAGCCAAGACCAGTGGACCAATCAGGAGGTGCAGGCGTTGTTGGCATACTACACCAACGAAGAAGTAGACGAATGCGATGTGACTGTCGTTGCGAGGTTCTTACAGGGCTAATACTGTTATGGAGACACGACGCCTGAGTACCTCCCCCCCAAAAGTTCTGGGACCAGTGTCTCATTGTCCCCTTGAAGGAGGTGGATGAGGTTCTCTGCTTACACTGCTGTCCCTGCAGTACATCCCCTCCAAAATGGACGGATGGATAGAAGGAACCAGTGAAGAACCATAGAAGGAAGAATGCATTCTGTGTACAGCAATGATACTCCAAAAGAACCATTTCACAGGCCGTCCATAAAGGCTCTTCATAATTTAGCAAATTTATCACAAAAACAAAGGAATAGACAAATCTGTGGAAATTATTACAAAATAAATCATAGATATTTAAGTATTCAATACAGCTCTATATGGGCACCAATAGTTGCACAAAGCACATCCAGATAGCACTGGATTTGTTGCCATGTTGGTTGCAGCGTAGCCTCATCAGTGGCATCAGTGATCTTTAGCTTCAAGTCGTTGATATCCAACTCTGACCACGGTACATATTGTGCTTTTTCTTGAAGAGTAGCCATTTTTTAGGTTTTTGACCTTTATTCAACAGAGCCCATTTCATTAACAGGGCACGTGAAATACACAAATGCAATATAATTAAAACCTGTGACAACCACTGAGTACAAAGCACAAATCTGATTAACATATCTCATCAATTGCTTGTGTAATATCTTTTTTTAATTGTAAAGAGACTTTATGGATGCCGTGTGTTTTTGTCTGACTACTCAGGTAGATACACCCCATACCGCATTAAGATAAACATGCATCGATAATTCGAAGCATGGCTCCACCAGTGTTACATCTCATTTTTAGGTCTTTTGCACTGTGTCCTGTAACTTCTAGCACAAACGCTTTGCCAGGTCCCTCAACAGTCATCTTTCTGACTGCACTTTCTGGATAAATGCCCATTTACCATGGAGACATAAGGTTGAAAATTGAGTGTTTAAAGATGGCTGCCTTACAGAGATTCCAAAAGTTTTGTGCCCTTTGCCACAAGCAACCACCTTCTTCTCTTCTTCCAGAATACCTGAACAGTGAATCTTGCTCCTGTCGAGCCCAGCAGAATGCCCTGCACATAAAAAATAGAAAATTGAAATGAAACCTCAAACCCCTGCTGCGGAGGGAGATGGACTGTGTCTGGATTGCCAAGCAGACATTGCAAACTGTTTGAAATAGCTTTGTAAAGGACAGAATCTTAAAGTCCATTGCTTTTCAACCCTTACCGGCACACATGCTGAGACAGAACCCAAGCTGCTGTATTGCTGTGATATGGTCCTGTAGGCTGATGAGACAGAATGAGAGTGGGAATACAGCAGGGTTTATCAGTGCGCAGATACTTTTACTCAGAAATGTTGCTGATATAGACCTAACAAAAGTAGCTCCCATTAAATACTCCAAAGGAGAATGGCCATGTTAAACCAAATTAAGTTTTAAAAGGAACAAAAGAGAAGAAAAAGTGGGAAGTGGCAAATCTGTCTGTACCTCTAGGGTCCACATTAACCCATAAAGACCCAGTGCTACATTTGTGGCACTTCCCAAATTATTTTTTCCTCTATATTTATCCTTTCTTGAGTGATGTACCACCATTTTTTTTACCTCCGCCAAGGAGGTTATGTTTTACCGTGTGTTTGTTTGTTTGTTAGCAACATAACTCAAAAAGTTATGGACAGATTTTTATGAAATTTTCAGGAACTGTTGGAAATGGCAAAGGAAGAACTGATTAAATTTTGAGGATGATCCAGGAGAAATCCTGCATTCTGGATCACTTTGAAATTTTCGTTAACACTGCGGTAAATGGAGCATAAAAGTTTGATGGTCAATATTTCAGGTGATTACTAATGGATGTTCATGAACTTACAGACA
>JAQQZY010000013.1:14385854-14407214 GCA_030068375.1 Ostorhinchus rueppellii | reverse complement strand
CTCAAGTTATTGACCTTAGAACACAGGGTGGTTTCGCCCAAAATGCCTGAACGCTAAATACTTCCTCAAAGTTGTGCAAGGTTGTTTCCTAGCAACCCCCCCAATGAAAGCTGATTGACGCCAAAACACATCATTGGCAGACAACGTTCAGCTTTAAATTGACGCCAAAACACGTCAATGGCAGTGAATGAGTTAAATATGTTCACAAGTGCCACGAGTCACTTTTCCATTGACCCTCAAATATCGCAAATATTACCTGCGCATAAAAATTTACCGAATGCAAAAACTCTTTACGCTGGCAAGAGGTGGTTTCTCAGGCGTTGTGAAATTGAAATATTATGTAAAACTGCAATGGAAAGACCTTTTTTTGCAAATAGAGTCCTGTGAATAAAAAACCTGGATGTGAACGGATGTTACAAGTGAAGAAGAAGAGTTTTTAAAAGAAACATGGTGCGGTATGTGAGGACACACCAGGAAACCAAATCATTTTTTAGTTTAGTACAGAATAGAGGGGTAATATATCATAATAATAATGAATATATCTGTAAATCAACAACATATTTACATTTGTCGCCATGTTTATGGAATGACTTTTATGTCATCTCACGACAAATAAATCATTGCATTTGTGATTTAATGGAAAAACTGACATTATGCACTTCTGTTTCTCTTTTTTTTTTGGACATTTTAGAAAATATTGGTAAAATTTTGCGCATAAGCCTAAAGGAAAAGTGATTACTGACATGTTTGGACTCAGAGAAAAAACAGCAGACAGTGTCATATGCTCTGGAAAAATGATATTAAGACCATTCAGACTGTGACCTAGGAACATATATGGCCTTCTAGGGATGTCCATGTGTATAAAAACAAGAGGATGCCGAACCACATTCTGCACAAATGCCAAGCTGGGGGAAGAAGAGGGTTCAGATGTTGGAGTGGCTTCATGCAATTCCGACTTGTTTTCAAGGAGAATGGGACAAAAATGAGTCAGGATCTTCAGTTCATTAACCCATAAAGACCCAGTGCTACTTTTATGGTAATATTTCTCTCCATTTAATCTTTCGTCAGTGACTTATCACCATCTATTATAAGTATTATCATCTGTATTTTGAATTTCTTCAGTAAAAATCAGGTATTTCCCCATATTTAATTTACTGATCATGTAGCTGTAAAGTTAACTGTCATAATATCAGAAACAGAAAAAAAAATGAAGAAAATTAACTGAAATGGAATGCATTATCACTGTTGATTTTTTTGTTTTGTTTTACTGTTTTTTTCTGTATTTCCCCCAAATGAAAAAAAAATGAATTATAAGAAAAAAAGAAAAATGAAGACAATGTGACTTTTTCAACTAAATCTACTGGGTGTGGGATTTGTACCTGTGGCCTTGTATTCTGGAGTGGACATTATTTATTTGCTGTGACTGTTGTTGTTTCCTTTGGTTTCCATCCTGTACTATCTGTGGAGGTTTGTGGAGACACACACGCAGCTGGGAGGGAGGAAGGGAAACTTGTCGACCTGCATCTGAACGTGTACATTGTATTGTACTGATAAAAAAGAAAATCTAAAAAAAAAAAAAAAAAGAGAAAACTGAAGAAAAAGTGACCTTCTCAGTAATATCTATCATTAAATTAAGACAAACCAAGTGTCTTGAGCCACTGTCATTGATCCTCCAAACTCCATGGGTTTTACTGGTGAATTAATGTTGTAGAAGATGATGGTGTTTCCATGGCAACACCAGAGGCTCTGAATATCTAAATGGGTCATATCTGATGACCATGAAATGATGAAAAACTGCATTTTACATCTCTTATGTACGTGCATTGAAAGGATTAGTGTAGATGGTTTTGTTTGCCAGTGGTTGTTTGAGTCTAAACTTTATTTTATTGAAAAAAAAAAATTCTTTATTTCATTAATTGTAAAATAAAAAAAGCAATTTAACAGAAATACAAACGTTTTTTGTACTAGAATGAAAGGGAGCAGAGAGAAGACTAGTCTTATTTTATCTGCCCTTTTATCCCCAGAAATCAATTTACAAAGAACAACATAAATGACAACAACAAAAAAATGGGTCAATGTGTGACTTTGGGTTGTCGTACTGACATTTAAAACTATCAATGACCAGGAAAAGTCCCATAATACGACACACTCAGTTATGAAAACCACCATGAATTAAATTTACATCCTCACAGCCTGAAACACTGACTCAAACAAACAGGACCACAGTAAAACCACACATCACCTCTTTTTTCTGAACAGTGTATATTGTCCATAGCTGCACAACAGATCCATTTTGAATGGTCCAAACAAGGTCAGGACAGAAGAGCTGCAATTTAGTCTGAAGTGTTCCGTGTAACAGGGGTGAAAAGTTACTCTCCCAAAGTTTTTCTTGAATGAGCTGCAGAAATAGTATTCTTCAAGTTACTTCCATGCTCCTTATTGTTATGTAAAAGTACTTCCTTCCTTCCTTATTTATTTATTTATTGATTTTATTTTATATGGGGATGCATCGCCCGAGACTTTGTTGGGTGGGGGGATGGATGGAATGGGTAATGTTGTTTTCGTTTTGTAGAAAATCTAAAATTATTGTTTCTTTCTTATGTGACTGCCATTTTGGTTCACTTTGATTTCAATACAAAGATATTTTAAAAAAAGTAAAAAAGAAAAGTAATTCCTTACAGGGCATCCACAAAGTCTCTTTACAATTTAAAAAATGTTTTACAAAAGCAATTGATGAGATATGTTAATCCGATTTGTTGTACGTACTCATGGTTTTGGAAGTTTTTAATCACATGGGGTTTGTGTATTTCAGGTCCCCTGTTAATAAACATTTCAAATCTAAAAAATGGCTACTCAAGAAAAAGCACACTGTGTATCATGGTCAGAGTTGTGCAAGTTACTTCTAAACTATAATACATTACAGATTACTTGTAACTGTTATTTAAAAGTTATTCCTAACCTTATAATATTACCATCTCAGAGTTGTAATACATTACATGACTCCTGCATTACTTTTGAGGTTCATGCAGACTCTTGTGATAAATAGTGCGTGCGCAGTAGAACAGTAGTAGTAATGAGCATATGTCTGTGTCACAAATACTTTCTCCTACCATCTTTACCCACTGCCTGAACACTGACAGGAAACAGAATTTTCCTCCCGCATTTTTGATTCGTTAAACCAGTGGTTCCCAACCTTTTTTGGCTCATGACCCCATTTTAACATCACAAATTTCTGGCGAACCAAGACATTGAAAACGGAGACTTGTTTTTGCTAAAATTTATTTGTTTTTGATCATGTAACAGTTTGCTATACCACAATCCTCAAGAAAATCCATTACAGATTACTCGTTACTGTTATTCTGTTGACCCCCAAGTCAAATAAATACATTTTTGTGCTCAGTAAGTAACGCTACGGTCTATGTTTGAATTTTTTCCAAAATTTTACTTGTTCAAAGAAGTGGTGTGGCATCGAGGACACTGGTAGATAAATCTGCAATTGATAAAGAATTCTAATGTCATAGAAACAGTAGCTTACCTTGTCATTGCTGATCACAGGAATCATGCTAACTACCTTCTTGAAATTAGGGTTAATAATGAGCATATGTCCATGTGGCCAGTGGACTGTCTTCTACCTTCACCCACTGACTGAACACCAACAGGAAATACAACTGCCACAGCTAAACTGCTACAACTGCGCTAAGCTAAAGCTAAAAGTGCTGCTCCTAAAATAGGAAAAAACAGGAAAATTACTGAATGGATTTTAACAATTTTTTTCCACACTGTTCTAACTCTGGGAGAGGCTGTGACTGACTTAATTTCATTTTTGGGAGGAGTATTCCTTTAAAAAAAAAAAAGTTGTCAAACCCCAGTGATAGTTTACTTTTCAGATCTGTCAGTCTTTCCGCGCTTACGTACCTGAATCACTTCCCTCATGGTGAACAACTAAGAAGATGACTCTATCATCAACACAGTCTGCTAGTTTACGTAACAAATTGTAATTGTCACACATGCCTTTTCGGAAATTTTGTCGTGAAGTGCGTTATGGAAATGGGAATTCCACGCAGCAGCAATTTTGCTCTCTTCATGAGTGCTGAATCCAAATTTGGCCTTTACCTCCATCCACCGACTATATTCATTCTTTAAAACAAAACTGGTGGATGGTACAATTCTCAGTTTTCTTGCCGCAACTGCGAGAAACCCCTTTCGCTTCTCGCAATGCACTTCGCAACAAAATTTCTGAAAAGACCCAAGTGACATTTTGGTTTGTTATGCTTTTTTAAAATCTCACAATCATGCTGTTTTGTTTTTTTTTTTTTTGTCATTTGAGCAACTAAATTATTCACATTTCACATTTATGCATTTGGCAGACGCTTTTATCCAAAGCGACTTACAGTTATTACAGGGTATTGGTTACAACCTGGAGCAGTGTAGGGTTAGGTGCCTTGCTCAAGGGCACTTCAGCCATTGCCTACTGGTCAGGGTGGGATTTGAACTTGCAACTCTCCAACCTTAAGTCCAACGCTCTAACCACTAGGCCACAGCTGCCCCGGGTATGGGTAAAAGTGGGTTGCAACACAAGCACTATTGAACATGTATCGAGTAAAAATATTCCTGAAAAGTAGTAATGCCGTACACTACTGCATTACATCAAAAAGTAATCTATTACTGTAATTCATTACTTCTATATGGCATTACTCCCAACACTAGAAATCGACGTAAATGTTCACATAAAATAAAGCTGACCCAACAACGCATGAAATAAGTTGCGATTAAATGTCCACATTATAAAATACTGGTAAAAGTAAATTATTATCTGGCTGTTTTCTATTTTTTAAATTTGCATTCCAACCTTTTCTCCTTTGGGCTTGTGTAAGTCCATGAAAGAAATGAAATAATCTCCGACAACCCACCTTCAGGTCATGACCCAGGCTTTGGGAATGGATGTTCTCTAATATTACCAGCTGTATCTGTGCAAACCACCTCAACATGTAAACAAACAAATTATCAGTCCTACTTCGAGGCATCGTAATTAAAGTTATGACTCATCAGTGTCTTCGTGATTCTATTGATCCAAACAAAGATATTTACACATCTCTATTAATACACCGTTTAAAAAGTTTGCCTCCTGTACTCGGAGTTGTGGTTTGGAATAAAACAAAAGAGTGCTCACTCATATGGATTAGCCAACATGCCTCATTTTTCCTCCTTCGATTGCCTGGTCACTCTGACCTCTGCACTGCCAGGCTCTCACTCCTTAGACTATGGATCCTCTTGAGCTCATTAAGCTGCTGTGGATGAGAGGTCAACAAAAGTACTCATCTCCCCCTCCCGCAAAAACAAATAAACAAACAAACAAACAAACAAACAAAAAAAGTCTCAAATCTGGATTCTGACAATACTGTCCTCTAGGAAAATCTTGAGTGTATAAAAATGTGTTTTATTCTGAAAAGAGGCTTCCACGCTCAAAGAAATGTCACAGATTAGCATTAGCAGGAAGGGTGTGGAAAAGCTCCAGGGTGTTTCGCTGATGCAGGCTGTGTGTGGAGGCCTGTGTGTGCCAGCATTATGACAACAAGGCCATAGAATTTATGTATTGTGTTAAGTTTTTCCCAAACATAAACTGCGCCCTGATATTGATGATGTATTGAATATTCTATTTGTTTAGCTGGACGGTCAGGGATTTATGTTGGCAGGAATAGAAGGAGCTTAAATCTTTGTCTGCATGAATGATGGTAACATTTATTCTGCTTAGCTTAGGGACAGACGGGGAGACATATTGTATTCATTCAACATGTCTCCGGACTGCAAACAGTTACATTATGCCATGAATAACTCAAGTGGAGCAAACTTCTTTCCGTAAAGTACATGGGAAGCTCGGCGGTGCTATTTGCACTTGGGAAAAGAACAAAATAACTACTAGAGTAAAGAAAAAAACCAGCCCCAGACAGTGCAGATGCTCTCTCTGACACTAAAATACTATATCCAATCCTTCATCCTGTGATTCTGTGCTGTGGTGCCAGAACAAAAGCCTCTGGATAGGGTTTAACTTAAGCTCTACTTTTTTCCCCTCTCTCAATAAAGTGATGAAGAGGGTTAGAGGTGTGACCACTGTGGGAGCTGTACGGAGTCAGAATTCTAACCAAACCAGACGTGGCTCTCCACCTGGGGTCACTGTTGTGGTGTGTTTCATAAGTGTGTGTGTGTCGCAGCATGTCCGGTCATCTATCACAATAAGAGGTAGTGGACTTGTGGGTCAGAAGAGAAGTAGCAGACTCCTTAAAAGAGGAAGCAGAGTAGTTTGCCCCAGTGATACCTGTAAATTATGAGCCAATGTGCTGCAACGAGGTAAATGCTCTGTATGTTCCTGCAGGTGGTCGACTCCGTAGAGAAAAGGTGGAAAACTACGGTAATACACTCTGCTAATTACATCAGTATCAACATAATGAAAATGTTTGGGTTGTTATTCATAAAATGACACGAATGAATGAAAAATATCTGGGTTTATTCCGTTTAACCCATGAAGACGCAAACAGCAACTGGTGACCAAAACCATCAACTGAGCTAAAATATGTAATAACTACTGAAAAATTAATCATATCAATACACATAAATAATCGGGGTAAAATATAGTTTGTCATCTTTCCATGGTCATCAGATACAGTTGAGGACAAAATTATTAGCGCCCCCCGAAAAAATGTCTTTGTTTTAAAGTATTTCCCAAGTGCTTTGATGCAGACCAACACATTTTTAACAGCTTTTTTAGACATTCTAGTTTATTCCTTCCACCACAAGGAGATTATGTTTTTGCCAGCGTTTATCTTTCTGTCTGTTTGTGTTCAAAATAATTTGAAAGGGAACTTTTTTTTAAAAGTGTCTTTTGTATTGGGAGATAGGGCATGATGGCACTGAGCTGCCTATGAGGTCATTCAGTGCCATCTAGTGGAGGAAAGTACAAACACTAAATTAACAAAACAAACACTACCTTAAAAAATACAAACACAATCTTAAAAAAAAAAAAATACAAACACTACCTAAAAAAAAGTACAAACACTACCTTAAAAAATACAAACACTAACTTAAAAAAACAAACATGACCTTAAAAAAATACAAACACTATCTTAAAAAAAATAAAAATACAAACACTACCTAAAAAAAAGTACAAACACTACCTTAAAAAACAAACACTACCTTAAAAAATATAAACACTATCTTAAAAAAAAATAAAAAATACAAACACTACCTAAAAAAAAGTACAAACACTACCTTTAAAAAAATACAAACACTACCTTAAAAAAAGCAAACACTACCTTAAAAAAATATAAACACTATCTTAAAAAAAATAAAAGTACAAACACGACGTTAAAAAACAAGTACAAACACTGCCTTAAAAAAAAGTACAAACATTACCTTAAAAAAAGTACAAACACTACCTTACAAAAAAAGTACAAACAC
This sequence comes from Ostorhinchus rueppellii, assembly GCA_030068375.1. Classification (NCBI taxonomy): domain Eukaryota; kingdom Metazoa; phylum Chordata; class Actinopteri; order Kurtiformes; family Apogonidae; genus Ostorhinchus; species Ostorhinchus rueppellii. The sequence continues at coordinate 14,399,762 of JAQQZY010000013.1, read as the reverse complement.
TACCTTAAAAAAAAAGTACAAACACTACCTTGGTGGAGGTCTGCGCTCTCCGAGTGCTTTTCTAGTTTTGAATGCTTACATTATTTTAGTTGGGGCACAGAAATGAAAATAATCCACAAAAAACAAAAAGTACCAGGGTGAAAATTATTATGCCCCCAGATCCTACTAGTCCATTGGTGTCAAACATATGGCCCGGGGGCCAAAATCGGGCTGACAAAGGGTCAAATCAAGGCCCTGGGATGAATCCATGAAATGCAGAAATTACACTGAAGACAGGAATAATCAAGGATGTTCAAATTATTTTAAGTCAATTCAAAGTGGGTGAGACCAGTAAAATATGATCATAATAAATTATAAATAATGATGAAAAAGGCTAAAAAAAAAAAAAAAGTAAAATTAAACAAAAATGTTTACATTTACAGATTAGCCAAAAAATTACCAAAAAAAGAAAAAAAAAAGTGAATAATCTGAAATGTTTTAAGAGAAGTTTTTGGAACAGTACCAATATTCTGCCTGTTATTAAATGTTTTGTGTATTTGTAGATCCACTGTGATCTGTAAGACGTGATGCATCTGTATAAATGATAAAATAAGGTGTAATATTGTTAAAATTGCACTTATTTTTCTTCAGAATTTTCAGGTTGTTTATATCTGTTCATGTTCTCTTCAAGTACGCTTTGTAGATCTAAATGGTTAAACTCATTATTTATAAGCTCTTATCCTATCATTTATATTATTTCACTGGTCCGACCCACTTTCGATCATATGAGGTTGTATGTGGCCCCTGAACGAACATGAGTTTGACACCCCTGTACTAATCAGTTGTGTCTCCTTTTTTAGATAACAGCCTGTAGTTGTTTGCTGTAGTTTTCAATAAGTCTCTAACAAATCTTTTGAGGAATCCCAGCCCATTCTTCTTCGGCAAATCTCTCAAGCTTCTCCAGATTTGATGGCCTTCTGGCATGGACGTTCTTCCTACAAAATTTCCAAGAGACTTAAGTTGGGGCTTTGTGCAGTTCACATTAGGCGCGTTTCCACTATCAGAACTTCCAGGGTGTTTTACAGGAACTTCATGGTATGTGCGTGTCTCCATTGACTGGGCCATTCTGACAGGGCCGTTTTCAGGAATCAACAGAGTACCTGCTTGAGGGTAGGTACTCGAGAACAGCCTGGTAGAGTTGCTGGGTGGTACTAGTGCCTAAATCGTGCAGATTGGTTGCCGCAAATGACATCTGTAGATCACGACAACCAACCTCCAGTTTTTTAAAGAGCAGTTGCTGGAGGAATTTCACAACACGATGAAGCAGAAGACGACTACTCTTGCTCGGCGAAAGCAGCGAATAAAATAAGAAGCAAACATCCCAACTTCGTCCGTGTCCATGCCCAATCTTGTTGCGATTTCCTCCTCTGCTGCTGCTTTGTTTTGGCCCTTTCTGTGAGTGACGTTACTACAGAAACGGACGCGATAGGATGACGTCGTCGCAAGGTTCTTACAGGGCCATTACTGTAATGGAGACACAACGCCTGAGAGGACCAGGCTAACTTGTGGCCTGGTCAAAAGTATCTTCTCCTCAAAAAGTCCTGGGACCAGTGTAGTGGAAACACACCTTTATTTTCATTCATTTTGGTCTTCTGAAGATAGTTCTTCACTAAGAGAGACATATGTTTTGATCGTTGTCGTGTTGGAAGATGAAGCGGCAACCCAGCCCCAGTTTTATGCCAACTGTTAAAGGTTTTCTTTCAAAATCTTCACATATCTTTCTTTGTTCATGATTCCCTTCCAGTTCCAGATGCACTGAAGCATTTCCACAGCATCGTACTCCCACCACTGTGCATCACTTTAGGGACGGTGTTCTTTGGGTTATATGCCTCCCTTTTTTCTCCCAACAGAAGCATTGTTTCGAGTTCTAGTTTAGTTTCATCAAACCATAGGACATGCTTCCAGTTTGCATAATCTTTCTCCAGTTTGTCCTGAGTCTTAAGTCTGGCTTTAAAGTGTCTCTTCTTCAAAAGTGGAGTTTTTCTTGGTCTGTAACCTCACAATCCCTTCCTGTGCAGAGTTGTAGTGATTGTCTTTGAGATTACAATTCCTAATGTGGCTAAGTCATCCACCAGTGTCTTGGCAGTTGCTCTGGGGTCTTTAGACACATCTCTCACTAGTTTTCTTTCCAGGGTCTTTGAACTCTTTCACTTCCTACCTTTGCCCGGCTTGTTCTGTACTGTGTGGCTGTCTTTGAATGTCTGGATTATACATCTCACTCTAGTTCTTGATACGTGGAAAAGCTTGGATAGCTTTGCATATCCTTCCCCTGCTTTGGGTGCATCAATAATTATTTTTCTCAAGTCTAAACTAATTTCTTTAGTTTTCTCAACTGACAGCTCAATGACCCATATTGAAGCTTTTATACCATGTTTTAACTTAAATGTTGAGTCAAATCACATGATTCACCCAAACGCTTTTAAGCACATCACCTGTGAAGTTAAAGCATTATGCCATTTCCATTAGTTAGTTTTACAGATTTTATGAAATTGTAGTTTTTTGTATTACTGCCCGAACCTTACTTGATCCGTGTTCACTTTCAATGGAATTTCATCTGAACCTTAGATTAATTCTATAGTAAAACTGAAGGAAGAAAAGAAAGACTCATTTACACATTTTTTAAATTTGTTATATATATATATATATATATATATGTATGTATGTATGTATGTATGTATGTACACACATCTTCACATTTTCAAAATACTTTACAAAAACATTTTTCAATTATTCCTTCTTTTGTGGAACAAAATATCATCCTAGGATTTTTTTAAAATTACAAAAGTGGCACAAAAACACAACGGTACATTACTTAAAGATGGTGATTGACTAGTTTCAAAACAAATATTTTTCGACACACTTCTACAGTGAATGCAACTTGACAGACTAAAGCCTCTGTGTTGACTTCCAATATTATCCACAGTTTAAATTCTGGTCCGTCAGAAACAATAGTTTGTAGAAGCTAGTTTATACATATTCATATGGATGGAGAAAAATATGTGCATTGGTGTGGACAGAGTTATATAAGTCAGGAAAACTGATAAATCTGCCATGAATAAATCTGGAAGTAAACAGGAAATGAAGCAATATAAATATCTATCACATCGGTAAAAGGTATTTTTTTTGGCCACTTTTATCCACTAGCTGTGTTTTCTTTTGACCCGTAAAGACTCAAACATCCACTGTCAGCCAAAATCACCAACCAATCTAAAATGTTTAACACCTGTTCATCCACTAATTCTATTAATACATGTAAATAACTGAAATAAAATGCAGTTTGTCATCTTTTCATGATCATCAGATATGACTCATCTTCTACAACACTGATTCACCAGAAAAATACATGAAATTGGATTAATGGCAGTGGATGGAGACACTTGGTTTATGTTCAGTTAGTGATATATTTTACTTTAAAAGTCAATTTTTCTTCAGTTTTCTGTTTCTAATATAATAACCCTCAACTTTACTCAGAGTTTTTATGAACAACTATGTGATTAGTAAATTAAAAACAGGAAAATACTTGATTTACACTGAAAAATGCTAATTACAGAGAATAAAATTATAACAAATGGTGATAAATCATGTAAGAAAGGATAAATATAGAGAAAAACTCATTTGGGAAGTGCAACAAAAGTCACAATAGGTCTTTACGGGTTAAAGTCAGTGATTAGTCATCGGCCACCACCGGAGCTAAATTCAGCTGTATAAAGGGCATGGACGAAGACATAATTTGCATTATTGCTCTTTTAATTTGCACCTATTTCAAGCTCTGTTAAAACAGATGAAAGGTAAAAACAGCCTTTCTGGGCATTACTTTTATTTGAGGAGACATTAGCTGCAAGGCAACAAAATACATATCAGAAACTAGATGAAAACAAAATGTTCTGTAATTCCACATGGTTTTATTTTTATTTTTACTCTCTTAGAAACACAAGGTTGTAAAAAGTGGGCCCTCATGCTTTTTTTTTTTTGCTTTTGGTGTTTCCTTTTTCCTGATTTTACTCACAGCAAGAGTGACTCCTGGGCTCAGCGCACAATGTTTGGATACTGCCACATTCATTCATGCTATTCTGTGCCATAAATTTAAGAAAATGCTAAACTTATCCAAGCATAATTAAAAGAATCTAACTGAAGTCACATGCATTTTGTAATTTGCAGTGAAGTGCATTTTAAAAACCAATATCAGGAGAAGAAATATTGCTCGATGAGAGAAAAATAAGAACTAGAAGCAACACTTTTCCTAAAATTGTCCTGCTTCCCTTCAACACTTTTGACCAGGTATGCACTGATTTCGCCACACTGCTCTATTACCTTCATTCATTTTAAAGGCCCATGTTTCCATTATGTGATTATTCTCCTTCAAAGTCATGCAACTGGGGCCATAACACAAAAATTTCAGTTTTTTCCTGCCCCTCTGTTACATTCAGTCTCATACCTCACACTGTTGCAGACCGTGAGTTCACCGTGTTATAACCATTTTCCCCAGCTTTGCTAAAATTGGATATCTGTCCTCGAAAGCAAGTGTAACACCATCACACAACCAATTTGCAATGAGAAACCAAGCTTTCAGCGACTCCCTATGGGGTGCAAAGGTTGCACTCTCACTCTCACTCGATACTTCTTTTATAAACTGGAAAAAAATGGAGAATTTATTTAAGTGAAACAGTTCCAAAAACATGTATCGGAAGCTGAAATTATACATTCAGGCAACATTTTATCCGGTGATACATCTATAGGTTTGATATGAAGATGAAACTCGATGTAATTATGTAAAAATGGAGTGAAGTCTCATTGTCATGGCAACCCTTTTGGCAGACTGAGCTTTACACCGACATATTTTCTTTGCTCTCCGGGGAGCTGCGTAAACTGTGAATATAATAATGTGATAATGCATCTGACAAATACAGGAGGTGTGATGTGATGGTGCGCTTTGTAGGTTCTCTCACTTGCCCTGATCGTAATGTGTTTCTCTAATTTCCTTTTCTTTTGCACAAGAGGGAGGTGTCACACTACTCACTGAGGTATCAGATATACTCTGGGAAAGCTATTTATACAGTGCAAAGCTTTCATACTGCAGCTCTCACAGTTACAATGTGCCGGAGTGATTCTGTTTGGGTGAAAAAATCCCATACTTAACCCAAGCAAATCATCCGCAAGGCCAAGAAAAACAAAACTCAAAAAACAAACTCAGCCGAAACAGTTGGAGGAGAGCGACTTGCAAAGCCCAGCTATCAGTTTGGAGACTCATTAACTAGATTTGACTTGTCCATCATGCTGCTAGGCTGAAACAACCCATCAGGCAAACTTTCATGTCTATTATTGGCCTGTGGAAGGATGAAGCAATTTTGTAAAAGCACTTTCCACTATAGTGAAATTGCAGGTTTTACGGTTCCAATGAGACTGTATAGAACAGCAGACATCAGCCGCGCACACGTACACATATACATGCTTGCATGCACAAAGACACACAACAATTTCTACCGTATCATTACTGTGCAGTCCCATACACCTTTCATCCTCCCTCTCCTCAGAGTCACTGGGAGCAAAATTTGATTTCCGCCTCATAACTCTCTCCATAATGCGATATCGCCAGCACTAAATTGCCAAGATAACCTTTATCAGAGTAGAGGTGAAAGCCCTGAATCACTGAGCGGTTATTCCTCTGCCAGGCAAGGAAAACAAGGAAGAGGGAGGGTGAAGGGGGGGGCGGATAATAGATATTTTCCCTCAGGCAAAATCATGGACACCTCAGCGGTGTCATTCAGCTATTTGGATCAGAGTCAGGTGGTAAAAAAATGTTTAGAGGAAATGGAGATGGACAGTTGAGAGTCACAACGATGCCTCTACCAGGTGTTTGTTGCAGAACTCTTTCACTTTTTTAACCCGTTGAAACACTAAGTTGAAAGTGATCTGCCTGGACTTACTTTCTTATTTTGATGATAAAAAGGTTAGAAAATATGCTGTGAGTGAGTCATTTGCCCATTTCTCTAGAGCACTTACAACTTTCAAAATCTATCATTTACAATTTCCTGCATGTTATAATTCGACTAAAATGGTTCCTTCTCCAGCTTCTGCTACAGGTCTGAGTGAAATTACCGTAATGAGCCAATAAAACCTATAAAGCGCAACGTCTCAGGTTTCAGAAACTGTTGGAATTTTTCCAATTGCAAAAACAGTGAAAGATTTACAGCCATCCAAACTGTATGCACAGGGTGTGTCAGTGATGACGCATCAGGTTTTAAAGCAGGGGTCTCAAACTCATTTTCCGTCAGGGGCCACATTCAGCCCAATTTGATCACAAGTGGGCCGGACCAGGAAAATAATAGTGTAATAACGTTTTTATCTTTGCTTTAGTGCAAAAACCCCCATTAAATTATGAAAATACTTAATTTTATAAACTAGTGAAACAAAAAAAGATGTGAATAACCTGAAAAAAATTAAATTTCTTAAGAAAAATAAGTGAAATTTTAACAATATTTTTCCTCAACTTATCATTTATACATGTGTGTTATGGATCGGATTTACAAATACACTAATCACTTTGTAACAGGCAGAAAATTGTTAAAATTGTGCTCAGTTTTCTTTAGACATTTCAGTTCATATATATTTTTTAAGTTATTCACATTTCATTGTTACAGGATAGTTTTTAAATGTAAATATTTTCATAATTTATGAAATTTTTTTGCACTAAAATGAAGACAAAAATTTGAAGTTGTCATTATTTATAGGCTTAATGTAATATTTTTTCACGTCAAACCAAGAAGAAAATATGGAATCATTATTTTTTAAAGGTTTTTAAGCTGTTATTTTACTTGAGATCATATTGGTTTGTATGTGGAACCTGAACAGCCTTGACTGTGGAATTTTTACACTTTGCAAATTCATCCCTCGGGCCTCACCGGAACCTCTGGCGGGCCAGATTTGGCCCCTGGGCCGCATGTTTGAGACTTCTGTTTTAAAGAGTTAGCACAATGAGGGAGATATCTGCCAACTTTTCGGAGCGCATTATGCATAGCTTTACAAATTATTCTCTCACAATAAAAGTTTGTGTACTCAAACCTTGGAGAAACTATCAAAGGGACCCTCCTCCTGGGCTTGCTGTGCTGGTCTTACAACATCTCTGATACTGTCCCCAAATCAAAAAGCCTGTTTTCTCTCTCATGTTGCTTTATTTTTCTCCAGCTGTGAAATATGAATGATTCTAAGTCTGATGCATTCAAAATGAAATCTCTTATTTGGTATAAGTCGTGAATCCCTTTGCCTGCTGTGAAACAATAAAACTGAAATGGTACTACATTTGTATACTTCAGGGCCCTTAAACAAATGCAAAGTGAGGAAAGTTGGATGTGATCTTGGTGAGTATGCAATTCTTGATCTTTCTGATGCAATCCACTGTGAATAAATAAAGTGCAGTGAAGCAATTTGAGAAGAAAAGCAACTTATGCAAATGTAAACTAATGCACACTGTGGTTTAGGGTCTTGTATTGTTACTTGTCAGAGGAAAACACCACAGTCAAGGCCCTTTGTTATCCCACAGGTGGATCCTGGGGCGGCTGTGCTTATACAAGGCATTATGAATAGTAAACTGATGAAACGGAGGACTGGAGCCTTATGTACACAGTAATCAAAAGGAGGATTGTTGGATTTATGTTGCAGTGAATAAATGGTGGCAAACTACACAAGGTCTGAAATTAATGGGGGAAGAAAGTGTAATTAATTATAGATAAGAACATGAGCATTAGGGATCTGTGTACATTTGTATCTGGATTTATTAACCCAAAAAGACCCAGTGCTGTTCTTGTGGCAGTTCCAATGAAGTGTTCTCTATTTTTAACCATTTTGAGTGATTTATCACCATTTACTCTAATATTATGCTTTGTATTTTTTTGCATTTTTAAGTGAAAATCTGGTATTTTCCTGATTTTGTAGATGTTCATTAAAGCTCAGATTAAAGTTGATGGTTATTATATTGAAATGAGAGAAAACTGAAGAAATTTTTTTTCCCCCCTGCAAAATATATCATTAAATAAATAGAAAATAAGCATCTCCAACCACTGTCAGATACACAGATCCAAGTCCATGAGTTTTACTGGTGAATCAGTGTTGTCGAAGATGACTGTGTTTCTATGTTCACTACGGAGCCTCTGAACGTCCAACGTGGGTCATATCTGATGACCATGAAAGATGACAAACTGTATTTTACATCAATTATTTACATGTATTGATAGAATTAGTGGCTCTACAGTTATTTAACATCTTATATCAGTGAATGATTTTGGTCACCGGTGGATGTTTGGGTCTTAAGGCAGCGAAGTTATTGTCAAAGTACCACAATAGTAGCCTATGAGCTAGCAACTATAAGAAGAAAATGGCAACTTTTGGAGAAGATTTGCACTGTGTAATGATGAATGGATAGCCTGGCAGGCCAAACTATACATGAACTGTATTGGCTGGAATCGAACCATTGAGAGAGCCTGTGGGTGGATTCAACCGTTGTCGTTCAAACTGTTCCTGCACATAATAGGCCAGTTCTACGACCAATCAGAGCAACTGACAGTGTGACATATTCAGAGCAACAAGTGGAGCCAGCTGGTATATTAGACTGTTACTGTAACTGGTCGGCAAAACAGCAAATCCATCCTTCTTTAAAACGAATGACTTGAGTGCTTTTTTCTGCTCAACTTTCAAAGAAAAGCCCAAGTCTGACTCTAACAAAATCGACGACAAAGCCGATTCAAACGAGCGCAGTTCGTTAGCCACATCCATCTTCGTTGCTGTCTATGGTTGTTCTGCTATCTCGCCCTACACAGCCCGCCCCAACGACTCGCTACACAGACAGACCATTTTGATTGGTCCGACATACTCTGTGTCAGACCAATGATGGGCTCCTACTGTGTGATGCTAGACCACAAACTCGGCAAGAATATTTTCTGCCGCTATGTTGTCTAGATTTCTAGGGTAATGGATGGATAGGCTTTATTAATCCAGAGTATTCTAAAGTAATTCAAGTATTCAGGAGCTTTTCATACAGCACAAGAAGACAAAAAAACAGACGGACCAAAACAGGTGGGTGAGGAACCAGGTTGACTTCTTATTTAAAAATCCCAACCAACCGACCAACCAATTAAATTTCATTTAAATAGTTCCACATTATGACAAAAGTTATCTCATGACACTTTACATTTAAAGCTGGTCTAAACCAGCCTCTTAAGCCAATTATGAAATTTGTCGGTTTAAAGGATAATTATACAAGTCCAAAGTTTATTCAGCAGTTTATTGTATATTGAATTATCAGACTGTAAATATAAATAGAAAGATTACATACCTGTAGCATCAGAAATAATGTTCATGTAACTGTCTCCATCCTTTCACTAACGATAGCTCTGGAGCTACAACACAACCAGACCTGAAGCGTTTCTCACTCATATCAATACTTTTTCATTTCACACTTGAAGTGAAAGGTAAAATATGTCAAGCAAATGTTTGTTTTGGTTTAGGTGATATGGATTATGTGAGATAAGAGATGCAGTCCACTGAGACATTACCACAAAACTAGAGGTTTCTTTGCTATCTTTGTCACAGATTGTCACTTCCACAACTTGTAAAATGATCTTTGAATGTACAAAGATACGTGTAAATGGTGTCACAATTCAGTCAGAATCTCTCTCTTGCTATTAGACAGTAACTTTTCGACCAGTGGTGTCAAACATACAGCCCGTGAGCCAAAACTGCCTCACCAAAGGGTCTGATCTAGCCCTTTAGATGTATCCGTGAAATATAAAATTACATTGAAGTTATTAATCATCAGTCATTTTAGTTCAGGGGCCACAGACAGACTAATGGGGATCAAAATATTAAAATAGTATTATAATAATCTATAATAACCAAATATTTGTCATTGTATTAGTGTAAAAAAGTTTTCATTACATTTAAATGTTTACATTTACAAACTATCCCTTCACAAAAAATGTGAATAACTTGAAATGTCTTAAGAGAAGTACGTACAATTTGACCAATATTTTGCCTGTTATTAAATGTTTTGTGTATTTGCAGATCCACTGTGATCTGTAAGTTGTAATGTACATGTGTAAGAAATAAACTGAAGCATAATATTGGTAAAATCACAGTTATTTTTCTTTAGATATTTCAGCTTGTTGATGGCTGTCCATGTTATTCACATTTTGAAGGTTTAGTTTGTAGATGTAAACATTTTCACAATGTAATTTTTCTTTTTTCAATATTATTATTTTAATGGTCCGGCCCATTTGAGATCATATTGGGCTGTATATACTGAACTAGTTTAGTTCAGTTTATTTTTAATATGCAACAAAATGAAATAATCCTACTTAGTTCTTATAAATGAAACTGATAAGAAAACAAAAACATAAACATGAAAAGAAAGTATGACTTCATTTGCGTATTTGAAAAGGAGTGGGAGGAAGTAAAATAAATGGTAAGCCTGTAAAACTATAACCTTAAGACATTTGTAACTAGAAAAGCAGACCTCCACCAAGGTAGTGTTTGTCCTTTATTTTTTTAAGGTAGTGTTTGTACTTTCCACCACTAGGTGGCGATGTATGACCTCACATGCAAATCAGTGCTGTAATGCCCTATCTCCCAATGATAAAGAAACCTTTAAAAAAAATTCCTGGATCCAGACGATGATCTGGATCACCACAAAAATGTAACCACTTTTTCCTCGTCCCATTTCTAATAATTCCTGAAAATTTCATCCAAATCTGTTCAGAACTTTTCAAGTTATGTTGAACACAAACAGACAAACAGACAAAAAGATAAACACTGGCAAAAATATAACCTCCTTGGTGGAGGTAATTAATGAATTTACTGACCAAAAGTATAGTTGAGATGTCTGTTAAGAAAAACAACTCTTTTTTTCCAATAAACATTAGTTCAGATCAGGTAGCAGGTGAGTGAGGTGTCATGCATCTGTATAAAGTCTTCTTTAGTCCTAAAATCTTCCCATACAACCACACGACTTGAGCAGATACTAAGGGGAGCAGCGTGGGGAGGCAGCCGTCAGCAACTCCCAGCTTTGTATTCACTCCAACAAACCCCTACATCCCGCTCTGCTGAAGCAGTTGGGGGTTAAGAGCTTTTCTGGTGCTACTTTAGATGTGTACGGGTGAGCAGAATGCTGGCCATTTCCCCCCACCATCATTTCATGACTGGTCTGGAGGCTTTAGCTGGCAACAAAACATCCGTCACAATACCCGTGCGTATTACTTGAAAGTGTATTACTGCTGTGACACTGATTAGTCTGAGGTTTCCATACTGTTCTGGTTTTTCATTGTCCATCACATCAAATAACACATGTTCACTGAGCCCATACTGCATTGGATGTCTGTTCCTGGGAGACCTACACCACCTATTATAGATTAAAACGCTGAAGAATGAAAAAAATCAATCATGGTCTGCTGCAGTGACGTATCACTTTAAAGTATCATGTTTGTTTTTTTTTTAATAATAGCAGTCCCATCCATTGCTGATCTGCAGTAAGACTTATTTTCATTAACACTACCCCTATTGTAAATGGGGTGAAATTCAATTGAGCAATCAAAGCTAGCACTGAACTTACAATGCCACACATTTAGTCCCTCTTCCAAATCCCTTACCAGTCTTATGCTGCCAGTTCACTCATGCAAATTATCAATCATGTCTCTATCTGCTGTGATTCAAAATGACATAATTATTTGGAGCAACATTTGCAATATTGGTTCCAGAAGCCAATTATGAAATAGGAATAAAATAGGGTTGGAGATCTGCGTGATTGCATAGCAATAGGAAATTACTTTTGCATAAAAGGGATGGATGTTTAAAAGTACTTTGTTGAGAAATGGTCTTACCACCTGAGATAATAAGCAGTTTGATTATGCATGTTTGCAGAAAATGAGAAAAACACAGTCCCATATTGAGCTCTGTGTGAAGTTAATGAGTTGATAGTGAAAGAGAAAAGGGAAACAGAGAAATGTGTTATGCTGTGTTTGTTCTATGTGTCAAATCTGGCTAGCTGTGCTTCATCTATACTGATGATGGATGATGTGGGTGTAATATCTACTGCTCCTGTGCCAACACGTCTGCATTTTGGCAAGATGAGGTAAGAGCAAGTAAAATGTTTCTCCACTGCCAAACAACATGGCAGATTTTTCAGATAATTTAGAATCATCTGCATGAAAAAAAAAAAAAAAAAGTCTTCCCAGGCTCAGGTGTTGTTTTAATTGCATAAACACATATTTTTTATTTATGTTTTAATCACAAAGTCTCTGGGTTTAAGGAGAGATTTTGTGGGTATATTTTAAAATCTGATCACAACTCCATGCATAAACCACATCACTTTTAGAGCGCTGTGTCTTTGTTGAATTGAGTCCCACTACATCTGAGTTGAGAAAAGATTAAGTTGTTGTCAAAGCAGTGCTGCAATAAAATAGAAGTTTGGGTCACAGCAGGAACAACATCTTATTTTACTTATTCTAAGGTTGCATCTGTACAAGAAGAGACAAGTTGATTTTTAGCCTCGCAAAACCCAGATAGTTTCTATTCCCCGTCTCAAAAAACTATTAGCTCTGGGTCATCTAAGGTTGAAAATGTGATTTTCTGTTCCTGGGTTTGTGTAAAGTCCAAGTCGCTTGGTGCATATGAATCCCTAGGTCCATCCACAAAAAAAAAAAAGCTTTCTCATTCAGGCTATAGATCTATCTGTGAGAATTACATGAGCACCACTTAGTTTGTTCCTCTCCGTCGATCTGTCAGTCTCCATTTCCCTCCTCTTCCTCTCCTTTAAACTCTTTCCCACTCCCTTTCTCCGCATCACAAAAGAGGCCACTTCCAGCCATCTGAGCAGTAGAAAAAGACCTTAATGTTTTCTGGAAACTGATGATGCCTCAGCCATACCCAATGTGCCATGAACCAATCGTGGCACTGTGTTAGAGCAGGCAGGGCAATCTGCTGTTAGGGCCAACGTGAGCAGACTTGTGAGCAGTTGTCGCAAATAGTGTTTAATGGCCAAGCTTGGCTGCAGAATTTGGAGTCAGTCGGGACTGTGGAACAAGTCCCTCTGGTTATGGATTAATATTGTAATAGTCTGTCCTGCTGGATAACAACACAGCTGAATTCTCAGAAACTGTGCAATAAATGAGTTGGTCTGTTTGTCTTCACTCCTTTAGGCTGCTCAGAAATGCTATTGTACGGTGTAGTAGCCTCGCTCTAGGAGCCAGGATTGGTGCCATTTTAAGTTGTTTGGAAATAATTAATACAAAGAAACGAATAGCATTTTAACTTTTTTGACAAGAGCTGTGTTTATGGCTCATTTTCAGCCCATTTCCTCTGCAAAAGTAATGTGAAACAACCACAAAAAGCATGTTTTATTGTTTTTTCAAGACCAATATATTATGAGATGTTTCCAACTGGGTTCCCTTCCATATGTGATGCAACATTCACTGTTTTTCTTGCCATGGACAGAGACAGTTCACCGATAAATACACTGCCCAGCCAAAAAAAAGTTGCACATGCAATATTTAACTGCACCACCTTTGGTTTTGATTACAGGAGACGTTCACTGTCACATCTTTTTTGCCTCATAACGCTTATCGAGTGTCAGAAAAAGGTTCATAATATTTTTTCATCCATAACTGCATTAATTTCTGATTACTGATGATGTAGAAGCAGGCTGGTGCATCAAATCTTCGTCACATCCGGAATTAGAGTCTGGACTTTCTGTTGGCTAATCCATCTCATTCTCCCTGAACCATTCTGTCACAAACCTGATGATGCTGAGCAGTCCTGGCATTATCCAATCTGTTTGACATTAGACATGAGAGGACACTCACTGCAGTTAGAGTTCAATAACCTGTT
>JAQQZY010000013.1:14362392-14375823 GCA_030068375.1 Ostorhinchus rueppellii | reverse complement strand
GGAGGAAACCGGAGTACCCGGAGAAAACCCACGCAGACACGGGGAGAACATGCAAACTCCACACAGAAAGGTCCCACAGCCAATACAATTAAAAAAAATAAAAAATTCTGCCATATACAGTAAATATACAGTAAACACTATGTGACAAACATGAAAATACCCACATTACATGCCTCCTTTCATATCAATTGTTATTTTCAAAAAGGGGGTAACTGTCAAACATGACAACATAGCTTGCGCCATCATTGTTTACTATACAGAAGCTCAACTGTGTTGGCAGTGCAGATCGCAGCATGAGCTTGTATCTTATGTAGCTAGCGTGAGATACACGGACACAAAATGGATTGATTTCTGATCAAAAACAGACAAAGGCTAAAGATGTTCATTTTGTCTTCTGTTACTGTAATTATATTTAGCTTTTTGTCTGTCTTTGAACAAAAGAAAAAAGCAAAAATATAAAAACAGACAAACTACAAATACAACATGAAGAAAGTCAAGGACATGCATGCCAACTTCTGTTCATCCCAATTTTAAGGTAAATAGAATATGATTAATTAAAAATGTATTGGCTGTGTTGCTTCTCCTTTTTTGTGTAGAAAAGCACATTTTTGGCAGTGATTTGATATACTGTCATAAAAGTGGCTCCTCCCTAGATTTTACTCTGCCAATGTGGCTCTGGTGCAAAAATAGTGAGGATCACTGGCCTACACTGTAAAACTCAAGTGCTAATATCCAAGTTTAAGCACCCACCGTCACATATTGTACCATGACCGTTCTACTGCAGCCTACATCAAATAGAATGAATAAACAGCAGACGAACTTTTCTCATCCTGCTCCTACTTGAAAGAGCTAAGTTCCTGATCAAAGACAGTAATGAAGCACATCTGTTCCAACACGATCAGAAGCCCTCACACTACAGACAGAAAAAAAAGAAAAACAGCATCTTGTTGTCATTTAGATTATCAATCACATTATACAACAAGAAACTGGTCATTTCAGTTTTGTGATTCAGGACAAAAATGCAGAACATGTTGAATTCTTGGAATAATTCAACTATTTAGGGTGCGTTACAGTGTGATTTTTTTCGACTTATGAGTAAACAATATGAATGAGTGGGTGTTTCAGCATGATTTGGACTAATAAGAACCGCCACACTTTTTAGAAAGCTAAAAAGAGCAAAATACATTTGTGCTGATGTACAAGGCTCCTACTCATCACCACTCCTACATGAGGTCCAAGCAGTGACCCCACAACTTGTGTCCCATTAGCGCTGTATTTAAAAAAAAAAAACTACACTCAGAAATAAAAAGCAATGGGTAGAGTTAAAAACTGAGACCTCATTGTTGTGTAGAGCTACTGTGGCCAGGTTTTCCCAACTTATAACCAAGGTGCGATTTGTGGGGGCGATTGGGGAGGGAGAGACGATCATCGATTTACATCCCTACCTCTGCTCAATGAACTTCATCCTCGGGGGGAGACAACCAGGTTAGACGTTGTTAAGATTTCAGGCAAGATCCCCCATGTGCATAACTGCCCCCCGCAAACACACACACAGAAACACAAATCCCCCCCAACAAAAAAAAAAAAAAAATCATCCCCTCCTCTGTTGTTTTGGCACATCGCACTCTGCTTATAACATACACACAACTATACTCTGTGCACTTATGTATTTATCTTTAACTCTTTAAAACCTGACGTGTCATTGCTGACATGCCCTGTGCATACGCAGTTTTGATGACAAACTCCTTCACCATTTGTGCAACTGGAAAAATTCCAACAGTTTCTGCAACCCGAGACGCTGCACTTTTTAAGCTTTATTGGGTCATTACAGTAATTTCCCTCACACCTGTACTAGAAACTGGAGAATAAGCCATTTAGCAGAATTATAACATGCAGTAAATTGTAAATGACTCCTAGATTTTGAAAGTTCTAAATGTTCTGGAAAAATGGACAGAAGGACTCATTCACAGAATATTTTGCAACTTTTTTTTTTTTGCCAAAATAAAAAAAAAAAAAAGTCCAGGTGGACCATTTTAGCTTTAGGGTTTATGAGTTAATTATCATATTGATAATATATTGCCAAGTACATATTGTACAAATTGTTGTTCTAATTTTGTGTCTTAATAGAGTATTTTATGTATATTTGGCGTATATTCAGAGCTGTCTATATATTTTTCTTTTTTGTCATATTGATTATTTCTTTCCTGCTTCCTTATTTTTATTATACTTGAATGGAGCGACTGTCACACCCTATAGATTGATGTTCATTTTGTCGTTTTCTTAGATTAGCAATTCTTCTTTGTGACAAAGTTAGTACCTGATTAACTAAAATTAAACTAAAAAGGCATGATACAGATGATACTCTGAGGGCAACTGCAGATATAGCCAAAACTGGACTCCATCGAGGAGGTGGCGGACAGAAGGACGTCGGCTAAGCTGACGTCCATCATGCAAAACCCCTCCCACCCCATGCACCACACCATAGAGGCCCTGCACTGCAAATTATTTGGTTCTTACCAAGACATAAAAACTTAGATTTAGAAGTGTGAGATAATTTATCTTGTTTTGTGTGTTCATGCATCTGCAGACATGCTTTTTTCTAGATTTAACTATCTTAAGTCACGAAATCTTGTCAAGTGGAATGATCTTGCTGCATGGACAGATATTTCACTTGTTTTGAGGACCTTTTCCTCAGATTTAGTGTTTTTATCTTGTTTTTAGACACCCCTTAGTCTAAAAATAGTGTGAGCAGCTCCTTCAGCACCAGACTTTTACATCCCCTGAGCAAGAAGCAGCGCTTCTGTGGGTCATTCCTCCCCACAGCCATCAGACTGTAGAACAGTACACAGTGACCCTCCAGCACCCCCATATCACATCATATATATGTGCAATCACTGTGTAAATATCTTTTAAACTTTATACTTCAATTTTTATTCTTCTAAAGAACATTTATTTCTACCTGTCTTTTCTTTTGCACTGGTGTGATGTATATTGCTGCTGTAAACTGTTAAATTTCCCCATGGTGGGATCAATAAAGTCTTATCTTATCTTATCTGGAACATGTCAGCAAGGTAAAACACACACCCTTAGTAACTTTTTTTGTAAAGAAGAATTGCTAATCTAATGTAACACCCAATCATTTCCCCCTGGGATTAAAAAAGTATTCAGATTTTCCTTAAGGGCTCACAGAAAACTATTATTAATACATTACAGAAATCATGCCTGTGCCTTTCAGAGTTATTTTCGGTGTGTGAATAAAAAAATAATCTTGAGAATAGGGTGCCTGTGATTGAGAATGTAATCTCTGTATTATCTTGGTATGAAGGCCGTTCCAAAGATTCACTCCTTTTTTCCCCCTCGGTTTAATTGCAGCACTAGCGCATTAATGTATTGGAAGCATACATGCATGTGTAGCACCCTGGCCTTCCTCTTTTTCCCCTCAGTCCTGCTCTGACGTTTATTAGATTTGAGAAAAAACGGGGTGAGAGAGACAAATGGAGACTGAGGATATAAAATATTAATGCCCAGTATGTCCAGGCTCCTCGTTTCTCCTCCTCTTGCCTTCCTCTCTCCCCTTTTCCCTCGTCCCCGATGAATTCTCCCTCTTCTATCTCATTGTATAACAGCATGACTGAGCCAACAACCTCTCCTCTCAGGCCTTTGAATGCCTCTAAGGGGGCAAATTAGTCACCTAGGCACATCAAACACCTCTAATTGCTATTAAAGGGCAAAATACGGGGCATTCATTGACAAGTTTCAGGCCATCCTGACACTTCTGCTATTGTCGAGGCCACTAAGTGGATTTTATGTGGTGGAATCAAACAGCAGCCCTTCCATGGAGACTGAATACTTAGTCTCTTAGCAAAACATAATGGATCCCACATTCCCTCTGCTTCCTCTGAGGATGAGTTTTATTTATATTGCAGAAAATGAGCAGCCACAATACGCATTTCTATCACCCTGCATCCCTGGAGTGTTTCAGAACAGCGGCGATAAGACACATTTTGCTTTGCTTTTAAACTGGAAAAACATTCACATGGAAGCCTTTCAGTGCTCTGGCTGTTTAACATGTAAAAAGCAGCTTTTTGTCTTCTGCGTTTGATTTGGAAATGTAAGAATCACATGTGTATGTAGCATTTCTGACGCTACTTGTACATTATTGTCACTATGGGATACTCCTTACAATATATTCGACCTAATACACTTAATTGTGCGCTTATTGTATTCATACTCACACCCATCTCTCCATCTGCCGGCTCCCTTCATCCCTTCCCTTGCTTTTTCCATCCTGCCATCCTCAGAGTGGTCTTTGATCAGGGGGAAGCTGCAGAAACTATGAGCCGGGGGGCATGGGAAGCATGTGTTCAGCCTTCAGATGCGATGTTGTGCCTGTAAACACACCATGTTTTGGAGTTTGACTATAATGTGGTTGTTGTCTTCAAACTCTGAGCAGCACATGAATTCCCTGCAACAAAACACCCCAACAATGCTAAAACTATCACTATTAATAATGAAATTATTGAAAAATTCAACCCACTCCAACATAAAAGTTTGATTAAAAATACAAGAAAATTGTGTAATGGTAGAAACCCTGTTGATCTGTCTTATTTTGGTAGAGTTAAAGAGGAATTCTTAAATTTGATAAATATAGCAGCTACACTGGAGCTGTGGTGTTTGAAAGATGTTTTCACTGGATATAGGAGCGCTGAATAAATCCACTTTCTGCGAGAAACTGTAGGACGTAGCATTTTTGCAGATTTCCCTCACACTAAAAGGTAAAAAGTCAGCACGTCCCAGCTGCATCTACTTTGCTGAGCACTCATAAGGAAAAGAAGAGGCTCAAACTGTTCGGCTAAAATGAATAAAATCCCTTAAGACTCAATTGAATCAAGCGGAATACATTTCAACCCACTCACCAGGGAAAAATGTTGCAATTGTACATTTTTTTTGCAAAACCATGTAGAATTTTGTTGTTTCTGGACAAGCCTGCTTCATATTACACACGTTACAAATGTTATGTTGTTAATCCTCCCAGGTAAGTAAAAGTAATAGTGTTCTATATTAAATAATTGTCTTGATTGGAAACAGCATGATACAACAGTTTGTTTTTTTAGATGTATTTTACGTTATTTAATGGAATTTCATTGCGGTGAGCAACGTTATTAATATTATTGTTAGTGTTATTTATTTGTTTCCAAGTAAAGCTGTCAAACTCTTGTCCCTAAAGACAACATAATGTATTGCAAGGTCTAAGGAATAAGGGGCTTTAATGAAGACATAAATACATCAAAACAGAAAGACTAAATTTATTTGTATATGTAAAGGAATTATCAGTTCATATTTTCATATCTGCACAGTAAGTACTTGGGCTCCACTCAGTTTTCTATTTTCACCTCCTTGACTCCCAAATATTCGATCACGACCTGGAAATCAAGCTTGGTGCACCATCGTGAAGGATGTTTCTGTTCCCTTAAATACACATTAAAGATTAGGAGCTATACCTGAAGATACATTTAACTTCGTGGAAGCCTTTTGGGTGATTGGACCCATGGCATGTGAAAGTACTGTGACATAAATCCAGATTATACAAACCACTGCAGGAACAGGGTTGAAGGAATTAAACTTTCTGGAGCTGTATTAGCCACTTGAAATGATCAGATGCATGAACTAACTTGTGCATGTTAAATATAAGTGAATAAATGAATGATCCCTCCAGCCTATTGCATCTGCACAGTACAGCCGTATTACATTGTACGGTTTACACTGTAACATATATGTTTACTTGATTACATTTGCTGCTTACACTGTTAAATGGACGCTTACATTGTTTACAAAATTACACATTTTTGTACGACTATTAATATTCTTAATTGCACCCTTCATACACAATATCTCATTTGCACATATAGATTGCACACTGTATCTTCCACTGTTACTTTTACAAAAGTGCACTGTCGCTCTTCAGTTTTGTTGCACAACTGGTGTAATGACGATAAAGTGTATTTGATTGGCGCATTACATCACATTGGGAATTGAATAAAAAGTTAAACATAAGTTTATACAAGCACTCAGCTGTCACAGATGAAAATATAAAGTGGTACATTGTAACTCAATAACAGAAAGATGCTGGAGCTGTTCCACATGTCATATTTAACTGTTACCAACTAAAATTGATGGTGGTAGGGATGAGGAGTCGAAATGAGGAATCAAACTACAAGTTGAGAACTGGAAGAGGGAAGTGTGTTTACCTTTAAGTAAAATGCTCTGTTTTTAAGAGAGCATGCACCGTGTGAGTAGGCTAAAACATTATATGCCTTTACATAAAGTTGAAAAGAATCTTTTTGACCATTAATTTTGATGGCGTCTCAAAAGGTTTGCAAGGTGAAAAATATATGGAGCAAGACTGAAACCAAATCAAAGTTTTTACCCAAGCTGACCCGAAGTGCTTTTAAAATATTATGTAAACCTAAAAACCTATGGGAGTCAGGATGCAAACTCCTCTCTCTGATTCTGTAAATCCTCCATCGACCTCTAACACCTCCTGCCTGTTGTGAAGAGGCAATAAAATTTATTGCAACTTGTCTGGTTAAAATGCTACACTTACGTCATGAAACCATGACATAAAACTTATTTTTGGTTCAGAAATATAAAGATAACACATGTCTGAGGCTTGAAAAACGGCAACATTTTATCTAGTTTCTCTGGTGATTTAGTTTACCTTTGGATAATATTGAAAAAGACAGTTTTTTTTCCCTTTAATTTGTCACGAGGCTGCAGCTATTACTAACATCAGAATCAGAATGCTTTATTGTGTGTTACACTTGCTCCATTCAAGTAAAATAAAAGTGACAGGAAATAAATTATCAACAGAAGAAAAAGAAAAAAGAGGTTTCTGCTATCGGGTGGAAACCTCTTATGTCCAAAACAGTTATTTTTCAGAAAACTGGAAAAACAATGCATATTCCAAATAAATGAATTGAGTTAAGAGGTAGTCATAAGCCATTTTCAACACTTTTCTGTAGTTAAATCTTTCTAAAACCACAAGGCCAACATTAAGACTGACCAATAGAACTGTTTTATGACAAAAAAAACAAACAAAAAAACAAAAATGAAAGGTTCCTGTCCAACCATGATGAGCACTGAATATCCATATATTTAATTAAACACTATTAAGACTGATCTAATTAAGAGACCTAATTAGATCAAATGAAAAAAAAACTTAACAGCTGTTTAAAAATGATTGCAATGCCCAGTTTCTACATGGATCACAAAGGAGATAAGTTAAAAAAGGCATATTTATTGGCTGTTAAGTCATAGTAAGTGCATGCCCTCACATTTCAGCTGATAAGGCCTTCATCATGCAATAAATATGGTCATGTCTGGGCTGTTAACCCAAAAACACCAAGTACTATTTTTGTGGTAGTTCCCAAATGATATGATTTTTTTTTTCTCTATTTTTGACTTTTAAATGATTTATCCCCATTTATTTGAATATTATGCTCAGGAATTTGCATTCTTAAGTGAAAATCAAGTATTTTCCTGTATTTAATTTACTGATCACGATTAATTGTCCGTGAAAGCTTAAATTAAACTTGAAGGTTATAATATTAAAAACAGAGATCATGGAGGAAAAAGTGACTTTTTCAGTAAAATACATCATTAACTAAACATAAACCCAGTGTTTCCATCCACTGTCATTGACCCAGCTCCATGGGTTTTACTGGTGAATCAATGTTGTAGAAGATGAAGGTGTTTCCATGGTAACTACAGAGCCTCTGAATATCCAAATGGGTCTTATCTGATGACCATGAAAAGATGACAAACTGCATTTTACACCAATTATTTAATGATAGGGCTAGCAGATTAACAGTTAAGTTTTTAGATCCGTACATGGATGTTTGGGTCTTTATGCATTAATGACTTTTTTTTCCAGAAACATGAAACTAACAAGATTTCGAACCGGTATAGTACTAGGGGGGGCCCTTTTTTTTAATACTTTCTTTACACTTTCTAAACAGGAAATCCATGCATGCATGAATAAAATATCACACAATCCCCTCAACCAAATCTGTTTTGAGAATCAATAAAGGTGGAATTGCACCTGCGATTTTAAATTTCAACTGCAGACCTTGGCACAGATCCCTTCACGGCCCTCTAATCAGAGTTAAATTGAATGGAGTGTTTGTTTTCTTTAAACTATGGCTCCTCTATTTTCAGAACCACACGGCGGTGAAATTATAACATCTGCTTTACAGGCATCTGATTTTCTGCCTGGGTGGATTCGACAGAAAAACAGCACAGAAAACCTCAGGAGCATCAAGCCGGAGCGGGTCTGGATGATACAAATGATGCGTGTGAGTGAGACCAGATCAGTGACCTCTGCACAGCCGTTGGCCTATAGAAGCTTTCATCTCTGAGAAAAGGTAGAGGAGGCCCAGGTATGCGTCACACAGATAAGCTTCCGCAATTCAGCTGCTCACAGCCTGCCCTCCCCTCTCCATCTTTACTCACCTCCATCTGATCCCAGTTTTATCCTTGTCCTTTGTCTGCCTCCTCTCACTCCTTCCACTTTCTTTCCGAAGCCCAAGTATAAGCCTAGATAGGACAGAGCGATATGAGTTGAATAAACCAGAGGAATTTTTTTTTCATCATCGTTTTTAAAAACATTTCTCGCCTCTTATTCTCACTCCTTCAGGCTAGCTCACTATCTCCCTATTTTCACTCTTTCTCCTTGAGCAATTCGATCGGGGCGGCTAAAAAAAGGTTTCTATAATAGAATATTTAATCCACCAAGCAAAACATAGTGAAATTAAAAGCCTGGCCTCACACATGGAACAGCAGAGTGATCTCGTGTCAGTCTCTGCTATTAATTTTCTTCCACGCTCACTCTCTCCGTCTAAAGGAGACGACTTGTGTTTGCTCTCCTGGTTGGAAACGCAGGGTCCAGTGATATCGATTACCACGTGAAGGCACATTTTCTCAAGCTGCATTGTTACTTGCAAAATCAAAAAACTTCAGTGCGTAAAAATCCAAACCCATCAGGCATTAGAATCAATAAAGGGGCTCACAAACTGGTGGTAGAGCTTTATTATTATTACCCAACCCCCCAAAGGGAAGGAGAGGGGTACTGTTTTTGGCTTGGTTTGCTTGCCTTTTTCTTTGTTAACACTTAAACAGTTGAATTCGTACCAAATTGAGTTTATACATCAGTTTTGGGAAAAGTAGGTCAAAGTTTTTATGAATTTTTTAAAAAATATTTTGTTTTCTCCACTTATTTATAGCGGGCAAAATTTCAAATAACTAAAAATTTTAACTGAATTTACATAAAATGTTGCAGAGATTAACTTAGACATCACTCTGTAAAATATCCAAGTGATAGCTTGTTTTGAATTTTTTTTGGTACATTTTTAAATCTTTTTCTTTAATTATTTCCTAATAATGAGCAAAATTTCAAATGTCTATAAAAATAAAATTCTTCTTTCAATTTACTTCAAACTTACCACATTTTTATATTTAACAAATATTTAATTGGGATGAAAGAGTGGATCGATGCCAAAATAAGTTACAATACGTGCAAGGGGCAGAGTTTGATATGCACCATCTGTTATTATTATTCTTACCTCCGCCAAGGAGATTATGTAATCAGTAGAGTTTGTTTGTTTGTTTGCAACATAACTCAAAAAGTTATGGACAGATTTTGAAGAAATTCTCAGGAAATGTTAGACATGGGATGAGGAACAACTGATTAAATTTTGGTGGTGATCCGGATCACCGTCTCGATCCAGGAATTTTTTTTAAAGGTTTCTTTATCACTGGGAGATGGAGCATGGGGGCACTGACCTGCTTTGGCGGAGGTCTGCAGTCTCTGAGTGCTTTTCTTGTTATTATTATTTATTTATTTATTTATTTTTTTACAATCAGGCAAGATTCCAGGCTATAATTTTGTCTATGAAGGATATCATAGGGAATATGTTTGAATTAATAGAGTTTACCATGTTTCTCATGAGGAATGACAGCAAACCAAATGCATCCCACAGGGAGGTTACATAATGATTTAATTCTGTTTTGTTGTCTGGGGAAAACACAAAGGCCTGCAGTGAGTCAAATCTTGTAAAATGACTGAAGCTATCAGTGTTATGTTGAAAGTGCATATCTGTAAAAAAAAAAAAAAAAATCCAAGCTAAGAGAAGGTTGAGTGACTTTTACAGTGAAACACACATAACTGAGTCCAAAAATGCAGCAATGTTGAATATTAAATCCACATATAAGGTTATGCAACACTCAAACAGCAAAATAACATCTACAACAATACAACCTAAGCAGAGAGGGAAAAAAAAAAAGACATCTTTGGTGTGGAACGCTGATCAAAAAAACATGAATATCAAATCTCAACTCACATACCTCATTCATAACTCATTGGTTTCAAGCAAAAAAAAAAAAAACACACACACACACCAAAAACAACTGAAAGCCTTCCAGCACATGGAGCCTATCAGGACTTACAAGTGACAAGTTTAAGGACTGAGAATTCAGCTCTGAAAGCAGAATTAAGAACAGAGCAAGAGTTTGTGTGTTAGTGAGACGCTGAAAAGAAAATGCAGCTGCATATTTTTAGCTCATATTCAAGAGAGCAGGGTTTGTGACGAATGTGGTCTTTTGTTCCATACTTTGTTCCATCACTTAAAGACACCTCCTGTGTGGGTGTAGGGTGGTAATTTTCAAACTAAAAAAAACAAAACAAAAAAAAACACACTATGTTTTATAACCTGTCGTGATCTGCTCTGATAAAAACACAAAGTGGCTGTTTGCCACACAAACCAAGATAGATATTTGTTTTTAAGCAAACCTTGCAGCTAAATCTTAAGATTCCTACTTGAGCCAAGGGTTAACCCTTTATCAGGAAAGTGACTATTTTTTTTGGGTAATTTCCGCATACATTACAAGACCGTGACAGCAACAGTACCAATGAGGACAGTGAAGGCAACAATCTCAGGTCCAATGTGGTTTCCAGGTTCTGTAAGGTCCACCTGTGCATGAACATGAAGTAATGGTACTAATGTAAGGAAAGATGTTCAAAGGGTGGATGTGGATGTGGACATGTTGGTCTAATGTTCTAAAATACATGCTCCTTTTACTTTACATGAGGGCCTGGTCAAGCCAAAGTGAACATCAGGGTCAAATTATTTTTTCTCAAACAATATTTTTGATTACTTGAAAGACATGTATCTGTAGTTCTTAAAACTCTGTTTATTTTATTAATTAATTTGTTGTCATGTAAATAGAATACAGTGTCAGTTAAGAACAGTAAAGGTTGTATTTGAATGTATACAGCATAAATTCAGAATTTAAATCACAATGTGTAAATAAATATGTTCCAAATATCTGCCTGTGTCTAATCTTATATTTCAAAACAATTAAATACTATAATGATTACCTCTGCCAAGGAGGTCATGTTTGCCAGCATTTATCTGTTTGTTTGTTTGTTTGTTTGTTTGTTTGTGTTCAAAATAACTTGAAAAGTTCTGAACAGATTTAGATGAAATTTTCAGGAATTGTTAGAAATGGGACAAGGAACAAGTGATTACATTTTGATGGTGATCCGGATCACCGTCTGGATTCAGGAATTTTTTTTAAAGGGTTTTTTTTTTTTTTCTTTTTAAATCATTGGGAGATAGGGTACGACAGCACTGATCTGCCTATGAGGTCATTCAATGGAGGAAAGTACAAACACTACCTTAAAAAAAAGGTACAAACACTACCTTAAAAAAAAGGTACAAACACTACCTTGGCGGAGGTCTGTGCTCTCCGAGTGCTTTTCTAGTTTTAAATACTACTTATTATAAAAACAGCAGAAAGATATGTATTAAATATAGTAACAAAACACATGTCGCCAAAGACTGATAATTTTATCAGTATGTTCATAAAATGTTATTCTGGTGCATCACACTGAACAAACACCTCACTTCATTCCTTTTTTTTGGATTCTCACTCTGTTAGCATGAATTAATGTCTTTTAAAACTAAAATAAAAATGACATCAGTTTCATTTTTGGATATAAGGTACTCTCATATATTAAGAAAAGTTTGCTATGCTGAATATTTACACTTTCCTTGAGGAACAGCAATTTTTGGTATTTTTTCCAAACCTTGAATAACTGCTGTATATTTTCCTTCACTCATTGACAACAATGATGATAGATTCATGTTTTTAATTAAATATCTGGTTATTATTCCTTAATAGAACGTTAAAATACTTGCTTAGACCTACAATTTGAGCCATTTTCAATGCTGCTACATTATTTTTTTAAAAACAGATATGGAATGATTAGTATCATAGGTGCACAGTGCTTTCTCACTCCGTTACTCACTTGGACAGACCGATATTTTTGTTGTATTTTTTATATTTACTTCTTGGATTTTTTAATTGCCACTTATGGATAACAAACCAAATATGGTAACTTAACTGTGATTTCATACATCATAAAAAAATCTTGAAACATTTCACAAAAGTAATAGTCTTATGTCCTCCAATAACACACCAAAGTTTAAATTCTGAATTTCCGATTATTGTTATAAGTGCCCTCCAAAGGGTTAAAACACACGTAAAAGCCAAATTCATGTTACAAGGTTTTAGCCTTATACTCTGAAACTGTTCCTTCATAATGTGTTATATCTGCACTCAGAGGCAAATGACTCACCTCACTCATTGTGGAAATGTACTCCATACTTGTTGACCCCAGTCAAATTTTATGGCAATGAATAGGTTAAGTGCTGCCAAAGAGGCGATGACATCAGTGGCCTCCTACTTAGAATGGAGACCATTTGGATTTATACACTGGACACACTGGCACCAAAGGGACTTAATGAGGGCTTTGACATTTGTCCCCTCTCTAATAATTATGCTGTTAGAGAATCTTGGGCTTGGCTATAACCTTTCTTCTAATTGAACTGTATGCTCGTCCATCAGTGGGGTTTGTACTGTATAATGTATCTGACCTTACAGGTTATAATTTCATGGACAGAGACGAAAGTGGCAACAGAAGGTAGAGAAGGTTATCCCAAGATTTGGTTTAAAGAACATGTCTCACATTTCACAGAAGTTTTTTAACAAGTCCCTCAACTGTACATTATCCTTATGTATTTACATAGTGTTTGCAGACATCCTTATGAAAGCCTGCGATGTAATCTGAGACCCAGTTTACATGACAATGCTCCCAGGTGAAAACAACAAAATATTTAATCAGATGTGGCTTTGGTTTGTTTAGATTCTTTCTATTTCAGACACTTAGGCCGAATCCCAATTCCCCCTTAACCCTCAATTTTTGCCCCTCAATCTCGGGCCTCAAAACTAAGTATAAGGGCTATCTTGTGACTTAGAATTGGGACAACCCTTAAGCTTTTGGGAGCCTGTTTGCTCCTCAAAAAAGCCTTT
>JAQQZY010000013.1:14328640-14342285 GCA_030068375.1 Ostorhinchus rueppellii | reverse complement strand
TTTATGGATGGAGTGAAAGAGGACATGAAGGTAGGTGGTGTGAGAGAAGAGGATGTAGAAGACAGGGTTAGATGGAGGCGACTGATTCACTGTGGAGACCCATGATGATGATGATGATGATGATGATGATGATGATGATGATGATGATGAAGAAAGAAAGAATGAAGAAGAAAGAAGAAAAAGAAAGAAGAAGAAGAATGATGAAGAAGAAAGAAAAAGAAAGCAGAAAAGAATGAAGAAAGACGAAAAAGAATGAAAGAAGAAGAAGCAAAAGTATGGACAAAGAAGAAAAGGAATTAAGAAGAAAAAGAAGAAAAACAATGAAAGAAGAAAAAGGATGAGGAAAGAAGAAAAAGTATGAAGAAAGAAGAAAAAGTATGAAGAAAGAAGAAAAAGAATTAAGAAGAAAAAGAAGAAAAAGAATGAAGAAAGAAGAAAAAGTATGAAGAAAGAAGAAGCAAAATTATGAAGAAAGAAGAAATAAAAAGTATGAAGAAGAAAGAAAGAAAAAAAAGAAATAAAAAGTAAGAAGAAGAAAGAAGAAAAAGAAAGAAGAAGAAGAAGAAGAAGAAGAAAAAGAAAGAATGTATTTATTATATTCTTGCCAAAACTCCCATGTTCGAGCTACCAACTGTAAGTAACGCACAAACACACACACACACACACACACCTACATGACTATTTGATGTTTCAGGAGCATTTCCCTCACACAACTGCCACAGCAACAAGTGACTTAAACACATTTGAGTGCGATGCCATTGTTTCTAAAATCTGTTTTCCCTGTCCACACAATTACACACAATCCAGATCAAACAAAACTCTGTTTTAGTGACAAGGTTGTGTTTAGCGGCATAAAAAGGAGTTTTTTGTGTGGCTCTAGAGATGGATGTTCATCGTGCAATATTAGTGTGGATGAGGCATTAGTCTTTTTAACACCATGGTGCATTTCCTTATGCATACATGATTAACCAAAACAGCTTCTCCCTAATACTATTCTGCAAAAACACTGCCTGTTTCCTGGGTCCTGCGCTCAACACCCAAGATGACAGTAATTCATTTAAACCACTGAAACGAGTCCTGTACCATAACGATGGATGATGGTGCCAGACTTATCTCCAGGAACAGCTCAAAGTATGGACTTAGGTTTGGTTGTGTAAGATTACTGGGTGGCATTCACTATTACTTTAGTCTGTACTTACAAAGACTTGACATTACAGCTACCACTATCACCTGGACATTCTGCACATTTTGATACTGGACTCGTTTTTGTGTGTATGCTTTTTGTATTTGACTGTTTTTATATATATTTTTTTTTTTAACTTAACAGTTTCCAGAACATAAAACCAAATTTAGTTCCGCTGCACAACAATCTTATTCTATTCTATTCACATATTATATTTGTGTCAGTGAGAATTAGTATTTGACTGTACTAACCCATAAAGACCTAGGACTACTTGTGTGGTAGTTCCCAAATACATGTTTCATTTGATTTCATTTTTCTTCAGTGACTTATCATTTATTATATCATTATCCTCTGAATTTTGGATTTTTCCTGTTAAAAGTCATGTATTTTTCTATATTTAATTCACTCATAAAAGCTCACATTAAAGTTGAGGGTTATTATATCAACAACAGAGAAAACTGTAGAAAAGGTGTGTTTTCAGCAAAAATAAATGAAGTGTCTCCATTCACCATCACTTATCAAACACCATGGGTTTTACTTGTGAATCAATGTTGTAAAAGATGACTGTTTCCATGGCAACGACAGAACCTCTGAGCATCCAAATGGGTCACGTCTGATGACAATGGAAATATGACAAACTAATTATTATTTACATGTATTGATATAATTTGTGGATAAACATGTATTAGACTTTTTTTTTTGTCTAATACCTGTTGTGTTTTGTAATGGGTTGAGGCACCTCATCATGAGATATAAATTACACATTAAAACTTTAAATCAACAGACCTGAACCATTTTTTTTTTTGCGCTACAATTGTTACAAATTTGGGTCTTGCTATTGGGTTTATGAGTGTTTAAATTTTGAGGTGGAGTCAATAAAAGCAGTGTGTACAATACACCGTGTTCCTTTCAGTGTTTCACGCATGTAAGCTGCATGACTCATTGCCATAATAGCTTTCATCTGACATCTGTGGCTGTGGTAACGAAAAGGAGGCATGTTTGCAACTCACACTGGCACTCCAAGGTAAAAATTAGGTATGCCGCCTCCAAAATCAGTCACAATATGTGACTAAATGGTCGCAATTTGGAGCTCTGAACATCAAAAAACCCAGAAACATTAGTTCACGCAATGACAAAGAAAAGGCAAAGCAAGGACGCACTGTATATATTTACATAATTTGACCAACACGCCAAAACTTCCTTAATGAATGTCATCAATCTTCCCGAAACTGCTCCACCCGTATCCACGCGAGGATTAACTCGTACCTGACCTATTGTGTCACAGAGTCAACTGCTCAGACTATCGGAGCTCTGCATTACAGGTGAATGGGACAAATTCCACAATACAGAGCAAATTACTGCTTTTCAATAATGCAATCCCATGGAGAACCCTCCCCATCTACACCTCCGACTCCAACACCATAGACAGTGGATGGGGACTGTGTACAGAAACAATGACTGGAAATCAATTCTTTGTTTGTTCTGCGTGGCGGTTTCCACCTGCCTCTGTGAATAGATTCTTTTGTTTTCCCTATTAGAAGAAAAACAGCATGTTATGACATTTGCACTTCCACTGCACAAGAGGAGCAATTTTATTATGTGTACAAAATGTTCACATAATAGAAAAGGTTGTGATGCTCATTGAAACACAGGGGGAGGTTAGTATTTTCACTCCTTTTTCCTATTAACTACCAGTGATTTGCTTGATAGGCTCTAGAATAAAAATAGCCTGCACTTTTTGTAAGGAGACGTACATAACTTGTTTGTTAGACATGCAAAACATTAGAAGTGCTTGAAAAAAAAGCTGCAAAGTAATATATTATATGAAAAATAATGAGATATTACGGCAGTGTTTACTTATATTTTATCACTCCTGCCAATCTTTACTTCCAATAATCTAACTAAAAATGTCACAATATTGAAATTAAAGTGTATTATCTAAATCATTCAGATTTAACACCTTAGCATACAAATAAAATCTGCACAGGGTGTTTATGAAATAACTTAATGCTGTTACTGAAATACACAAAGACAAGACAACTACTGGCAGGTATAAATAGAAGTGACACCACTAAAAGAAAGCCAGTCAAATGAGCAGAAAATGATGTGGCAATAGTTATAAAAATTTATGTTTCATCCAGCTGTTATAATATCGAAGGAAAACTACATAGTTGAGCAAAATAACCATCCTTAGCTTAAATAAAAGCAAGAGGCAATTATACCGTAGTTGTGACAGGCTTAGTAAAAAGATGCTTGAAAATGCATTTGACTCTAATAAGGATTCACCGTCCACAAACACATGCATATGGGTGCTTCTATGAAACTGGGTTTATTTTGGTACCTGGTACTTTGTCAGCTTTTTTTAGACCCAATAATAAAAGAGAAATATAGACATATTTCCCCCCAGGATGTATCTAATGATAACCTCAGATAAATGCAAAAAAATTATACTGTTGCTCTCAGCCAACCCAAAATTAATGAATTTTTAATAAAATATTGGGGCCAAAAATAGGACATAAATTGGGACAGGAAAAGCTACCTAGGTGTCAGTGCATATGATCTGGAAAACACGGCTTGAAATGGTCTTCTATATCGCTATAAATGTTTTTTTAATACTTTTGATTTTGTCTCGATATACCACATATAAAAATGTTTCACATGCCCATGCTTGGCACCTTTTTTTTCAACACAACTTCATCTATATGAAGAGATGACGATTATTTCACTATAACCTACTTCATTAACATAATGGGCCAAAAAATACACAAAAATAATCAAATTCATGTAGAGCAGTATCAGCTGATTCAACCACTTTTCCCAGTATGTAAAATGGTGAATATATGGACAGAAATACAACGCCTGCCATCCCATCCCACGAGTACAAGTGCGCAATTCTAAACGTATTTTCTACTATCAAATGAAAACAATCATATCTCTGGTTTTCCGTGGTCTATCAGGAGCCAAATAAAAACTGGGAGTTACAAATCTGCACTTCGAGTAAAGTTGACAGCAGTGCTCCAGGTGACAGAGATTTTTGTTACGGTGCTTTAAAGACGCCACGTGATCAGCCCCACAGGGTTAAACACATACATTTCCAGTGATTTTACAACACTGGTCGTTTTTGCGAGTTA
This sequence comes from Ostorhinchus rueppellii, assembly GCA_030068375.1. Lineage (NCBI taxonomy): Eukaryota > Metazoa > Chordata > Actinopteri > Kurtiformes > Apogonidae > Ostorhinchus > Ostorhinchus rueppellii. Next base: position 14,337,971 of record JAQQZY010000013.1, on the reverse strand, counting down.
GTTCGATTCCCAAAATGTACCTGTGAGAAAATAAAAATATGTCTGACAAAATAGTGGGTAATTTTCGTGCCCTTTTGACCTTGTTACATGCAGCTTTTTGCACAAAAACAACACTTAAATTATATAAAAATGTTGTATCTAAATAATAGTTTCTCTTATTATCTCAGTATGAATTTATTTTTAAAACAGATCCAAAAGTGTTTCCAGACTTGCTTCATAACATTAGTCTGCATCTTGTTGAATTTGAATCTTTTAGTTTTCGGTTTTAAAGACCAGTTTCATAGAAGCACCCATATGCCATCTCTCTGAGCTGGAGGCCCCACTGCAGCATACCAGTTCACATGTACTGTAGCCACTTCAACAACAAAACACGTCCGCATGCAAATACTAGTGCATACTCTCAGCAGAGAGCACACTCGTGTATCTATCTACACACAACCACACGCTCACTCTCACATACTGTCATCATCCCACTGCTCATCTCTATTCCCCTGGCTGTCCAGTCTGGTCCAGGTGGGTCGTCTGGAGAGTGGAGGCAGGCTGAACCTGTCCGCTCAGCTTACTATCATCGTCTGGCAGCAAACCTACAGGGTCAAACACAACTTCACTTCCTCTCAAATGCCTCTACAGGGCTTGATTGATCCTGCTTGGCACCATACAGGCTGGAATGGAGAAGGGAAACCGCAATCCTCTGCAGATGTGGAACCAGATTGGGGTCAGATTGCTATCAGGACCGGCTTCAGTTAAGGTGATGGATTGATGGATGTTTAAGGATTTAGGGGAATGTAAAAATTATGAGCAGCTGATTGCTCGCGATGGCTCGGTGGGATGTAAACATAAGGCAGCCACTAGCAGGAGCCAAAAGTAGAATCCAATTAATCCTAATTTATATGCAAAACTGTGTGTTATTCACTGGATAACAGATGCAAAAACTAAAAAAAACCCAACCAATTTTACCTCGTTCTTCCAATCTTTTAATATCGTGTCCAGTTGAAATGATGAAACGTCTTCAATCCCTCTACACAAGCAATCCAGTTTTAGTGTGAACACAGCACTTCAACCAATAAACAATGTTTTCTCCTCAAACATTTTAGAGACTGTCACGAGGCCTGATGAATGATAGGAATCCAGTAGCAAACAAGAAAAAAAATCTAAATTACTCTGCCTAACAGGGACAAGGAGCAGATAAAAAAGGAAAAAATAAAAGGAAAAAAAGTTGGTCATTGACTTTAAAAAGAATACCAGAAAACAAACATTTTAGCAAGTACATAAAAGCATCTCCAATACTTTTCGATGTTGGCACTGAAATACACTAACCTCCTCCTTCATGCTTCAGATTAGTATTTAATGAGTGGAATCAGTCAAACAGAGAAAGGCAGCTAGTCACAAGTTAAAGCTCAGTTCTACACAAACAGCTGCAGTCACCATGGGGATGGAGTCAGCCTTATGATAGCACATTAGAGTCTGCTTGGAGTATGAGTTGGACACATGCATCAGATCTGTATCTATAGGGAGAACTCAAATCCGGTTAGTGGTATTAGTGCACTCCTGACCGTCACTGAACACCACAGGACAAGCCGCAGTAGTCATGTCTGGGTGATGTAGATGTGCTCTACCAGAATATGGGTGAATATTTCTTTCGTGCCCCTGCAGGATTATCATTCCACTTCCTTCTGCTATCTGTGCATTATAGCTTTAAAAGTCTTAGGCTACATTCAGATGGTCTCAATGTACAATTCTGATTTTTTTTTTTTTTTGTGTGTATGTGTTTGTTCATACTACACATTAATAGTGGCTTCTATCAGATTTAATTATGAACTAAATGCGACCCAGAAGTGATATGTGAGCACGCAGGCATGCAAGGTGTTTATGGAAGTAACAGAATTGTGACATTTGTCGCATTTCAATGACGTAAAGGTCAGATAAATGCGATCTGGCTGTTCAGACTGAAGTCGCTTTGCAAAATATCACATATGTATCTGATTTAGGACCACATATGAAAGTAGCCTGGGTTAGATTTGAGCTGTTTAAACTGTCTTTAACAGATTAGATAGAGGTCACATAAGAGCAAAAACATCCGATTTGGAACTGGCAAAGAGATTACATCTGGAAAGACTAAAATATTATAATGATGATCGAGGCAAAGTGTTTGACCAGATATGGGACCCTGTGTTGGAATTTCTTCAATGAGGTGACTGACCTTGCGGTTTTCTGCATTACATACACTTTTATTTTAGCCTAGAAATCTAGACCACCTAGCGGCAGAAAATATTCTTGCCTAGCTTGTGGTCTAGCATCACATGGTAGGCGCTCTGTGTAGTGAATCATTGGGGTGGGCTTTGCAGGATGACGACAGGGCTGTGCGAGTCGCGCTCGTTTGAATTGGCTTTATCGTCGATTTTGGAAGCGTTACACTTGGGCTTTTCTTTGAAAGTTGAGTAGAAAGAAGCACTCAAGTCATTCGTTTTGAAGAAATATATGCGGTTTTGCCGACCGGCTACGGTAAAAGTGTAATATACCAACTGGCTCCACTTGTAGCTCAAAGGATGGGGCTTACTGAAAACCCTCTGGTGATCACTGTCACACTGTCGGTTGCTCTGATTGGTCATAGAACTGGCCTATTACATGCAGGAAGTGTTTGAACGACAACGGTTGAATCCACCCACAGGCTTCAGCTCTGTCAGTGGTCCAATTCCAGACCATACAGTTCATGTATAGGTCGGCCTGCCAGGCTACTTTTATTTGATATACAATAACTAATTTGTAGAATATTAATGTATTGTTGTCTGGACTGTGTTGCTGTAAATTCATTGATGTGCTGGGGGTGGGGTGTATATATATATATATATATATATATATATATATACCCACACACACACACACACACACGCACACATTTTTAAAAAATTTATTTATTTAGTTTTAAATCAGATTTGGCCTACATTTTCCTGCAGTCTGAATGTGTAGCCTTAGGCCATTTTCACACTGGGCATCCGAGCCTGTATCAGAGTACAATGGACCCCAAAGTCCAATTAATGTCATCGGTGTGAATACAAACATTCCATGCGCGAGTACCGTACCCAAGTCCAGCTTAGAAGGTAGTCCTGGGTATGGACTGAGTGGATTCCACTACGTTGCTGTGTGAAAGCAATCCGTACCCAAGACCGGAAGTGACCTAATTACCACAAGACCATAGACGGCGCTCCTGTTGTCTCCTGAAAAAGCCTTGGATCTGCACGGCACAGGCTCACCTTAATGAACCACTCAGTGATATATCAGGAACGATGAAGGTCGTTCTTCTTCTCTTTGCTTCAAACAGGCTAACAGATACAAAAGGACTGCCTGTGAACAGAAAAGCACGGATCCAGACACCCAGTCGGAAAATGTCCTTACTACATGAAAGAATAACATCCTCAAAGCTGCAACTAAACCCATAAAATGGCAAGTTTTCACACATATTTATTTTGTGTTTTCTTTCATTGGGATTTAATAATTTTAATGCCATAATTTGTTTCTTTGTGTGGAAATATTCCAGCAAATTAACCACCAACAGCACAAATTTGCTAATTTTGGAGTGGAAGGTCACAGACTTATCAAAAACAGTGGCGCAGAGTAAATATGAAATGTAATGTAATACTAGTGCTGTTCTAAACAAAGAGTCAAGGAATAATCAAATGCAATTTATTGTACAATTTTTGTCTTATTCAAAACACTAACAAAACATGCAATAGTTGATAACCCATGAAAGTAAGGGTAATGTTTACCAGTGAAGTAATCATGTACTATCTACAACATGTTTAAGTGATGAATATCCTCATTTATGACATTTCAGTCTGAACTTCTAGTAACATTACAGGTCCAAGTCTGTAAAATTTAGCAGATTTACATTTACCTTTCCTCATTTTCACTCCCTCCTCTTTTTTTTTTCAGTTAAGGTTCATAATTATTATTATGCTTGAGTGTGACCCAAATGTTAATACCTCCTTAACCACTGTCACCACCATAGGGGAGGAGCAGAGTGATGCATTTTGCAGACCCACCACAAGATGTCACTAAATATTACACACTGAACCTTTGAATGTAATATCAGGAAGGGTATATCAACACTGAGTGGTAAGACTGGGTGTCATGGCCAATTTCTTTAATCAATTCGATTTCAATTCATGAGGTTCTGAATCAATTAAACACGATTCGATTCAATCCGATATGATTCGATTCAGTATTAATTGATTGATTCAGATTTATTTAGTGATACCAAAGCACAATTTTGAGCTGTAACCTGATTATTTGACGACCAGAGTCATGCAACACATCAATATTGATCTTAGAAAGGAAATAAATATGATGTTTCAGCAGTAAAGAACTGAATCTGCTCTTAAATAATGAACGGGACAGAAACATTGGCATGTTGCAACAGCGGCTCAGAACGGACTACATCATCTTCATTTTATAGTTTTATGGGTGGTGGTTTTTAGTATTAAAGCACATTATTATCACCTATGGTTGAGTGTAGATCCAAGTTAATATTCCAAGAATAGGCCACAAGACGGAGCTGGTCGCACCTCTGCACCAGTGGTACCCGGGTCAGGTAATTGTGGTTCTGCTCACAAAATTCAATCTCATCCACTATTTATGGATAACACAAAATTACAATGAAAATCTAAAATCACTCAAATTGATTTTTTTTTTTTTTACCCAGCCCTATTGACTGGTGACCAAATGAGATGATTTGAATGAAATTATGTATTTCTCAGAACATTTAACATAAGGACACAAGTCTATATTATTAGCTTTTAGGTATGTCTGTATGTTTATATATTTCATAACTTATTATAGTGCTTTTCAAGTCACCCAAAGCGCTTTACATTGTTGATCCATTATTCACTCGCTCTCACATTCTCCCTCTGGTGGTGGTAAACTACATTTGTCGCCACAGCTGCCCTGGGACAGACTGACGGAAGCGTGGCTGCCATTTTGCGCCAACGGTCCCTCCGACCACCACCAAACATTCATACACAATCATACACCAGTGTGAGTGACACTGGAGGCAAGGAGGGTGAAGTGTCTTGCCCAAGGACACAACGGCTGATCTAGAGAGAGCGGGCTTCGAACCACCAACCTTTCAGATATTGGACGACCCGCTCTACCACCGGAGCCATAGCCGCCTCTTTCAAGTACAATAGTAGTCATTAAAACAAATAAAGTGACCATTCATAGGTAAATCTAATAAAGAATGACAGCTTAGCTTCCAGGGAGGGCTGGTGATGGCAAGAATAAAATATGCATCAATCTCATAAAAAGTTGACACCCCATTTGTGGTGTATGAGAATAAATGCAGACAAAAAAAAGAAGAAAGAACACCTAAAATTGATCCAAGTCGATTTTTTTTAGTCAGCCCTATTGACTGGTGACCAAATGAAAGGATTTGAGTTAAATTATGCACTTCTCAGAACATTTAACGTAAGTACACAAGTCAATATTATTATGTTTTAGGCCTCTGTATGTTTATATATTTGAGAGCTTTAAAGTACAATGGTAGTCATTAAAACAAATAAGCTACCATTCATATAGTAATAAAACAAGTGAGAAACTTATTTCCACCTTTTGTGTTTTTACAGGAGCACCTACTGTCAGCATAACACTGTACAATAAATTACATTATAGTCTGGCATACTCAGTTTAAGTGCAACTAGATAATTGAATTTGAGACATTCGGTCACATTTTGCTGTGAGGCATTTAATTTTATAACCGTATTATTACTTTTTTTCGCTACTTGTCTTTTATTTGCTTTCTTCGGGTCAACTTATCAGCAGACCGCTCTCCGAAGTGAGCCAGCCTCTGTCAAATCAGTACTGAAGTTGGAATGAATCTGAGTAAAGTTGGCAGGAGGTGAGAGAGATGGACTCGTTAGATGTGAGGAACCTACGACCCCGCACACCTGTATCGAAGCAGCTTCCAGTCTACATCAGCACTTCCAACCGTCATGGGACGCTCGAGGGGAGGCTGTTGGACTCACCTTAAGTGGACATGTCAACTCTAACTCCAGATGGCCAGTTCACCTCTGACACTGAAGTGGCTGGAGTCTCAGACAGTTGCTTAAGGGCCTTATGGTAGGGATGGACTGTGGCAGTGTTTGGGATAAAAGCTGACTGGTATTGGTCATTAAATGTCTCTTCACTGGCAGAACAAAATATCTGTAGCTCTGCGTTTCATTGGGGCAAACCGAACATGTGGCCTGCATTGTTATTTTTCCAAACACACAAACTTCGTCGGTCAGCACTTGTGTTTGGAGAGTGACTGATGAGTGCCTCATGATTCCTCACACTTTCCCGGGCTGAAAGGAGCGCATGATGACAACCCAAACAATGTGAATCAGGGGACTGAGCAACAGTGCATCATTAGTGCACTGTTGCCATGGCGCCCATGCTGGTAAAAGCGATACATCTACAGCTGTTACATCTGCAAGAGCTGGTAAAATAATGAAGTATTGCTTTTTTTAACCCCAATTTTCGTACTTCGGGTATGCTCAGGCAAAAAAAAAAAAAAAAATGGAAGGTAGAAGTTCGCTCAGGATGAAAAGCCCCAGTGCAGACATATTCCTTTCAGGAGGCAGAACTTTCTTGCTGTGTTGTTGTAAAAGCCTGAATCTAGCCCTGTGAAACTCTCATTTTGGGTATCTTTGTACTGCTCATTAACCACATTATTATTTGAATATGTCTTTGGGGCTGCCTCCCCGAATGCATTGTCATCTGCACTGGTGTTGGGGATGGTTTCTGAGCTATCACACTGTCAGAGATGCTTTGCTTACGGCGCCGTGCGAATGCAGGCGAACAGCATCCAGACCACAAATTAGCAAGTCTTTTCACAGCGCGTTGATGACTGAGTGTGTGCAAACTGACACAAACCACTGAAACCACTGCCAGATCTCTGAGTCAGAAAATTGGAGTCATTGGTGAATAAGACGGGGGGGAAAAAAAAAACAACAGCTTCATGGGGATAGACTCAGACACGTTGTGCTAATGAATCAGAGCTGGACATCAGGGTAATGTTACATAATAAAATTTGAATTTGCTGTAAAAAAAAAAACCCCAAAAAACATGTAAATGGGAATATTTAAATGAGAATCAGATCTTATTGTCACCCTTTTACTATGAGCTCCATCTAGTCTGTGTATTACAGCTTGGCCTTCCAAACACCCACTGCTATGAGGCAAATTCAGCTCCGTGCCTTTGATAAGAATATTAGAATATCACAAAAATAACTAGGTTTTTATGTTAGATTTTTCTTTCTTCTAATTCAACCAGCCAAAAAAACTAACAATAAAACACCACAGTGCATCTGATGGACATACCCTCCAAAAATAATAAAAGCAGAGTCATATTGACACTGGCATTTAGAAATGTTTAATGCCAACAAATTCACCTTGACGGTGCTATTTTAAATATCGCAGCGATGACTCATTACACAGTTGCCACTGCACTTTGTTACAATTATCGAGGGTGCGGGATGTAGTGCTAAAAATGTGAGTGTATGCACACATGCTACGTTTGCTTTTAGTGCACAGTATAATGGTGAAATTAAAACACATGAACAATAAAGTCGGGGTCATATTCAAAACAACGTACAATTTGTGCATTTGGTAGATTTTATTCTGTGTACATTTGTTGCGTTTTAGTTTTGTACTGTATGGGGCAGTACTCCAATTACACTGTACTGTGTACATAGTATGTTGGTGCAATGACAATAAAGATTTATCTGATCATACCTTAGACATATTTCCTAATTCTTAATATTTATGACCCAGAACTCTAATATATTTAAAATCCTATAAAATGCAGCAAGAAGACTGTTTATTTTGTTCAAGCATACACAAATGTGTTGGGGTTTTTTTTTATAGTACCACAGGAGCTTTGCATGAATGCTGTGTGGCTGTGAATCATTGTGCCTTGTTGCCTTATAAAAACAGAACTAGATAAAGTCTGACATATTTACACACATCACGGTGCAAGTTTTTTTTACAGAAGATGGGAGAATTTTGTCAGCTTTCGAGGCACAGTGGGCACAATAATGATAGGATTTTTTTCTTGTAAGGTCGGTAAATATACAATAGAAGGTATGTATGATAAGAAGGACAGTGCAAGTGGAGGTTATATTTACATGTATGTGTCCTTGTGTAACTACCATTGTTCACAAGCTGCATAAGAGCATGAATGCACTCTCATATGTATGCTTGTGAATAAGGAGGTTTATGCATGGGTGAATGGTGTGTACATGTAGGTGTGTGTATATGTGTGTGTGAGGCCTGTTGCTGGCCATCCAAGCAGACAGGTGTCAGGTCGTATCAGCACATCGCTCCAGTGACCAGGTGGAAACCTGGAGGAGAAAAGGTGAATCACTGAGCCACATTGGGGCAACAAAACTGCTCGGTTTATTCTAGCATCGCTTAAACGCACACATACACTAATGGGGGACACATTGCCAAACACACACACACACAAACACACACACCACACGTGCACTGTTATTGCAGAGAAGGAAGGCAGAAGAGGAAGAAAATATACGAGGGAAGAGCAGATACACGCAGAGATAGTAAGAGGAATGATAACAGCGAGGGAGACTACTTGACTAGGTCTGGCGACACACTCACACATGTTCAGCGTGAGTCACAAAAAGAAGACGCATACGAAGTGAGAAACACACCCACTCGCACATATGATTGTGAGACTGAGTCCAGCATGAGGCATTTTGTGGCAGAGAAGCGTCTACAAACACTCACGAAAAAGGATAAAGACAGATAACAAGCTCCAAAACTCAACAGCTTGATTGAATTTAACATAAAACACACACACGCCATGCATGGCTCTGTCTGCTCATCACCGTTTGATGAGGAGAGTGATCACTCTTTCCCTTTCTCCTTCCCTTCATCCCTCATTTTCTCCTTCCTAATTAATTTGCACACACACACACATTTATGAACACGCACACACACGCACGCTGTTGTGAAGATAATTGGCGCTGCAGTGATGCTGACTAATGACAGGAGAGTGGAGCAGAAATAACAGTGGATGGGGCTCCGGTGCTCATATTGCCCTCCACTGTCTAAACCCCCGATTCTCTCACACACACACACACACACACACACGCTCACACGCCAGTCTTTTCACTGTCCTTTTTTCCTCATTTTCAACCTCGGCTCCTGACACACACACACACACGTTCTCACCTCCTTTCTTATTCACTGCCTTCTTATCACCCCTGTGGTTCCTCTCCTCCACAGCCGACACTTTATGTTGCTTTACTCTCTCCTCATTCCCTCTCTCTCTCTCTCTC
>JAQQZY010000013.1:14309340-14319653 GCA_030068375.1 Ostorhinchus rueppellii | reverse complement strand
CTCACTAGGGTCACGGGGGTCGCATGGAGCCTATCCCAACTACTTAAGGGCAAAGGCGGGGTACACCCTGGACAAGTTATTAAACATATAAAATCTGAATAATGATGAATCAATATCATTTTGTATGCACTACTCAGCATGAATTAACACATTATTTTATACACAATAATAACTATAATATAATAACTAATGATATTATTCAATGTTTATTAATGCTTCATTTATTAACTAAGTTTGAGTAGTAAACGTTATCTGCTTTTTAATACATTAACTAATGTTACCTTATGCTATGTAATACATGATTGTTAATGTATTATTAAACAGTTAATTAATGCTTAATAATGTTCTAACTGATGCTAATTAAGAGAACCTTACTGTAAAGTGTTGCCACTTAATATAAGATTAATGAAAAGCAAAGACTTGCAATAAGAAGAGCAGTACAATAGTTTACGTTTTATTGAAAAAAAAAACATTTATTTCACATAAATGGAAGGAACATGTGTATATGACTCTGGCCACTTTAAATGAATAGATGCTGGCGTCTATCAACTATTTATAACAAAAATATATTTTTTTAAATTGTTGTAATATTACAACTAAAAAAAATAAGAGCTCACCAGCATGTTCTATCAAGAATCTATTACAAGTTGAATTTGTGAGGTTGTCAGGTTCTTCCACTATGTTCAGAGTCCTGTATTCTGGATGCAGGTGAAGTGGGCGGTACTTTCACTGGAGGATAACTCACCCAATTAAACCAAAATTCCATAGGTACGCTTTCCTATCGGTGTTCAATAGTAACTATGTTGATATCTCCGACCATTTACATGTTATAAGCCATCAAAATATGTCCCGTTGTAAGTAGAGGCCCATTTTAAATATTTAAAAAATTTGTCAAAATTCACACTGAAGAGATTTTGACGACATTGTCCCAAGGAAGATACGAATCCAACCAATAGTTCCTACTCCCCCTAGTTTTGAGCTCAAAAGTTTCAGATTTTCTAATATCAGATGCGAAGTGAAAAATAATGTTTTACTCCTCGAATGACATGATTTTAATTGGGCTTCAGGCAATAATTCTTATAAAAAAGTAATATTTTCACCCTGAATTTAAGATAAATTGAGGTAGTCTGTGTCCTCTTTCAAGGACTTTATTCAACTTTCTCCTTCATAATACATTACGGTCATTTGTCTTTAAAAATAAACAAAGTACTCCACCATGTTCAGAACAAATCTGCTACGTTTTTCACTTCAAGCAGGGACTTTAATTTTCAGAGTCAAGTACTAAGTTGCCAACACTCTTTGACACTAAATACACTTTAAGACAGCTGCGCACTCAACTGTGAGCATCCATTTATAGGAAGAACCAACTTTGGTATGCCAAATAGCTGCTGGGAAGGTATTGATCTTATGTCACTGATTTCATACTGTTCTTTTTGTTTGAACGTTTAATTCACAGCCATTTGTGTGTGTGGTTGGGGGGGGTGGGGGGGTGGAATTAATCTGTCACACATGGGAGCAGGCACTAGAACTCCTAATGACAATGTTTTGGGCAACACTGGCTCTTGTTTTCTTTATTCTGTCATTTTGTGAGAGCTTTTGCGCAGAATATCGGAGAAAATTCACTTGCGATTTAATTACACGTTCTCCCATCTCAGAAAGCTAGACACAAAAATAACAATTTCATTATTGATCACGAAGGTGCAAATGCCTCAAATTGCTTCGACGGTCTTTTTGTACGAGCTCTGACAATCGCCGCCTGATTGCATTTTGAAGTGTATGGCTTTGGAAATAAACTGAGTTTGTTTAATCCTGCCCCCAATTTTAACCCGACCTCAAATCAATATTGTATTTGATTGTGAGTTTTGGTTTGTGAAATGAGAACATAATTGCTGTCAAGTTTAGTCGACCTTTTTTTATCGAGACGGATATAAGCAGGGCAGTGGCAGATGTGAAAGTGATAACTTTTAAAGACAAACACTTAAATCTTAATTACTTACTTTTTGTGCCTTCCATTAAACTAATTGGTCTGCCACGATAAACTCTGAAGTGACAGGAATAAAAAGTATAAGCTAAGCTGCTTATTGAGCAGTTACACAGGGTGTCCACAAAGTCGCTCTGCAATTAAAAACATTTATTACGAAAGCAATCGATGAGATATTTTATCAGATTTATTCTCTGTACTCAGAGGTTAAAGTTTTTAACCAATAAAGACCCAGTGCTACTTTTGCGGAGGTTTCCAAATAACACTTACCCTTCCTTAAGTGATCTATCAGCATTAATTAAAATATTAGCCTCTATATTTTGCATTTATTTTATAAAAATCTGCTATTTTCCCCACATTTCATTTACCGATCATGCATATATTTATCTTTTTCTTTTGTTCACAGGTAACAACTTAAAATTATACCTTGTCTGAACAAAAGAAAAAAATAGAACATGATTACAGTAATGGAAGACAAAATGAACGTCTTTAGCGATCATGCATATGTTCAGAAAAGCTCAGATTAAAATTGTCAGATCAGAAACAGAGAAAAATGTAGAAAATGTGACTTTTTCAACAAAATATATCATTAACTGAAGATAAACCGCGTGTGTCCATTCACTGTCATTGATCCAACTCCATGGGTTTAACTGGTGAATCAATGTTCCAGGTCCAGATCCAACTGCAACGCAATGGTGTGACTACCGTTATACTGAACATAGCTGAATTAACCTAAAGACAAAGCGCAAGCAAAAACCTTGACAGAACAACTAGGAAACACAAATCAAAACCTGATGTCTGTGTTTCCACGGTAACTACAGAACCTCAGAACGTCCAAATGGGTCATATCTGATGACCTTGAAAACATGACAAACTGGATTTTACACCAATAACTTACATGCAGGGTTCCCCTCAGAAATGTATAGTTTCCCGACGGCAGTGGCAGTGGCAGGGCGGAGAAAGTCTTGCGCTAAAAACTTGTAATAGACGCAACTTCGCGAGATTTCAAATGAAAAACAACATGGTGCTGGAAAATGGAGCTCGTCCCTCCAAACCCGACAGATTTTGGTAGATTTTAGCTAAATTATCGGGGGGAAATAGAAAAAAATTTGAAAACGAGAATAGCGGCGCTGAGCTAGCAGTACCCTGGCACAGCACCATTGTTCAATTGTCTGGGGAGAACCCTGACATGGATTGATAGGATTAATGGATCAGAAGTTATTAAACATTTTATATTGGTAGATAATTTTGGTTGCATGTGATTGTTTGGGTCTTTATGGGTTAATCTCATTGCATTGGTCCATTTTTCTCCATCAAGAGACGAATTACTGCAAATGTTTACCTTGACCTTTTGACTGAATATGTGGCACCACAACTGGATGACCTTCAACCAACCACCATTTTCCTAAATCAAACATTTACACACCGGTGGATTGGAATTCCCTGGACACCTTGTTCACCAGACATCACTCCCCTGGATTTCTTTCTATGGAGTCATGTTAAAGATATTGTGTATTGAACATTTGTGGGACTAATGGTGCACATATAGACGTGTATTAAATGAGGCAAAAAACCTCCAAAATCTCCTTTTCATTTGTTAATATTTCCACAGATTTGTCTATTCATTTGTTTTTGTGTTTACCCATAAAGACCCAGAGCTACTTCTGTGGTAATCACAAAGACAAATATTTCTCTCTATTTAATCTGTTATTCTTTGTATTATGCATTTTGAAGTGAAAATTTCCTATATTTAATCTGCAAATCATGTAGATGTTCATAAAAGCTTAAATTAAATCTGAGGGATCTTATATCAAAAACAGAAAGAACAGAAGAAAAAGTGACTTCTTCAGTGAAATATATCATGAATTGAACATAAAAAAAAGTGTCTCCATCCACCGTCAATGACCCAACAACATAGGTTTAAATGGAGAATTAAGATGACATTGTTTCCACGGTAACTACAGGGCCTCTGAATGTTCAAATGGGTCATATTTGATGACAATGAAAAGACACAAAAAACTGTATTTTACACCAAATATTTACATGCATTGATAAGATTAATGGAACACCAGGTATTAAACAGTTTAGATCAGTAGATGATTTTGATCCACAGTGGATGTTTGGGTCTTTAGGGGTTAAAAGAGGCCACAAAAACTTCAATATCTACTTTTCATTTTCTAATAATTTCCACAGATTTGTCTATTTAGTTGCTTTTGCAATAACTTTGTCAAACTGTAAAGAGACTTTATGGACACTGTACATGTCTCGTCTTGTGCTCATTTCTCATTGTAGGACAGATCCTGTATCCTATTTGCCCCCCAGTGACAGCTGTGGAGAAAATGAGAGCAGGCCTGATTTTATAACTCCACTCTTTGTAGCACACAACAAGGACACTAAATTGTCAGGTTGGGAGAAAACAGAGGCCTTTTTTTGTCCTCGTCCTGATAACAACACGTCATTATTTACCTGTCATAGCTTACAACACTATGTTTGAGATAAACTCACTTTTTTTCCTCCCCATCCTCACAACAAATTTATCTTTAGACAGACACCCTGGCTCTCCAAGTGCTGTTACGCATTCAAAGTTCAAATTTTTTTTCTTGAAATTTATTTCAGAGGCAATGTCAGGTCGCGATGCTCCTGACACGCTGAGGAGTTAACGCGCAGTGGAGCTTCAAAGACGTGTCTTTCACGACTCGGAAGATGTGAGCCGCAATGGAGACTCTCCCGCGTGGTGTCAAGGAGGTGATGTATTATGCAGCAGCGGCGCAGTGGGTCATGTTGTGTAAAGAACCAGTATGTGGCCCTGACAGGGTATGGCACAACCTTGAGGTGGTTTGAAGATAGCACCGGCTGCTTAAATCCTTTGTCCCTCTCCTTATTCATGCTGGAGTGGGTGCTCAACAGCAATATGTTCTTCTTCCTATATTCACCCTTAAACCTCTGACCAAGCCTGCATTGACAAGGAGACGTTATATAAAAATAAACCTCGTGGAATCCATAAAACTGTACAAAATGTTTATAGTTAACTCAGATGAGTCAGGCATGATGTTGCACGGGGTCCTCAGATCACCCCTCCTGTACACCAACAAACTCAAGACGCAAAAGCTAAACTTTCTAATGTTTCTGTGGATTTGGAAGTTATCGTTGCTCTGCTCGAAGATAAAACAAAGAGCCAGTTTCAGCCTCCTGTCCCAACCAGACAAGCTGAATCTAAAATCTCTAGGTGCTTGGAATCTCAGGGTCTCATAACAACACAACATTATTAGAGCTTTGAGCTTCTGTAAACAATGCAGCACAACCCAGAGCAGATTATATATCAGAAACTGTTCCAAAACCTGCCAGCCTTTTCATAAAAATACTGATCCAAACTTTTGAATTTACTCAAGAGGCACCACCGGTTTCACATACATGCAAATTTTACCATTAATCAATGACAGTTTGTCCAAGCATTTTGGTTTTTCACTTGAGCAAAGCAATAAAGTTGCTGAAACTTTCTTCTTTTAACAGTCTGTGTTGAATTGCATCTTGGAATCCTTAATTGCAGCAGTGTTTTAACTAATAAATAAAAGTCTGAACTTTGAATCTGGAGTTAGGGTTATCATAGTGGAACAAAAAAATAAAATAGGCTAAAATTAACTCCTAAAGCTCCAAACACCCATCGTCGACCTAAACCATCTACTGATCTAAAATGTTTAATGACTGTTGATCCCCTAATTTTATCAATACATGTAAATAATTGGTGTAAAATGCAGTTTGTCATCTTTTCATGGTCATCAGATATGACCCATTTGGACGTTCAGAGGCCCTGTAGTTACCATGGAAACACCATCATCTTTTGCTACATCGATTCACCAATAAAACCCATGAAGTTGGATCAATGACAGTAGATGGAGACACTTGGTTTATGTTAAGTTAAGCATAGATTTTGTTAATAACAAAAAAAAAAGATTTTGCTTAAAGTAGTTACCATGGAAACACTGTTATCTTCTACAGCATTAGTTCACCAGTAAAACCCAACGGAGTTGGATTAATGACAGTGGATAGAAACACTTGGTTTATGTAAGTTAAACACAGATTTTGTTCATAAATAACCAAAAACTGAAAAAAAAGCTACTTATAGCTTAATTTTCTTCACTTTAATCTGAGCTTTTAAGAACATTTTCACAATCAGTAAATGAAATATTGGAAAATACCTGATTTACACTGAAAAATGCAAAATGCAGAGGACAATAATATAATCAATAGCGATAAATTACTTCAGAAAGGTTAAAAATCAAGAAAAATTCATTTGGGAACTGCCACAAAAGTAGCACTGGGTCTTTATGGGTTAAAAGTGAAAAAAACAGTTAACACACTACAACTACACAAATACTGACATCTCACTCTTCCACTCCCACCTATTACTAAATAAACTAATGAAAAATAATATACAAATTACAATAAAATGTCAGTAAAAACACCAAATAATGCAGAAACTAAAAAACAAAACAGTGCAACAAAAATCAAAATGACACTAAATTGTAGGTAAAATCAGAAAAAAACAATAGCTTTCCACATCGGCTCTTTAATAAAAAGTAGATTTGTTGTTGTTTTTTTTCTTCATCTTTTTCATCTCCTCGGAATCAAAGCTTCCTGAAAACACCTGAGAAATTTAGACTAAATGGAACTAGTCAGATCCGCAAAATAAAACTCAAAACGCTCCTTCTCACAATTACAAATAAAAGTAGGCTAAAAACAAAAAACAAACCGAGACTAGATCAATATAAAAATAACAATAACATAGATTATCCAAGTTTGGCTGCTAACAACAATGATTACAGCCATTATTTGTGGGGATTTTTCCAGCTTTATTATTATTTATATGATGATATTTTTTGAATACTATGGTAATAATCTGATATTGGCTATGAAAAAGGCACAGACTCCTGTTCGCTTATGAAAATGTTGTTTTGCAGGGGAGATATCAACTGTATATTAATGTAACATGTGTGATGTGTGGGATCCTAACAGAATCACACACACCTCTGATCTAGTTAGGATTCCCCAGTACTCAGAGTGGCAGCAGTAACCTGGTGGAAGCAGCTGCAGGAAGAAAGAAAAAAAAAAAAAAAAGCATTGCTGCACTTAGACAGGCTCATATTTGGGATCCACCTACTGCAGAACTGCCACAGTCTTGTACTGTTTGCCAGTCCTTGACAGTAACTGTTGAGCGAGGGCAAAGTGTGTCTACTTTACTAAACCTCAACTGGATTTTCTAAGACAGGATTAACTGTATCTTTTATGCCAGAAAACAGGAATAGACTGCAGGAGAAAGATGTGCAGGCGTTAAAATTAAAGGTTCCACGTGTGATCTCTAGCGGTGACGTTGGATGTCACACCCTCACCTACAGGTCCGAGTTAGAGCCAGTAATTTGTCCATTCTTAGCTTTTTAGTTATGGGAATATGAACTCAGTGTAGTAGGAGACAGTAAAGCTGGATGATGGAAGTATAAAATGAAGGATGAGGAGCAGGTGTATGGTGGCTCCATGCTGCTGCATCACCAGAGGTGGGAAGTAACTAAGCATAAGTACTTTGTTACTGTAGATATTTTAGGTATCTGTACCTCATTTGAGTATTTATTTTTCTGTCAACTTTTTACTTTTACTTCCTACATTTTTGCGTAAAAATCTACTTTATACTAGTTGCATTCTCAGAATAGACTCGTTACTTTTTCAAATTAAAAGGATGTGACAGTACGGAAAATACATCACTTCAGAGGGAAAACCAGTGGTGGAGAGAAGGAGCAGAGGCTGTGAACATACCTGTAAAGCTCAGTACCAGAGGACCCGACCCCTGATTAAATCCATTATCTACTCAGCAACTCACTTTTAAGGGCTTTATTTTTGGTTAAAACACACGCCATCAGTGAATCTGTCATATGTGCTGCTCAATGACGTCTTTCACTGTTTATAAAAAGAGGAATTTCACTTCAAGATAAAACAACTACAGTGAAATTAGATGATTATCATTATTAAATTTCCAGAAAATTATTTTCATCCATGAATCTTTTTTTTCCTCACTTCCTTGCCCACTACCCACCTGTATTTAGTTTAATTTCACCTGTACCCGTACCCATGAAAATTCTTACATGATTATATAATTCTCTGCATGATTTTGGTTTAATAAGTATTGTATCATTCATGGCAAAAAATGCAATTTTACTTCTTATTTATATACTTGATTACAATTGAGAAGTTGTACTTTTGTACTTACGTAAAGGAGTTGAATCAGTACTTCTACTTTTATCAGAGTATTTTTTCACCCAAGTAACTGTACTTCTACTGAAGTACAGACTGTGAGTACTTTTGCCACCTCTGTGCATCTCTCATAAACATTACAATATACACTTGAAAAAATCTAAATTTTAACCAAGCCTATTTTTCTCATTTCTAGTCCAAATATCTCAACATACTTAAAAATCAGACATAATACCGAAAGAGTACATTTTCAGTGAGACATAAGAACTTATTTTTAGACAATAGATCTTGAAAATCTTATTTTAAGAAATCTTACAAGATAACTTTCACTTGTTCCATTGGCAGATTTTTTTGGCATAATTCAAGTCTTTTTTTTTGCTTCACTCAAGCAAAAAAAAAAAAAAAAAATTCTGGTGCACAATTTTTTCCAATGTAGTATAAAGAGTGCAGTATAGTATAAGGCTGAGTAACAAAATGATAACAACATATATCCCAAAATAACTTGTCCTTGATCAAAACATGTCACATACTTGATACAATTTTGATAGAATTCATTCATCTGTGTTTTGTCAGATATAACAACAATCATAATTAAGTAGCGTTGCATCGAACCAATCACACTAAAGCCACAGCAAGTTAGGTTGACACACGCAGCACAGGTGTAACAGCAGCTGCGGCACACGCGCTAATGTTTGGGCTGCAGTGGGAGATAATGGATTGTTCCCTCAGGAGAAATTTTGACAGAGAACTGGGGCAACAAGGTTACTGAAAAGTAGGGTGTGAACCGTTTCACAGGCGTACTGAACGGATACATACATACGAGGCAGCTTTTCAGCATTATGCCTCTCACCACCGAGGGCTGCTGAGAATGCAGACATTTTTAAAACCAGGCTCAAGACCCACCTTTTTAATCTGGGTTTTAACTAATGCCCCTTTTTTTAGCTTATATTTTTAATTCCTCACTCTTAATTTTTAATGTGACTTTTAACCACTGCTTCTGTTTTATCTTATTTTAATGCTTTAAATTTATAATGTATTTACAGACATGTTTTATATTTATATTTATATTCTTTTAACCAGTGCTTATTTTAATGGTTTACCTTCCCAGTATCTCATCAGTGGGGGCGGCTGTGGCGTGGTTTGTGAAGAACACAAACGCTCGCTTTTCCTTAAGTTTCATTTTCAGTTTTACACCAATTATAGAACACACCCTCACATATATCACAGTACTGTTTTGTACAGATGTTCCGTTTTGTTTGTGTTCTCTTTTAAAACTTGAAAGCTTTGCCTGCTGGTCGGTTTAGTTTTTAGTTTAATTGGATTATTATAGCCGTTTATTTATCTGAAACAGTTGTATAATCTGTATATATGACAGAAAATAAGTCCCATTTAAATCAAGGTCCACAGATCTGTTTGCACCCATTCATCCCCTCCCTCCCCAGGTCCACAGATTAACACCCCCCCCCCCCCAAAAAAAATTTGTCGTTTAGAGAAGTTGACTAATTGGTAATTTAGTCAGAAGATTAATCATTACTAAATTTGTTATTAGTGGCAGCACTAGAAGTAACACAAAATAGAAATCAGCAATACATCCACACTAAAATTATACATCAAACAAAATAAGTCAGTTCAAACATGCATATAAAACACCACCATTATTTTAATAGGTACTAAAAGTATACAACTATGTTCCTTAAAAGCATCTCAGTGGGAAAAGGACATTTAAAGGCTTTCTTTCTCTGTTCTGTCTTTTATATTATAACAGATCCTGGGATTAAATAGTACAGTATAGTCGTTAAAGACAGACATAAGGTTAAAATCCACATCTCATGTAAAGACAAACAAACCATTTGCACCCCACATGCATCCTTGAAGTAATGTTCATAGGTGAGTCTAAAAACTCAAAGGTATCAACATTAAACAGAGTTCTTTTCCATGTGACAATGTGTGAAGAGTGGCATTTACATCCTATTTTCACACGTTGAGAATCGGATTTATAACCGATCATTACATGGTAGAGCTGAACAATCTATCGTTTTGGACCGAAAATCGCGATTTCAGACAACACGATTTTCGGATCGTCAAAGCCGCT